>JARHVA010000447.1:2360000-2960000 GCA_037957365.1 Torreya grandis | reverse complement strand
ATGTCAGGAGGTGAAACCCTAGATCAAAGCTTCCCTAAATAAATTGTGGGAGGTGATGAAGTATCCCTCATAAGCCAAGATGCATAAAAATAAAGAAAACATGAAATAGAAAGACTTTAGGGTCATTTTCAAGATCACCCAAACTTTGGTGAGTTTTTGGGGAGTGCTTTAGGTGACATTCTTTTGAAGCCTTAGATTGGGCTATTTATAATAGGAATGGTGCTTTTGATTCCAAGGGTTCCTTAAAGGGGAAAAATGGAAGAGCATACATGTAACTTCCCTCTTTTTTCCAAAAAAAACCTAAGTAAACAACTATCGCAATTAAAAATTGACAAGTGTGTTCAATTTTAAACTCAAATGAAATGTTTGGTGGTGTTCATTTGAATCCTTGGTCTTAGTTTCAAACTTTGAAAAAAATCATCAAAACATCTAAATTCTTTGTTAAACACCTAAAATAAGGTTCCTAGTTGATTTTTAAGCATGCAAGATGTGATTTAAACATGTTTTTATCAAAGAAAAAGCTTGTTACTTTAGCAAAAATGTCAGCATGTACTTTATCTTTGAAGCTCTTTTTAGCTTGAAACAATGAACTTTGAATAAGTAGCTCTCAGGTTTGTGTTTTTGAAAAAACATAGTGATCGACGTCAGTTATTACCACCAATGTTAGTTGCTTTGGCTAATTGAGATCTAGTTGATGTCAATTTTTCTAATCGATGTCGGTTAAGATAGGTAACCGATGTTAGTATCACTTGCCGACATTGGTTACTATGTAAAACTGTGGCAAACAAAAATGGCAAAATAAAGTTAAAAAATCAATTTACATGAGTTGTAAAGGTCTAAATGGATATTTTAGAGTTATAAAGTGAAAATTTTTAGGTGTAGGATGCATCTGGTCCCACTAGGTGTGCCAAGATGTAGAGAGGATTAAAAAGTAAGTTAGTTAAGCATTAGTCCATAAATAATGAAACATGCATAAAGAACTAACTAACTAAGCCTATTTATTCCTATGGGAATTACAAAACATAACATGAAACAAATGAAAGAAAGCAACACCATATTACCTTCCTAAATAGATTCACCATACCCATGTGGCTCAAAAACATGTTCTCCCTTGATCAAACATCCTTATCTTTATCAAAAATCATGGTAAGCTCCTCCAATACGTCAAGAACACTCCATAAAACTAGGATCATGCTTCCAAATCACTAAACTATCCTATCAATGAAGCTTGAAAACAAAATATATGATCAAATGTAAAGCCATGTGTAAGTAATTTAACATTATAAATTTTTAATATTCAAGCTTTGAAGATATTTTAGCGTAATAACCTTGCACTAAAATACCTTAAAATTCACATCTATGGCCTCTCTATTTATAGATTTTTGAGATTGGTCAGGATCAACCATGACCATCCATCTCAAGATTGAGATGTGTGGCCATGGATAATCCTAATATTTGGAATTAAATCCATAATTATCTTCATCATGACCTTGGAAGAAGGGGCATTGAAGAGGTATGGGAGGCATTAACTAGGCATGGGTGACCCATAATCTTGATATTTGTGCCATTTATGGCCTAGGGATGTCTTCCCAAGAAATGATGTCACTTGATGATGTAGTTAATAAGAATTAATTTTAAAAAATAAATATTCAAAAAATCTTATGTAAAATCCACTTAAGCTCTTGATTTGGATTAATTAGCCTTAAACAAGGTTAATCAACATTTGTGCAATTATTTGAAAATTGGTCCTCAATTAATCAAAATGGTAAGAAAGTCATATTACTGGGTTGTAATTTTATTTGAGAGGAACTAAAAGGTGATTTTAGATGTATTGGAGTTGTATTCCCATTTAAGATGTTGCCAACACCAATTAATAAAGTTACGTGATGTGTAGTAATGAATTAGAAGAAAAGAGTGATCCAGAACAGTAAATGGCAAAATTGTCATTTTTACTCAAAATGATCTGATCAAAGTTAGCTTGCCCATAAAATGCATTACCCTATTTAGGACTACTTTGACCCAAACTAGCACTTGTAAGTGACAAGTTTGAACCATTTAGGGAATTTTATGGATTTTGACCTAAAATGTGCATTTGAGTGAAATTTGAGTAAGATTGACAATTTCAATGCAAATGGTGTTTGGAATTAGATGTCTACAAATTTAGGAACCATTGTAAAGCTTTCCCTAAAAAACTATGGGTAAATAGGTGAAGTAAATATATATCACTATAAGCAACTTCTTGACCTGAAATAAATAACTCTATTAAATACTCCCTTGGATCACCCTTCCCTTTTAGTTATCAAACTTGGGCATCTCAAAGTAACACAAAAGAGGTACTTTCAAGTAGCTCATGTCAAATGGATAAAAACATATATAATCAAACTTTAATTTCTTAAGTCTGATTACCTAATTAAATGATTGAAATTGTTTATTTAACCACTTGTATATCTTTGAAGGTAGGGTCGGAATGAGATGGAATAGTCACATTTTTTTGGATTGCAGAAGATGGATTACCTTGACCTTGGAAAGGATGTAACATAGACTATTGTAAATTTTAAACATGATCAGTTATACCAAGAATAGTCACTCTTGTATTGGAGTTATATTATTGATGTGGTACTTGTTGGAAGTACTATATTTTTTAAAAATGATTTTGATATGGAGGGAACTGAGTTTTGTATGGAGGTGTGTTTTACTAAACATGTGATGGTACTTGTTGGGATTAGAAATGGACCTATTATTGTTTGATATGAATCCACTGTGTAGGAGGAACTTATTGTTGACTTGAAAATCCCCTTACTAAATAGAATTAGCTCTTGGTTGACTAATAGGAATGTGTTGTGTATTGGAAAACATTGGTAAGGCATTAGTTAGCACTTGTAATAAAACATTAGTCACCATCTATTGAGGTGGGGGATTGCTTGGCACTTTTTGGAGTTAAGAATTACCTACCCCATTTGGAGGTGGGGTACTAGTTACCACTCGATGAGGTGTAATACTTAGAAATTTTTGTTGTGGTACATATGTATCATCAACTTATTATGTCAAGGTACTTGTAATATTATAAAGAGGAACCCATGGGGAAGATGGAACAAGATTTTGTTGTGTTTTTTATGGTACTTAGTGTGGATTAATATAATTAATTTGAGAATTGTCCACCACCCATTGGTTAGAGTCTACAAGGACTTCTAAATCAGGATTTGTTGATAAATTAGTTTCAACTAAAGGTCTATTAAACACATTAGAAACTAATGTATTTTTAGCAAAGTTATATATATTTTACATTGGATAGTTTGATAAATCTAATGGTTTATCTATTGGAATATTTCTCTCTATCAATGTAGAATTTTGAACTTAGAGACTATTAAAGGAGTTGGCTAAAGTATCTAAGACATGTTTATCTTGTTTTATTTGTGTAGAAATTAATAGGCTTTGGATGGGAATATCAACTATTTACTCTTTTCCTTTGTTTGATACTACCAAATCTTGGTTAGAAGTGGGATCTTGGATAGTATTTGCTTTATCATCTAACAATGTAAGAGGTGCTTTTTTGGGTGTCCTAACCAAATATTATAAGTTCTTTATGGGAAAACTAAGGGGAAACATAGCACCCATTTCTAACAACTTAACAAGATGTTCATCTTTATTAATTAATAGTTGTCTAGAAAAATGGTCCTATAGATAGTCATCACTAGATGGTATATTTGAAAGGTACATGTGATTGGGTCTTTGTTTGGTATCAAATGACACATGTTGGAGGTATTATTTCCTTGATCAGCATGGGTTGGTGCACTTGGAAGGTATTTTTGGTATTTTTGGCCTTGCTCAATAATAGTTGACACAATTGGAAAAAATGGATTATGTGGCTCAAACTCAAAATTGGATGACACATTAACAAGATATGGTTTTTCATCCTCGTCTTATACAAAATGATTGTATCCATAAGTATTGTGATAAGTCTAGGGTCTTGGTTTACTATAAACAAGTGCAAGCATGGGATAATCCATTTTTGTAATCAATGTTTAAACACTTGACTATGCCATCATCAATCCACATAATGCACAAGCCTTATATGCTCACTCGAAGCACAACTGAGAATGAACTAGGGCCCGAGTTGGGATAGTTGTGTCATGGTGTGAGGCTTCACTAAGGGAACTTAATCAATTCAATGAGAACTTAAGTTAAGGTAGTTACATAAGTGTAGGCATTTTTATGATTATGCCTAGGGTTCTATAGGCACTTAAAGGGTCACAAGACTACTTTTAATCATACTAAATAGATGTAATTTAAATAGGGATCAGGTTACTATCAATGATATATACTCATCCTCCATATAATATGATGATGATGTCATGAAAATTATAGGAACTCCATTAAAGTAGTAAAAATAAAAAAAACTTATGAACCAATAAAATGTATGAACATCAATTCACATGATTCCATCAAAAGTATGACATCATAATTCTTTGCATTACATTAATAATACTATAGGATATGAAAACCAAACACATAAAACATTATAATGAAACACCATTTATCTTTTTTCAAAGTTAATAACAAGAGTTTGCATTTAAGTCATAATACTAATAGTCTAGAGGCTCACAAATGAGCTTGGGCACATACAATTGGAACTAGAGTGGCCTCCATACTATTTCTAAGCCTTAATGGCCACTAGGGAAATGTTTACAAAGTAAATCTTAAAGTTCATTCCACCAGAGCTTCAATGTAGTTCTTCACTCCCTCCCCCTTGATGAAACTATCCTTAGACTGCTCTGTAACCATCAACAAACTTATATAGACCTATCTAGATCATCCATTCCTTGTAGCCATGTTTTACCTATTTATTGGCCATAACTCATTTTATATTAGCTAAATCATGAAATTAAAACCATTTCTAGATACCCATTAAGCCCTTCTATAACATATTGGAAAATATCTTGAGGTTGTTTTGTACGGAATTGTACTTTTTTCTTTATGCCCTATTCTAATTAGCCCTCCTTGTGTGCAAAATGCCTTGTCCAAAGTAAAGTACGGACTTTCTAGTCCAACAAAGAATCATTAAAGATACCCATTATCTTCTTATAGGTGAATCAATCATTTTTTAGTGCACTTCTTTGGATAAATCCACTTTTCCTATATCGGCCTATGCTCTTCATCTCACATGCACCTAGGATCCACTTGGCAATTGTTCTTTTCCATACTTATCCATACTGTGACACCTTGAAACCACTTCTAAAAATTTACTAACATCATCAAGGTTCATATTACAAAGTTTCAAGAGTTTTCAAGCATCAAAACTTGTTTTGAAGGCTTGAACCTAATTCAGGGTTTTCCCATGACTGTCACAGGCCGAGAGCATATAAATTGATGCTGGGAGTGTTTTAGCTTGTTTCAAGGGTTAAAACCAATTGTTTAGGGTCTGTCTTACTACCCTACACCTTCTACAATCACCACTCTGGTCATATCAACCTACTGTACCTTCCAATGCTTAATATCTCAGCTATTTTTGACTGTATTTGTATGACAGTCAGTAGGGTTCTTGGTATTCTCAAACACGATGGTCATCAGACTTTCAAGAGGATAGGAAAACATATCCATACCTTAAGTGACTTCCCCATTCATATGCTTTATCAAATATGTCTTATCAATCCATTTAAAATGCAAAAACATACAACTTTCTTGTCTTTTCCTGTACACTATCATCTATAGGCCCGAGAGCCTGCTGTGGGAGATTTAAGACATCCAAGGGGTTTCTAAAGCCTGGTTTTTAATAATTTTGATTTTTATTTACCTTATATACCTGTATCCATGCATTATAATCTTTATACAAACATTTTCAAGTGGATTTTCCCTTGGACAGTGGGCTGTAAATTGGGATGTTTGAATACCCTGTTTAGGCATGTTTAGGATTTTTCTAGCATTCAAGTTCTTTTAGATCTCTTGTTCACATAAGAATAGTTTTAAATTATTCCCAACATACAAACTAACCAATCTACATGTAGTTTTCTCAATGTTCTTATAGAAAACCATCACACACATTCACACATAGGCCTGTCATCAGAATTCCATAAAGAAACTATATATGAAGCAAAACATTAATTCTTTCTTGATCAACTAGAAGACTTACAGGTCAATATCAATGTCTCATGGATTTCAAATCCTTCCTTTCTCCTTTACATATTCTTAAATTCACATCAAATCTGCTACTTCTCTTCTCTTCAACATCTCTTGAGTGAGGTCTTCCCTCACTAATTCTTCTCTCTTTTCTTCATTCTTTCTTCTTTCCCTTGAATGAGAGGACTTTTCCTCTCTGTCATTCTTCTCTTCTACACCCCTCTCATCCTGTCTCTCCTTCTCTTCCTCTTTCCTTTATGAATTATTCTTCTTCTTTTTTTTCAAGAATCTCTCTTCCAACTTCTATGCCCAAATTGGGCTTAAGGCAAAACCAAATGATGTTTGTAAGTTTTAACAATATACTAAGGTTGAAAATAGTTTCAACCATTTCCCCCTGATTTCCTCAACAGCCTAACCATCACTTTTTACCTTTTCACTTTTAAATTTTGACCATTACATTTACTCTTGAGGTGAAATTTTGAAATCTCACACAATTTGGAGGGAAAACTAGAATTTGAATTTTCATGCTAGAATTTGAAACTATTGTAGATGCTCCTGCATCATTCTCTCCCTCTAGAAAAGATTTGAACCTTAGTTCAAATGAGATGCTTCCTCCATGTTTTAGCCTTCATTCTATGCCTGGATCCCAAGGTCTTGTTGTCAATGCCAATGCTTGTCTTTGTTTTTGGTGGTCTTTGTCTTTCATTTTGGTGTTCTTCCTCTTCTGGTATGTTCTTCTCCTCATCTCTTTCTCAGCTGTCAGCTCTTGCTTCCATGCTTATTCCTCTTCATATATGCCTTCATGATCTTCTTGATCTTCTTGATTCAAAATTTTGTCCATTGAACTATGGACTTCATTCATCTCTACAACTTTAATACATGCATTCAAAACATCAAAGGCAATGTTAGAAGTAAAAACTTGAGACCATAAAGTCTCTTGGCTGCCGCCAGTCTTCTGTTCTTTGGTCAAAACTGCCCTTGCCTCTTTGCTTTGCTCTTGTCTTGTTTCACTCTTCCCAATGGTGTCTTCACCATGGCTTGTACCTTCCTTCATCTCCCTTGAACTACCAAACAACTCCTCCAACATCTTCAACTCTTCCTTTAGTGAGATCTCATCTACCTCACCATCTTCATCAAACTTAGGCTGATCACTCACAAGGATTACTTTCCCTTTACCTCTTATCTCTTATTTTCTTAGCTTGTCTTCACATAAACCAACTTCTTCATTAATATACTTATAAAAAACAATAGGAACACTATTACCTTGTCTCTCCTTGTTCTTTTCAATCTCTGCTTGAAGCCATCTTGTTTGTTCTTTGGCTTTAATGAGGCATTGCTTTGATGTACACCCATCTCTTTCCTCATCATCCATCCATTTGGAACTTTCTCCTTGCTGCATATTAGTCCACACAGCCACTTTCCATCTTCCATTTCTTATGAAAATATCATTGAAGGATTCAAAAACAACATCATAAACAAATTGTTTACCTTTTACCTCTTTGGTATACCTCTCAAGCGTCCTATCTTCATGGAATGCTTCTTCCATACTCACCATTTCTCCTTCATTCTCTTGGCTACTGGAATCACCTTCAATCCTCTTCCATTGACTTCTTGGTGTTGTTATCTCAATACTCACATCTTTTCTTTTTGCCTTCTTAGGCATCCACATTTGATTCTTCTTCTTATCATTTCTATTCTCAAGCCATGCAGGCATCCTGTAACCATGCTCTTGTATCAATACTTCCTATTTGTTGGGAGTTTTCTTCTTCCACCATTTATGCATCTCATACCCATGCTTAAATTCTCTTTTTGAGGGCTCTATCATCTTCCTTAACTCTTGCACCTGTACATTAGCAGCTTTATGCTTACAATAATCATCAAAATTAGGTCTTAACACTACATTTACCTCTTTGATAGCTTGATCCATGGAGCAATCTTTCTCTCCCTTTGTGCTTGGCTACTCTCTTTCTTCTTCTTGGCCTTCAATGGCATCATGGAATTCAGCTTCTTCTTCTATCTCTTCTCTTGCTTGTATGGGTTCTTCAACACCTCCTTCATGCATTAACCAATGCATCTCTTCTTCTTTATCAACAATAGTAAACTTTCTCTTTTCTCCTACACATTCGCTTGTGTATTTAGTGTCTTCTCTTGCACCAATCTCTTCACTCTCCAAGGCCCTTCTCTTGACCTTCACAAGGCTACTCATACCTGCACTTACCCATGCAAAAACAACATTAGATATAAAAATAAGAGACCATAATGTCTCCATGAGTGTCCTCTTCACCAACACTCTTGTCTTTTCAAGTGCTCTTCCTGACATTTCATCTTTTCTTTCTTCTCTTCTCTTGTCCTCCACAATGAGAACCTTCTTCACAACTTCTTCCTCTTGTTGCTCACTTGGCAACTTCTTATCTTCTTCAAGCCTCTATGGGCTTCTTTCTTCATGGCAATCTTCTTTTGCCTTCTTCTCCTTTTCATTAGGAGATCTATAGGCCACTTCAACTTCCTCCTCATTGGCCATACCCATGCTTGCTTGTCCATCTGCATCCAAGACTCATATTCATCTTTAATCTTAGCTAACTCTCTCTTCAAATTAGCAATCTCTTTATCAATTACAAAACTGTTCATACCTTTGATGTTTGCTTTTTTCTTGGTGCCCTCATGTACCTTCCTGCTCTATAGTGCCTTCAACAACAATTCCATCTCTGAGATCTTCACCCAAGTATTTTCCACCTTGGTCTCTTGATCCCTTGTCTCACCCAAGCCTTTCTCCTTGACTGGTCTTTTGACAATCTACTTGATCTCACCTAGGCCTTTTGCATCATAGTCTTTTGACCCTTTTCTCAATCCTGCAGCAAATCTTATACAACACTTCATAAAATACAAACCATAAATCCAAGCTTACCTTACTTTGGATTTTCTTCTTGAGTATTCACTTGCTCTCTTACTTTTGATCTCTCCAAGCGTCAAACTCCATCCTTTACCTCACCTAAGTCTATTTCACCTTAGTCTTTTGGCAAACTATCCAAGCTTCTTCTTGGATATTCACTAAGCCTTCCTTGGCTTCTTCTTCTCTTAAGCCTCAATGGCTTGGCTGACTTCCTCTTCACCTATTTACTTCAAAAAACTCAAATCAAATAGCAAAATTATTCATACATTTTCTCCCCAGGGTCTTCTAATGCCTTGTCCTGCTGATCCTCTTACCAAATCCTATAACAAATCATTAGAAATCACAACCAAAAACAAGTTAACAATTCCCAAGAGCTTAAATATCTAATACCAAATGATGAAACTATCCTTAGACTGCTCTTTAACCATCAACAAACTTATACAGACCTATCTAGATCATCCATTCCTTGTAGCCCTGTTTTCCCTATTTATTAGCCCTAACTCCTTTTAGGTTAGCTCAATAATGAAAGTAAAACCATTTATGGATACCCATTAAGCCCTTCTATAACATACTAGAAAATATCCTAATATTGTTTTGTACGGAATTGTACTTTCTTCTTTATGCCCTATTTTAATTAGCCCTCCTTGTGTGCAAAATGCCTTGTCTAGAGTAAAGTATGGACTTTCTAGTCCAACAAAGCATCATTATAGATACCCATTATCTTCTTACAGGTGAATCAATCATTTTTTAGTGCACTTCTTTGGAGAAATCCACTTTTTCTATATTGGCCTATGCTCTTCATCTTACATGCACCTAGGATCCACTTGGCAATTGTTCTTTTCCATACTTATCCATACTGTGACACCTTTAAACCACTTATAAAAATTTACTAACATCATCAAGGTTCAGATTACAAAGTTTCAAGAGTTTTCAAGCATTAAAACTCATTTTGAAGGCTTGAACCTAATTCAGGGTTTTCCCATGACTGTCACAGGCTGAGAGCATATAAATTGATGCTGGGAGTGTTTTAGCTTATTTCAAGGGTTCAAACCAATTTTTTAGGGTCTGTCTTACTACTATAAACCTTATCCAATCACCACTTTGGTCATATCAACCTACTGTACCTTCCAATGCTTAATATCTCAACTATTTTTGACTGTATTTGTATGACAGTCAACAGGGTTCTTGGTTTTCTCAAACACGATGGTCATCAGACTTTCAAGAGGATATGCAAACATATACATACCTTAAGTGACTTCCCCATTCATATGATTTATCAAATATGTCTTATCAATCCATTTACAATGCAAAAACATACAACTTTCTTGTATTTTCCTGTACACTGTCATCTACAGGCCCAAGAGCCTGTTGTGGGAGATTTAAGACATCCAAGGGGTTTATAAAGCCTGATTTTTATTCATTTTGATTTGTATTTACCTTATATACATTTATCCATGCATTATAATCTTTATTCAAACATTTTCACGTGGATTTTCCCTTGGACAGTGGGATGTAAATTGGGATGTTTGAATACCCTATTTAGGCCTGTTTAGGCTTTTTCTAGCATTCAAGTTCTTTTAGATCTCTTGTTCACATAAGACTAGTTTTAAATTATTCCCAACATACAAACTAACCAATCTACATGTATTTTTCTCAATGTTCTTATAGAAAACCATCACACACATTCACACACAGGCCTGTCATCAGAATTCCATAAAGAAACTATATATGAAGCAAAACATTAATCTTTCTTGATCAACTAGAAGACTTACAGGTCAATATCAATGTCTCATGGATTTCAAATCCTTCCTTGCTCATTTACATAGTCTTAACTTCACATCAAATCTGCTACTTCTCTTCTCTTCAACATCTCTTGAGTGAGGTCCTCCCTCACTAATTCTTCTCTCTTTTCTTCATTCTTTCTTCTTTCCCTTGAATGAGAGGACTTTTCCTCTCTATCCTTCTTCTCTTCTACGCCCCTCTCATCCTCTCTCTCCTTCTCTTCCTCTTTCCTTCATGAATTCTTTTTTTTTTTTTTTTCAAGAATCTCTCTTCCAAATTCTACGCCCAAATTGGGCTTAAGGCAAAACCAAATGTTGTTTGTAAGTTTTAACAATATACTAAGGTTGAAAATAGTTTCAACCATTTCCCCCTGATTTCCTCAACAGCCTAACCATCACTTTTTACCTTTTCACTTTTAAATTTTGACCATTACATTTACTCTTGAGGTGAAATTTTGAAATCTCACACAATTTGGAGGGAAAACCAGAATTTGAATTTTCATGCTAGAATTTGAAACTATTGTAGATGCTCTTGCATCACCCCTCTTTTATTTTGAGTTCTTTGTGTAAGCCTTCAAGAGCATATTTTATAGGGTAGAATTTGCATGCTAAGTGTTGAGATAGAATTCCATCATCATAACCACTAGATCCATGAATTTGTGATCCTTGTGTTATACTTACCACATTTTTAAAAATCTTTGTTGATGCCCTAAAAATACAAGAGATGGTTAGCCATCTACTAGCTAACACAAGATTTGTGCTGAAATTTCTAGTTGGCTATAAAAACTCTTAAGGTAACCAGTTTCTAAAAATATCCTTTCACATTGAGGTAGATGTCAAGTTGGTATGAATATTCTAATAATGGGTTAGGGGTCCAACATTACCCCATAAAAAAACTCTAGTCCACTCTCAGACTAAGCCATTAAACTCTTGGGAGTGTATAACTTAAGTGCATTCTCCTAGAGTTTGGCACTAAATTCCTCAAATACTTTTACGTCTATCGTGATTTCTTGTACAGTGCTATCAATATTAGATGATGTAATAGTGAGGGAAAGTACATATATTTTATCTAACTCCTTATATAAGGCTTCTACATTAGCTTTTGCCTTTACCACACTTTCGTATAATATCTTCCCTTGATCATAAGCCTTAATCTATAGAGCATGGAAGAGTTCTTCCAAGTTATACTCTTGGTCTTTGATGAAATTACTTAGCATGTTCACTTTATCCTTGATTTACAATCATTATACCTTGATTCTAAAGTATACTTGAGCTATATTTTGATCTTTATCATCCTTCACTTTCTTTAAGTGTGCATCTATTACTGAGGCTTGGTTGGAGAATCTTAAGAAAATGGAATCTACTATTTTTTCACCCTCCTTTAACTTCACAAAGAGATCTTCTACCTCTTGGAGATCTTTTCCAAGATCCTTATTCATTGTGGCATTGGGGTCTTGTTAATCTTGTTGTTCTTGTGTTAACTCATGGTGTAGTCTTAAGAGCATCTTTTCCACCAATAAACAAATCTTGTCGACCTCTAAAAGGTCTGAAGTGATGACAAGAAGAAGAAGAAGAGATGGTTTAACCACCTCTACATGCTCACACAACTACCACAACTTGAACTTGTTGGCCTGTGCCTCCTCCTTGGCTTCTTTGAGGAGATTTTTATATTTCCTTACATTTCTATCATTGATGATGTTCTAACATTTTACTTTTGTGTCCATTCTTATTATCACATTCCTAGATTGGATTGGGTTCATAGTACATGGGTCAATAATAATGGATTCCTACCATTATTTATGATCTTCTAGGCTCAAAGTATCTTCTCTAAGCCCCCTAAATTGGGGCTCATCCATATAGTGGTCTAGTGTAAATGAGAGTTACTTACGCATCCTTGTCATAACGGCTTGGGGGGCATAATTTTATACATGTATAGATCTTCATCTCCTCAATTATTTTGTTATGTCTTCCTTATGTTAAGCTCTTTATCATCCTTCTTAATGAAAACCTTTTCTATATTTACTTCTTCCTCTTCATAGGTTCCACCACTTTCTTTAACATTCTCCTCTGAGGATTCACTTGTTTAGTCCTTGGGGGTTATTTCATCAGAATTCTCCCCCTCATCTATTTCTTCATCCTAGGTTTTTTAAATAGTTACCTCCAAGATTATCCCTTCAGTGCCAATGTCACATTTTTAATTTTGGTGCTCCTCAAATGTCTTTATTTGTTGCTATAAGGCACTAGTATTTCCTTCTTTCTATTCAGACACCCCTTCACTACTTCGGCATGCCTCTTACATAACTTCTTCTGCTTATCTAGTGGGGTCACTTAGCACTTATTTGACCACTTCTATTACTGGTCCTACACTTGAGGGAACCTTTGGGGCCATTTGATCTAGCTTGGCCTTCTTTTATTCCTGATCAATCTTCTATTTATCTGCAAGTGCTAAAGCCTAATTGATATCTTCATCATTCATTCTCATCTTCCTCTAGGCTACTCTTTTCTCCTCAATAGTTTGAGGGGCCATTGGGGAGTCCTTATCCCTAGTTGTCTATGTTGATTTACTTGGTGAACTAATTAATGAGGTGGTACTAGATGTGAGGCTCACCATTTCCTCTATTACTTGTAGTACAATAGTTATGCCACTTTGTAGGGCTTTCTGCACATTTCCTATGGTGAGTTTCTCTTCACCTTCCACTATTTATAGGATATAGGTCTCTATTATATTTTCTTCAATCTCCTCCTCTATTATGGGTACAATGGTCACCTCTCTTTCCATATCTACAATGGTATTTATAGGGAATGATATGGGTCCCTTTATCTTTTTCTTTGGATGCTTGTTGGAAGATGTACCCTCTTGCATGAATGTCACATGATTATTGGGAGTAGAGGTTTAATTTGTTCTTTAGAGGATATTTTCAACTGAATACACTCTATGATCTCTTTTAATTTTTCACCCCTCTTCCTTTGGAGTGAATTTACCTATAGCTTTGATGCATCCTTCTCTTCATTGCTGACTAGGAGGGGTGATCATCATCCTTGCCAGGAACTCTGCCCTTCTTGCATGGCTTCATCTCATAATAAATGTTAAAAATCCTTCCATTTATTGTTATCCTTTGAAGGGGATGGATGTCAGGCCTCTACTATCATTGTCCTCATCCCTGGTGGCCTTAACTTTAGGGTACATAAATTGGTGCCTCATCATTTTTTATCATAATTTATGGCCTTGTCTTGAATCCCAATTTATTGTATATTAGGGATTATCCTTAGAAAAACCATGAATTATTTAGCTAATAATGTATAAGGTCATTGGAGCCACCCTAAAAGATTTCTATCTGTGAGCACTAGGCACACCACATAAAAGTTTGCATCATGGCAAAGGTTATCATTCCCAATAGTTGTTAAGGGAGTTCTTGTGGCATACACCACTCCTTCTCAAAGGCCTCTACATATCTTTCAAACCATCATTATAATAGTATTATATTTATATGAGAAGCTATGGGGGGGTGGATGAAGTCTTGGTACTTCATCATTAGGGACTCATGGCTTGGTGGAAGCACCCATAGGTGGTCTTTATTACCATTTGACACACCTATTTTTTCCATCACTATTAGGATCAACATGTTTCCCCACTAAAAGGTCTCATGAATACAATGGAATTCTTGTGCATTCTTTACTATCTCCTTTGATATGAACTTGGAGACATTGAACCTTACTCAATGCACCATGTGGTGGGCAATGCATAGGAATATTTTACTTATGTTGGACCACTAGCTACCATGGTAAAGTTTGGAGCTTACAAGGTATGTTTTTTCCCTTGTGCCTAGGTTTTAGATGTCATTGATAGGGAAAGTAAATCTTAATTTGTGGTAGCTAAGGATATTTACGACCCTTTCTACCTCCACATCATCCTCCATCATCTCTCATATGTTTTTTCTTGTGCCAAGTAGCCCTGTGATTCTACTAATGAAGCTTATAAAAATCCATATGCATCATCTAACAAAGTAGAACTAATCACCATGCACCCTCGAAAGAAGGAAATACACTAAGTGTTTTAGTGAATTTCTTGCTTATTATTTCAAAAAGAGAAAATAAACTAAATATGAGTATGGTTGAAAAACTTGTTTGATTATACACACATGGAATCAGAAGATTATGAAGAGCTCCTCTTTGGCTTGGGAAGATGACCTACAAATAAGAAAACACTAAAGAATTTTTTTTGTTAGATAGATATTTAGATAAATAGTGATAAGATAATTAATATTAGTGATATATGGTTGGAGTATGCTTCAAAAAATTAGAAAGGGGTCTATGAACAAGCATGGACAGAAAAATTCAAGTTTGGTTTGGAGTAGGTAACTGAAAATAGCTTGATGGAATTTGATGTCATAGTGACCAATGGTAGTTGAGTTGACCATCAGTGATTAAGGTGACCATCGGTGGTCAAACTAACAATTATTGGTTGAGACCACCATCAATGGTTATTGTGTGTAGATATGGGTTGGTAAAAGGCTAATTGACAGGATCTCAAAGTGAGATTTTAGGAATTGGGTAGGTGTTGGGTTATGAGCAAAAAGCAAATAAAGTAATGGAATACTAGAAACCAAGTAATTATCTTATGGAAAGAATATTGGGTGGATTATTGGGTTGGTTGATTCATTATTAGAGTCTAGGATGATTTTGATAGAGTAATAGCACTTGGTATTTTGGCAGAGCTATAGTGGCAAGTTAATTTTGTAACATAGTAGTTGGTTCTCTAGATTACTGATGATGATTGACCTAAAAAATGAATTCTAGATGCACAAGCTCTTGATAATAATTATAAATGAATTTCACCTCTCTAATCTTCTCTTCTTATAGGCAAGGCAAGAGAGTTACAACAAGACATGAACTGGGATTCTTAATTTTAACTTGCACATGAAATGGCTTACAACTTGATTTAGATGAGTTATTTTTTAAAAAGTAAGGTAGATGAGTTGTACGTTAATGGTTAAGGAGGTATACCCTAATTATCGATGATCAAGGTGACCATCAGTGGTCAACTTGACCATCAATGGTTGAAAGTGAAGGCTTAAATTAGGTAAAAGTTAATGTTAATCCAATTTGGTCAAACTAATTATGGTTGGGTTCGATTAGGGGTTAGAGGGTCAGATCGATCTTGAGAGGGTCCCAAGGTGGGCAAGGGAATTATGACATTTTTAATCATGGTGTATAGATTTTTGGTGTCTACATTTTCCCCCCTTTTTTTATACATCTTGAATCAACAAGCTATAAAATAAAAACTGATGTTGGTCAAAGGTTTGATTGCCCTAAGTATGAGAGGAGGTGTTCTCCCTTAAACTAGGAGTCGATGAGGTAAAACAAAATTGGGTGTGGGTTTGATAAGGTGGGTGAAGGTGATGATGAGGGTGGATGTCATGAAGGTGGATGATAGGTTGGGCACTAAAGTGAAAAAAAGCATGAAAAGTGTGACAAAAGGTATCATATCCAAGATCATGTAAAGATAAGGTTTCCATAGTTGAAAACAATAAAGGTTGGTACTAAGAAGACAATAGATAAGTAAAATACATAATTGTATTTAGATGTGGTGGCTTGGTACACTAGCATGTCTCCAAAATGATGTCTATGTTTTGGTGGGTATCTAAGGGAGGAAGTGCTCTTGGTGAAAACATAATGGGTTAAGTGTCATGGGTATCTGAGGTAGGAAGTACTCTAAAAAATACATAGGCAAGTCAGGTAATCATGAGGTGATGTAAGTTAAAAAAGGTTTAACATGGAAAATTTATCACTGTGGTCAAAGGACCAAGCAAAAAGTGTCATAAAATGTGCATTAGCTAGGCTGAAATAGACCAATGACATGGTGATGAGGTGGTCAGGGTGGAGGAAAAGGTAGTCTCCATGGGTGGGTGAGTTGATGTGATTCTGCTTAATGAAGCCTGCTCAAAATAAGAGAAAAAATGTGGGGCCATTTGACCATCAATAGTCAAGTTTCCCAAGGATGACTATCGATGGTCAGGGTGGAAACCCTAAAATTACATGGGGTAAAAGTGAAAGTGGAATTACTTTTCACTCATTGTTACATTTACTTTTTGTTTGACTTTGAGCTCTAGCAATTTTGGTGCTTTATGGAAAAGGTGTTTGTTGAGGTTACTTGCTGAGTTGGAGGTTGACATTGAGTTGAGGTAGACCAAGGTAAAAATTTATGATACAGAGAGCACATAGGCATGGATAAGGATGGGTAGGCCTATGGCTGACTCCATGGTGGTGGTCATGAAATAAAGTAGGGGGCACCCTTAATTTTTTATTTTAGCTTTGAATTTGTAAATACATTAGTTAAGGGTAAGTTTAAATACTTAGTTTTTGATTGTTGTGCCCTAAGTAGGGGTTTTTATGGGGTTTGGGTAAATTTGTGGGTAAAAATAGGAATTGATAGGGTGGGTGGTTTATTTGGGTTGGGTAGGGATTAGGTTGTTTAGCTTGTCACTAGAGTATATAGGGTTTGGGTGTTTCATATTTGAAACACCCATTATGACCATCGATGATCAAGGTCGATCGTTAATGATTAACATCCTTATAAAAAAGGATGCCTAACTATCATCAGTTTCCATGACCATCAATGGTTGACTAGGGTATAATATAGACTTATAAATTATTTTAAATGCTAAGGCAAATTTAGATGATTGTTGCTAGGTGTAGGCTGGTGCTATAGGTTTAGAGGTCAAGCTTAGTAGGTATTAGGTAGATGGGTAGGATGGATAAGGAAATAAGTCAGTTGCTTAAAGGTTAAGTTATATTAGGGTAGGCAATATTTGTGTAGGTGATTAAGCCATGTTTTAAAATTGGTGTAGTCCAAAGAGTAGATATAGATGCGTGACTGAGTGTTATGTATCTTTTTAGAGATCCAATAGGGGATGACTCCAACTGACTAGGCCCACATAGAGAAGGTGGGTTTAGGAGCAATGAGTCACTATCAATATGTGCCTCAGGATGCATCTATGGTCATAATTCTTATTAAGAGATGGGATCCCACTATGAACATCTTCTAATTGCTAACCAATGATATGACTATCTTACTAGAGGATGTTCATAGGATCACCTGACTTCCTCTTTGAGGTGATCCTATCTACCACATAGAGTGAGAGGAGTGGGATGATCACATTGAGATTTTTTAAAGGGATGATAGTGATTAGGTTAGATGGCATGTTAGGGGGTTTAGGTATAGTCCTTTGTATAGGAGGGCTCTTAGTGAGAAGAGACTCATGACAATGATCATGATTGTCATTTCATGTTTTGTGCTTCTTGACTCGAGTAGTAAGAGATTCCCCTACTTGCTACTGGGGGTGTTGGTTGAGATATTTCTAGGTTAGAAAATATTTAGTTGGGTACATGTTATATTAGTATAGATATATAATGAGCTATGGGGGTTCAGAGCCCATAAGAGGTATGGTATCAGTGCCAACATAGGTCTACATTACTGGGCTAAGAGTACATTCAGATGTTGAGGCCAGTAGGATTATCATGAGAAGGTTTCACATAGATTGAATTCCCCATTAGTTTCATATGATGGAGGGGTGATTTTTCTGCATTAGGTGCAAGAGGTGGTGTACACAATGTGGAGTGGTTCAGGGGTGCATGTAGACACTAGAATTGTGCTAATCCCTTATATGATTACCTAGGTTGCATTACCCCTTGGCCACTTTCTTATTTAATTCCATAACCTATGTCTTTAACCTTTAGGCACATCTAATTAATTTATTTTTAAAAAAACTGGTTAAATCTCGTTTAGCAACCTCACCTAGCCACCTTGCCCTATGACTGATTCTCACCCTTTGACTCACCTTAGGACCTAGTCATTCTATCCTAATCACTTGGGACCTATTATTCCCCCCCTCATAATTGCTTAACTACCTAACTAGCTCTCAATCTTGTGTCATAACCATTTTACAATGGGAAAACCCATTTTTCAAAGTAAAAAGTGGGCTAAAAAGGCTAAATTTAGCCTATTTTACCTAGTTTTGGGAACCAATGTTAGTTATCCCTTAGCCAATGTTGGTATGCCCACCGATTTTGGTTACTTAGACCTACTTCCAAATTTTCCATAGGGATAAAAAATCATTTATTTGCACATAGCTTTTATTATTAGAGCATTCTAACATCATTATCGATATCTATGCTTATCATCACTCTGTACGAATTGTTCTAGATTAGGAATTGAGAAACTACATAGTGTTTTGAGCACCATGGACTAGAATCATACACTTTTCCCTATTTGTTCATATATTGGTTCATCAAGCCTCATCAGAGCCATCTATCTAGCATAGATATTCACCTATCCAACCTAGCTAAGTACATTTTAATGTTTTCACATGTTTTAAATAGTCATTTTATATTGGTTTTACAAATATACTATTTAAATACTTATAAAACCTAAGCTTCCTTTATGGAGGAGTTGTAATACTCCCCCACTTCCATCTCTCTACCTCAACATACCAACCTCTACCTTTCTCTTCCTGAGTCTTACACACCCCATCACGACTCCTCATGACCCCTCTATTAGACCACAACTCATTTTCCCTTCAGAGAAAAACCTTCCATAACTCAACCAATATCACTACCCCAATTGACATCAATTACCCAGACCAACATCAATAACCATAACCAATACAGATGACCTAAACCAACATCAATCACTTAATCAATGTCGATCACTGTGTTTTTTACACTAGTAATCCACAAAAGCCTCCCCAACAACCTCTCTAAAATATAATTCCCCTACCTAGCCTACACTATATTATTCACTAACATGTTTAGACTTACAACATGGTAAAAAATATTCTAACTCTCACTCTCTTTTCATTTATGTTTGTTTTAAAACTCTATTTCTAAATAACAAACTATCATCCTAAGGAAGTGTTACACTTCCTAGAATAAGCACATAGTTTGGTATCCCACACATATCTCTACTAACAACAATTCTATTTAGTATTTTCTTATACATAGGCATCTTCTTCCATAGCCAAAGAGGAGTTATCATGATTTTTGGAATGTTGCACATCATTAGAGGTACTTAATCACTTATCCCTAGCATTCATACTTCTATTTTTTCCTTTTAGAATAAATAACAAAAACTAATAGAAACATTATGGCACGCTCAGTGGGACCCTAGAGTTTATCTTGGGTTCATTCGTTTATTTTAAAATGACATTCATATAGGTAAATCAATAGTGAATTTTTCATTATTGCATTCTCTCCTTTTGTTTGCCATAAAATCAATATACCACACCTTTCATTTTCAACTTAAGGGAATGAACTTAACTTTATCTTCTCTCTCACCTCTTCTTTTATTAACTCTAAATGAGATCATACTCTTTTTGAAAATTTAAAAATAACATTCTTTTTTATTACCTCATTGCATGTGAATCAAAGTAGTGAAATTCATACTCTTTCCTCATTATTTTACATCCAAAGAAAACACTTCAACTTTTGGGTTTAAAACTTATTGCATCATTGGTCAGCTTGTTGCATATTAGTCACAACGAACTAATTAGATGGTTAATGAATTATATCACACTTTATCACACACCTCCAAACCACATATAAACTTACATATTTCAAACTTTTCCCAAATCCTCAAGTGAGATTTACCTAGATTTCATCACCAGGTAAACAAAGCCAATTCGGTGTTCTAGCCAGACTAAATCACAAGTCATAGATTTGGGCCTCTCATACCTAATGGTATATAGAGGAATCCCTAACCAAAACTCCTAAAACCATCTCTAGATAGATTCTAGGAACATTTTTATCCAACCTTCTCTTTACATAATCTAGTTCAGGTATAAGCCATCAAGAAACTAAAAATAATTCTTAGGAATTAGTGTCAGTTGGTTGTATGATCTTTTCTACCTTTTTGTTTCTTTTTATACTTTTGAGTTGGTAAGGAAATTTTGTATAAAAAATAATTCTTCTCAGCCTTTTAGACTTGTTAACCTCTAGCTCCCATCCCCCTGAGTGTTCTCTATTGATAGATAGTCCTATTGCATTCACTTTTATATTTAGATTTCATGTCTGGGTTGGTTAAACATTGAATTTTTTGCCTTTTTGGGTTACATAGTAACCAACCTCAATCAATCTACCAGCATCAACAACTTGAGTATCCCACTAACCTTGGTCATAGTACCAATGTCAGCATATTTCTTGCATATCGACCTTGATTAGGTAACCGATATTGATCTCTTTGGATTTTTCTAATTTTTAGTCTACATCAAACAACAAGCTAAAATCACCTACCTTTTTTAATAAAAATTGGGTTTTTCTAATTTCTTTTCATAGATATAGAGTCTATTAAAATTTTATACCCTTTTACATGGTCTTGATGTAAAATCAAGTGAAGCTTCTCATTAATCATGTAAGTTGGCAACCTCTTCCACCTTCACCTCCTCTTTCTAGTCCTTCCATGGAGCACAATCTTATCATGGAAGGTTCCCATGGCTATGTTAGACCTAGTCAGTCACCCATCATGCTTGAGGATGACCAAGATTTTGCTCAATTCCTTGATCACAACACTAAATCCCTCTAGCATTACCTTGCCATGAGGTAGACACATAACTCCTCTGGTGATTCGATTTATGGTATGCCCACTTCCTTGATGGAGATAACATCAATTGTTTCCACCATTCCCCCTATGGTTACTCAAACCATTACTTATATGAGTAATCAATCTGTATCTAATGCTTAGAGTTTAGTTTCTCCAACTACAAAATCAAACCTAAATTCTATTCGGGTTTCCTTAACCTCAAAATTGCATGCCACACAACCAAGTCAAACCCCATTTAAAAACTTGGTTGTGTCAATCTCAGCTACTCTTGCAATGATTAATACAAGATTAACCACCTATCCCTTAGCTAGTGTTTCCATAACCCAACCCATGGTGACAACACCTAGCCAAGGTTTTGTTCTAAATCCTATAGGACAAGCTCCTTTCTCCTCAGCCCCTCAACCTATGATTCATTACCCATATGTTTAATCTACCCAACTGTTATTGCCTATGTCATATGTTATTTCAAGATCTCTATAGGCACCCTATAACTTGGGGAGTTCCTCTCAAAGTAATCCCCATCTAGATCTAATCAAGATGCTAATAGATAAGATGTCTAACTTAGAGACATATTTTGGGTTCAAATAATGTTCTTTCATATGATCAAATATGCAATGAACCTATCCATCTTTGAGTACCTATCTATCCTTATCCCAATCAATGGGAACTTCTTAAGTTCACTAACTTTCAAAGTAAGGAAGACCCACAATAACACTTACAAGCATTCAAACATGTTTGTTACCTCATAGGACATGTTGATGCATTGTTGCTTCATACTCTTCCCATGTCCCTTGTGGGCATTGTTCTAGATTGGTATAGCTCCATTACTTAGCACTTTTTGTTTTCCTTCACCCAGCTTGCTTAGCTATTTTTAGATCATTTCTTAATCAATATCTCTAAAAAGGTCTCAATCATAGACCTTTACTCTATTTGATAATTTGAGGATGAGTCTATAGCTAATTTTGTTACTCATTGGAAAGGTCTCATTAATCAACTTTCCTTCTCATTACCCCAACCTAAGCTCATTGAACTATTTTTAAGAGTGTGCACCAATCACATCTCTTGACCCTTTGAATTTAAACCTTTTACACATTTGATGAAGCCTTCACAATGGCACAAAATCTTGAGATTTGGGTAGTAGATGAATACCAAGTCAAGTTGCATAATAAGAATGCAAATTCTAATCCCAGTGAATCCTCTTCCTCTAAACCCTCCTCTTCCAACTAAAAGTCTAAATTCTCAGCCAATGTGGTAGTCATTAAGTTAGCATCTTTTTTAAGGGCATATAAATTTAAGCCTTCAGCTTCTTAGAACCCAATGAAGTAATTCTAGTAACGGTATGAGCATAGAGAGTACACTCCAATTGGGGAGTCATACACCTCCTTGTTGGATATGCTACTGAGGTAAGGAGCTATTACCCTTCCTTAGGTCAAGCCCCCCATATAGTTTGATACATCCTATCTTATGCCCACATGGTATAAGGAAGACCCATTTTGTGGCTACCATTAAGTGAAAGGCCATGATGCTAACAACTATAAGACCCTCAAGAACATTGTTTAGGACATGATCGATAAAGGTGATCTAGTTTTGGATAACCCCAATGTGATGGTTAACCATAACTTGGATGTCTTCAGGAATCTATTTCCCAAGCACTCCTCTTCTCAAAATAATTTTTAGGCAACAACTAATCATACACATGATCGCAACATCCACACTGTTGATGTGGTCTTTGCCTTGATTCTAGTCTAGCTTGATCTGCCTTCTCCTCTTACCCATGTATAGGATCTTGCCATACCTATCCCACTCCCTTGAGTAGAGGAACCTATTTTTCCTCTTTCACTTCCATAAGAAGAGGTCCCTCCTTTACCTATCCTTATTTTATGTGAAAATCTTGTTGTTCCCATTCCCCTCATGCACATTTTTCCTATTCTTCTACTACCTAAAGAACATGAATTACCCACTCCTCAACCACATGTTGAGGGGGGTATCATACCTTTACTCTTCCCCCTCAAAGAGCCTTCTTTATCTTCTTATCCTTTACCAATGGAAGGTAGTTCCATGTCCATTCACAAGTAAAGGATCCTATTTCATTTGATCCCATGATAGTCAAGGGATCGATTGCACCTACTCATATTGAGCCTATTTTTCCACTTATCTTACCCATTGAAGAACACACTTTTCCATTCCCTCATCTACACATTGAGGGGGTAATTATCATGGTTCTCTATGTGAACTAGAAATTTAACTCAAGAGAGGATGGTTAGTATTGTGTTAGTTTCAAAATGAAAACAAAATGAAAGAAACACACTAACTAGCATAACATCTCTAGACCTAAACACTAGGGAGAGCTTAGTTAAAAAAAATGAATAAAACACACAACTAAAATGCAAAATAAACCCTCTTTTACCTTTCTTAGATGCTCTAAAATTCTTGTTGTAGTGGTTTGCTTGGCTTGTGCTCATGAAGCCTTCATCAAAGGAGGCTTAGATATCTCCTCTTCTCCTTAACACCTTGTGGCTTTGGCTTGGCTTGGCATCAATTTGGTATGGTAACACTAATTGAAATGGATTCTTGAAGATATATTTGAATTATAACTTTTCACCAAAATATCTTAGAAATGATGTTCATGGCCTCTCTATTTATAGATTTTTGATAATGTCGAGAATCAACTTGAACCATCCATCCTGAGATTGAGATGTGTGGTTGAGGATTAATTTAATTTTGGAATTAATTTTATAATTATCCTCATTATTATATTGAAAGAAGGGGAAATTAAGAGGCATGGAGGGCATCATGGAAGGCATTGATGAGGCAAGGAGGGCATGAATCCTGATATTTATGGCATTTATGGCCTAGGGATGTCTTTTTAAGAAATGAGGTCACCTGATGATGCAGATATTCAATATTAATTTCCAAAAATAAGTATTCAACAAGTTTCCATGGAATTATTGATTAGGTTCTAATTTGGTTTAATTAACTCTTAATCATGTTTAAGCACTTTGTGCATAAATTACTCAAATTGATCAAAATTCCTTGTTATTGGTCTTAAATTTGATTGGATTGGAATTGGAAGGCAATGTCAGATGTGTTGGATCCATTATTCCATTTAGTATGTTATCAACACAAAATAACAAAGGCACACATCTTGTGTAAGAGATTTTATAGAAAAGATCAATCTAGAGTACTTAGGTGTAAAATTAGCATTTTGACTCAGAATGATTTGATCAAAACTAACTAGCCCATAAATTAGATTGCCCCATTTACAGATACCCTAGCCAAAATTGGCACTTGAATATTTTAGTTTCACATCATTTAGCATGCTTTACTATTTTTAGGCCAAATTATGCATTTTGGGTGGAAATTGGCCAAAATCTTGATTAGAGGTTATTGGTGGCCAGATTTAGGTGTCTATACTCTATTAATTTAAGGAGATAGCTTCACCAGTCCCTCTCCCACTATCATAGGATCATGTATGTTCTCCTACCTCAATTGAAGAAGATCCCATTGTAGTTCTTTCCCATATTTAGCTTGATATGGCTGCCGCCAATAATGTCCCTCTTTTACAATCACTTGAGTCTTTTACAGAAGTGATAGTAAGGATTGTGCCAATGTTATCCAAACCCTTCTCATGGTTGGTAGGAAATATAAGTTTTCTTGACTCCAAGAAACTACATCACATGACATTTTGGGATCAACTCAAAGCTCCTTTCCATACACAATAAAAGTCATCCTTGACCACTAACCCTTTTAGAACCATTCATCCTAAGGTGTTTGATAAGGTTCAAGATCCTTCACCTCCACTAAAGGAGGCTCAAACCCCAATGTTAGAATCTTTTCCATCTCAAGCATCTTCCATACTAAATAAAATCAAATGTTTAGGTGTTTACCTAGTGTCCCATCTAACTCATCTATAAGTGAAGATAGATTTGAACCCTCATGTGCCTAGGAAGAATACAAAGCTTCTTAAGCCTCATCAACTTGTTGTGCATTCAAATTTTCCTTCAATCTTGGGGTCACACCCCTCAACTTTGATTAGATCATATCACATCTTAGGGAACCAAAAGGTGAAGTTACCAGTGCTTTTGCCTCTACCTGATGGTGGTCCTTCAACCTCCACCATCTTGACACCTATCACTAAAAAGGTGTCAATGAAACCTGTGGTCACACCTTCACCCAAAAAGGCACCATTAACAACCCTGCTAATACCTCCTAAATAAAAGGTGTCAAACCTAGTTATAACAACAAATGTAATCCCATTTGAAGGTTCTCACACTTTTCTTTTATGCCAATTATTGTAATCATCTTGCATAACCCTTCCCCTAATTAAGCCTTATCAGCCTCTCAAACCAAAACCTTTTGGGTTTAATGACACGTAGGTTTTTTTATATCATTGATCACCTAGACATGATATAGAGAGCTACAAAGGTTTCACAACTATCATCCAGTAACACTTTGGTAGAGACACTCTTTTCAAGGATCCCCTCATAAATTTACCTATCACTCTTAAAGTTGCACCCATGACTTCTCATGCTTCCTCACCTAGACTTGAGTTTAGGGACACACACAAGATTCCTTCACCACCTTCACCACCTATATTCTAGATTAACTTGATTCGTATGGCCACTCAGTCATAGACTCAAAAGGGTAAAGGCAAAGAGAAGGTTATAACACCTTGGGCTCATCCATGTTCAAAGGATGTTCCCCCTAAAAAACCCAATATTTCTATCTTGGGTGCCATATAACCAACATCCGTAGAGGTGGTTCATGACTCCATGATCAAGCAAATACATCAAACACCTATGAAGATGTCCATATATGAACTAATCCAAAGCTCATCTTAGCATTATTAGACCTTGATTAAGGCCCTTTAAGTAGTTAAAGTTTAGCCTAATGATCCTCAACCTCTCTCAACTTTAGTAGGCTCTCTCAATACTATAGCCCTAATATCATTAAGTGATTATAAGATTCCTACTCATCACCTTGATGATCAGGACCCTGCTCTTTTTATCATAGAATATATCAACTAGACTCATCTCAAAAGAGTCATGATTGATTGGGGTGCTAGTATTAACATCATATCCATGCATGCCTACAAGTAATTAGAGCTCCCTAATAATTATATGTCACAATTAGATGAAGTTATTCACTCCTTCAATGATACCACAACCACCCTATTAGGCACAATCATGATTCATATTCATGTTGGTCCTTTCACTATTTTAGAGCTCTTCTATGTTGTTGAGGGAGAGTTTCAATACAAAATCCTACTTAGATGTCCATGGATATGAGCTATGACTTGTGTGCCCTTGAATTAGCACTATTGTGTTAAATTCAAGTGTGAGGGTTAGGTTCACACCATCCCAACCAATCCTCCTCCATTTAAGACGTGCAATATGACTTATAGGTCCAATGACATCCTTATACCATTAAAAACTTTTCCTCATCCTATTGCTTCTAAGGCATCAACAAGATTAGAGCTCACCGTGACTGAGATTCTTGAGAAAGAACCTATGGAGGATGCCTTCAATCTCCTCAATCTTAGTGAATATCATCTCATCACACTAGATATGTTCCATACTCCACAAGAGTATGGAAGATTACATACGCATCCCTAGTATGATCCCCACATTGGGATGGTCATACCATATGGTCCTCCCAATCTTTATATGAATATAATGTATGGGGGGATTGATAGCACTCCCACCATAGGAAATCCTCTCCCTTCCATCCAACTCTTCACATGCAACATCTCCTTCCTAGGAAAACCTAGCTTTTATAACACTTATCTATATAGGTGTGCCTAGAAATGGTTTGGTATGGGTTAGTATGAACAAGTATCTCATGCACCCATTAAGTACCCTACCAAAATAACCATTAAGGATGCCAAGAAGTGGTATGGTGTGGGTTTTGAAGATCCATCCAAGCTCACTAAGGTTCCTCATGTTATGATCATTAAGGAACCTTCACCTCCTTCTCTGCCTTCACCTATCCTCCCACCTTCTCCCATAGATTCATATGTATCCATCCCTCCTATTTTTTTCATGAAAATTATTCACTTGAGACCTTTAACCTATCGATGCGATGGGGAAACAAGGTCCCTTCCCCTCCTTCATCTTGACATGATCAATGACAATTCTCTGATAATCAACATAGTCCAATGTCAGAATGATGACTCTATTCTTACCTACATTAGAGCTGAAGTCTCTTATATTCAAAATTCATTCCCATCTAAGATACAAAATATGACAAATGAATCAATCATTGATATCAATTTGTAGTCTCTAGATAACCCTTACATTATTAAAGTTGGCCAATCCTTATATTCTATCAAACAACAGGATTATTCCATTTTCCTCAAAAATCATAGCAATGTTTTTTCTTGGTCATATAATGATATGCCTAGCATAGACCCTATGATCATAAACCATAAAATTATCACAAATCATGAAGCTAAACTTATTCATCATAATCTTTGAAAGATGCATCCTCACATTACCCTTCTCATCAAAGAGGAGCTTCAGTGCCTCTTGTCTGTGAACTTCATTCAACCCATTGATTACCTGTAATAGGTCTATAACATCATCCCCATCACTAAGCCCATAAGGGGACTTCATCTTAGCACTAATTTTTATGATCTTAAGCTTGCATTCCCAAAAGATGATTTCCCTTTGACTAACATTGACCAACTGGTCGATTTATGGTTGGCCATGAGATGCTCTCACTCATGGATGGATTCTCAAGTTATAATCAAATCTTGATTAATCCTAAAGATCAGCATAAAAACACTTTAAGTACCCCATGGGGAGCCTTTTATCATCGTGTTATGCCCTTCAGATTGAATTTTTTTTGGGATACTTACCAATGCATGATGACCTACATTTTTCATGACCTCCTTCACATTATCATGGAAGACTACATGGATGATTTGATCAATAAATATAATCATCACTAAGACCATTTGGTGATCCGTGGATCATCTTCAAACATCTTCTACACTACAACATTCATCTTAACCTAGAGAAGTACATCTTTGGGGTTATATCTAGTAAGCTATTAGGCTTTATCATTTCTCTCTATAGCATTGAGGTTGATCTTGCTAAGGTTTGAGCCATTATAGAAATGCCTCCACCCAAAAAACTCAAGAAAATTCATAGTCTATAAGGAAAATTGCAGTCCATTCAATGTTTTATCTCTCAATTATCAGATAGATGTCAACCATTTCATCACCTTTCAAAAAGTAATGTCTTCTTTGAGTAGAGTGAGGAGTGTCAAAAATCATTCGATGCCCTCAAAGGTTATCTTATTTCCTTTCCTATCCTCATTCCACCTAAGGAGGATAAGCCTTTCTATCTCTATATTTTTGTAATGGATCACTCCATCGGTGTTGTGATTGCACATAGGGATGATAACCACACGGAGAAAGCTTTCTACTATATAATCCAAATGCTTATAAACTCTAAAACTTGATACACTCATACTAAAAAATTTATCACTTTAGTCTTCATGGATTATAAGCTTTGACACTATTTCCTTAGTCACAAGACCTATGACATCACCAACACTGATCCCCTCAAGTATATGCACTACAAGACCTATCAAAACAAGTGCATGGCTCATTTGCTTATGCTTCTTGCTAAGTTTTATTTGGAGTTCATTCATAAAAAATCAACCAAGGGGAAAATGATTATAGACTAGTTGGTTGATTCTCTTCTTCTTGACATGTAACCTTCTAATATGGAACTTCCTGATGAATCCCTTGCCACACTCTCCACTGATGACACCACCTATCAAATGATGTTATTTTTTATGGGTCCAAATTTTAAACCAAAGGGGGTGCATGGGTCATCCTTATTCCTCTCGATGGTGAACCCATGCCCTTATCCTTAAAACTAGATTTTTAATGCACCAATAACATGGTAGAATATGAGGCCTTGGTTCTTAGGCTTTAGACAACCCTTTTGTTGGGGGTCAAGTATATCCACATCTATGGAGACTCCCAAATTTTGGTGAATCAAATTAATGGATCTTATCAGTGTAAGAATGACATCCTATAGTGGTAAAAACACCATATAGACACATTGTTGTCCTCTTTCAACCATTATGTCTTAAAAACTATTCCTTGTTTGATAAAAATATTTTTTGATACCATGGATTCTATTTCCTCACACATTCCCTCTTCATCATATTCTTCAAATATTTATGTTATCCATTATCTAACATTTCCCTCATACTTTTCAGTAAACATCCTCTTTGTTGGTAATGTAGACACCAATCCTCATGATGTTTGGTACAAATAGTTAGTGGACTATCTCACTTATGATGTTCTCCCCTCTAATCTTTCTAGAAATAGGTGGTGTGCTTTTATCAAAATCACTATTTTTTATACCATGCTTGGGGGTATTCTCTATAAGAGAAGCTTCGGTGGCCTCCTTATTCATTATATAATTAGTGTTGAAGTCACTTATGCTACCAAGGAAGTCCATGATGGAATTTGTGATAGATGTTTCAGTGGGAATGTGATTTCTAAATGAATTCTTTGACTTGGCTATTATTGGCCAACCCTTAACCAAGATTATTGTCATTACATTTGACATTATGTCAAATGCAAACAAAACACAAATCTTCTTCATGTACCAAGTCATGCTTTATAAGTGGCTCAATATTTCTATCCCTTTTCTTAATGGGGTTTAGATATTATTGGTGAGATTAACCCACATTCATCTCTCTATCATCACTATATCATCACCATGTTAGAATATTTCACTAAGTGGGTGGAAGCAATTCCCCTTGTCTCCATAAAAACTAACAATTTTTTTGACTTTATCAATCATAACATTATTTACCATTATAGTCTTCTGCATAAGATCATTATGGATAATGGTAAATCCTTTAAGAACTAACTGGTCTAGAGGCTCTGTGATGCCTTTGGAATCAAGCTAAGCTTCTCATCTCCCTATCATCCACAAGAAAATGGATAGGTAGAGGCTTCTACCAAATTTTTGACCAAAATTATCATGAAAGTGGTTAGTGACTATGGTATGGATTGGTACACGCATATTCCCTTCACTCTATGGGCCTATTACACTAGCATTCAAACCTTTACAGGTTATATACCTTTCTCTTTGGTTTATGGTACTTAGGTAATCTTACCTCTTGAGGTCCAAATTCATTGTCTTCACATATCCTTATAGGATATCCTCTCTAATGATAATTTTTTCCAAACATGAATTTATTGATGAGCATTGATTTTTGGCTCTAAACCATACTCAAATCTATCAAGAGCACATCAAACACACCTATAACAAGCATCTTAAAGGCAATATTTCAATATTGAAGACCTCATCTTGAAAGAGAATCAACATGTGACTAACATGGAGAAAATTAAAAAGGGAAAGTTCACTCCTAATTGGCTTGGACCATATATCATACCTCATAAATATGGATTAGGGGCTTATAACTTGTCTTCTCTCAAAGGCAAGCCAGAACTTGAGCCTTTAAATGCATTGCACTTATGACCATTCTTTTGCTAATCAAGCATCACGTTGCTTCGTGTCTAACTTGAGCTCATCCCTTGATAAAAAATTCTTCTATTTTACACACCTTCCTTTCACCCTTTTCCCTCTCACACTTTTGTCAATCTTCAAAGTATGATGGTTTTATCCTCATAAAGGGACACCCCTAAGCCTTTATATCCATGCCCATGACTAAAGTTCACATATATATATAGAACAGTCTACATTCATAGTGACCCAAGAGATAATGAATTTTATTTATATCCCAAGTTCTTTATATATATATATATATATATATATATATATATAAAGAACTTGGGATATAAATAAAATTCATTATCTCTTGGGTCACTATGAATGTAGACTATTCCCTTGAAGGACAACTACATAACATAATACTACTACAATCAATAGATTGATCCCTTGAAGGACATCTATGAAAAGAAAAACTATATAGATCATATACCACTCCCTCAAAGGATGGATATGTTAAATTTTTTATATCAAGCATATACTTAGAAGCTTCTCGTATCGATCAGCTTTACATGATCTCAAGAACCAATAAAAAATCCCATACATAGACTCCCACATTAATTAGTGTAAGAAAAACACAAGACTAATGTCAAGGACTTGCCTATGAAAGCTCTTGGGTTACCTAAAATAAGGGAATATCATCCCACTAGAAGGTTTTCATTACCCATTTACCCATTTTCTCATAATACCATATTCCCCTATCTCTACTACCTATTAAATGCAAACAAGGGACTTAGAGCTCACTTGTCATAAAGTGAACCAATCTCTTATCCAACACAACTATGGTCAATAATATAGAGCATGAAAAGGGTTTATGTTTGTATGCCTTCCCATGCTACCTTATGGTCCTTTTCAATGAAAGAGAATCATGCCTTTCATGTTAACCATCTTGTTCACCTGTTGGTTTCTCCTTTTAGATGTTGTGTCTTGAGGCGAAAACTTACTTGTTTTCAATTCTTTGGTATAATTTTTTATCACTATAATTAAAATTATATTCCTGGTATCAACTACATTTATTATCATAAGCAAGCATCATAGTAATTATTTTTGATAATCAACCTAACCATACTAACAATCCATATTTTAATAGTTTATTTAATACAAATGCCAATTTGTGTTATGAGAATTATAATTAGAATTTTCATTGATAGTTTCTATGAATACCAATACACATGGAAGATATATCAACATCATTTTAAGCATACACAATCACATATATGGAAAATGTTGAAATGAAAAATCAACATCATTCATTTTAAGCATAGACCATCACATATATGCAAAATGCTAAAATGAATACCAACATAGTAAATTTTATTTATACACCATCACATTTATGGAAAAATGCTAAGATGTGTCTAATCATTCAATTGTGCATGTACCATCACAAATATGGGAAATTCTCTAATCATCTACTAACTTGTTAGCATCATCATAACCATAATGCTTAACATATAACATATTAACATACTAACATCATCATAACCATAACCATAACATCTAACCTCTCACATTATAACAACATGACATCAATAATAATCACATCTATAATAAACATCATCATCATATAAATAAAAATCATGTCATAAAAATGGTACCATTCATATATATTTAATGTCAAAGTATACATCAATGCTACATTAGCATATATGTCTCTCTCTCTCAAAAATATACATCTCACATCTTTAGCACATAGGCCAGTATATATGTGTACATCATATCAAAATAAAAAATATTTAAAACTAGCCATCTAATCCTACTATGGAGGTGGTTGTGACCCTATATTATTACCCATGTCCTTAACTTATCTATTGTGTCAAGTGCTCAAAGCTATGTTGCAAGAAATAGTTTGTTGTTGTATCAGATAATCAACATACCTAAGGATCTCTAGATGTACCCTAAGGGCCTATGTATAATAATCAATCTCCCCTAGAGCAGTGTTAAATCTCTTAACTAAAAATATTTATGGAAGCCCCATACTCCCTACTACATGTGCCTATGGTATTTGTGGTGGTCCCATCATGCCAATGGTCATGCCTGTGGTGATTGTGGTGCCTTTTATGGTGGAAAAGGTGGTAGCTACCTATCTATCCCTCATGGCATCTCTCTCTACTATCATGGCATCTAGCTGTACCTCTAGTCATATCACCTAACCACCTAGAGTCATAACCTATGACTACGTTTCCACTAGCTATGTCTGTAGGGCTAAATCCTACTCTATGACTATTGTCAACTACCCTTGTAATATTGTCACTTATCCCTGTATAACTTGTACCTATGCCTATGTTGCATCCCTAGATTGGATCATATCATCTCTTTCTCTAGAAATGGCCTACATATCAGTGGGTGGTCTCCATGGGATCATGGTTTACTATCCTACCCACCAATTTTTGTATACCCCCATACATCATACATCATCAACTCCTCTAGCTAGGATCTCCTCAAAGTCAAACCCCTCTATCTTCTATGGTAGTGGTATGGGTAGCTCTATGTTGTCCCTCCTATACCATGGCATGTTAGGAGGTAATCCCTAAAAAATCCCATATTGGCATATAACATGCTCTACTAGTATCTTATCCACCTCTTTGGCTCTCTTACCATGCACCCACCTCATACTCTGTGTACCTCTCAGTTGTATCCTCTACCTTAGAAAAACAAGAAGTGTCAGATATGGTCTCCATATGATATTAGTTGGTATCAAGGCATCCAACATCCTCCTATAGTACTCTATCTCTGACCATACCATCTATCCAAGCATGGGCCATGGACTCTCTCCACCATCTAAAGTCAAATCTATAGCCTACTATGATGGTGATGGGAAGGCCTAATGGTTGGGTCACTATGATATGCTCATAAGCCCAACAGTGTAGAAGGTGACCCATGTAAAGGCTATATCACCATCACAATATGATCCCTCATAGCTCTCCATATAGTTGTGTGATGAATGTAGTACCCCAAGTAAATAACATCCTCTACTCTAGCATGTCAACTAGTACACCTATCAAAGCCACTAGAAATTTGCTACCATCCATGTTTGGCAATCCATAAATAATCACTCCAATCATGAGTATGACTGTGATTATATGTTCATCATCATCAACCTCATATAGGGGCTCATATGTAAAGCTGATAGAGTGGTACTCTATCTCCTTGACATGCTCTCCAAATAATGTACCCATGAGCACATCATGCTTATCTCAACTACATACGTATAAGTCAATACCATGTATTAATAGCCTCAATATCTAATATACATCCTCTATCATGACTATCATCTCACCTATGGAAAGATGGATGGTGTTGATGGATATGTCCCATCACTTTATGAATGCCACCATCAAGTTCACATCCTTCACAACTTGACCATATCTATGAAAACCTTCTAAGCCAACTATAGTGATATGCTCCCACTCACCGAGAGTCACATCTGCTCATATCCTTTATAGTATGAGCTCCTATCTCACCTGCAAGCATAAATGTGTGCATCATTAAAAACAAGAACTATTCATCTCAATCAACCCTCCCTATAACTTAGTTTCTCCTTTGGGAGAACTACATCAACTTGAGACCCTTTTTAGGGTTATTTAGGTATCACTCAGTTGACATAGGGTCTCTTAAGGTTATCTCAAACATTTTCACCTAGTGACTAACACCTAACTAGTTTCTTTATGAACCCAACCTTTTCTTGCACTGTGAATGATCATAAACCCTCTAGTACACAACCTATGGTGTTTTAGATCCAAACTTTACTCCCTAGGTTCCCAATTTCACTCTTAATAACCCTCTTTCATCCCTCTTTGCTTATGCCATGGCTGACATTGATCCTTACTTGATCAACGTTAATATCTTAGACCATGCCTAATCCTTGGTGGGTTAACTAACATCAATCAAAGCTATCGATGTCAATGACTGGTTTGGCCCTAGGGTCAAACTGTTGAAACCCCCCATACCCCTTTTATACCCTAAAACGACCCTTAGCCCTCCTTAACCTACCCAAATCTCTCCAATTTCACTTTCTAACATATAAATACTCTTTTCCCCCCTCCTCCCTACCCTTTTTTACCCCTATTTAAAAAAAATTCAAAATCCAAATTTAATTGCAAATTGGGTGTATAGTGTTCTTAACTCATCCACTTGATGATGATGGCTTGGGATGACAGGCACTGGGGAAACCACTCTAGTTATGGGGTCTCCAATCATAGGTATAACCATCTCAGTAACAAATCTAGCCATGTTGTCTAATGGTGTCTTGTAAGTGCTCACCTCACTCTACTCACTCTCGAGTGCTCTAAAAATCCTCTCCACCACTCAAACCTCACCACCTAGCTCACAAATGATATGAAAGTGATGTTTTCACACATAAAACTCTAGAGCTCAGTGTTGGTAATAAAAAAATGACAAATGAGATTTGAGGGGGATACCAAACCCTTTTTTTTAGGTTTGATTAGCTATTAGTGTTAAGATTTATGTGCTCTAGGTAGCTGACGTTGGTCTATACCTACTGACATTGGTCTAATAGCTGATGATGGTTATACCACTAACATCAGTCACCTCACCACTATTTATCACCCTTATCTAGGGAAACCAATTGATAACCCTCCCTACCTCAAAATTTTCTCTTAATTAAGAGCATGTGACCCTTTCATAGTCTGAAATGGACTCCATTTAGGGTAATTGGAGATCATGCATATCTCCCAATCATGATAGCTAATCATGGGGTTCACTGACATCTATGTTAACCATGATGAATAACTTGGATATCATGTATATATCCCTAATTATACATACCCTTTTATGATGACATTATTGTTTTCAATTAGCTAGCTAGAACTATGATTTCTTTTAAATTGGATTTTTCATAGGCATTGCAGCCCATAACCCTGACTGGTCCCTGTTCCCTATGACCATTTTGTGTCTTCCAAGAGCACTTCCATTTTTAGATACTTGGGACACATCGAGCATTGGATATGTACCTTTGATAGTTTTAACCTAATCAACTATCATTTATATATATTGTGGACTAGTTATTTTTATTTGTATCATCTTGACCTATTGACCATTTGACCAACTTTGACATATAGTAATGTGCACATGTGTCACATTATCACTGCATTTCTACTTCCCACTTAACTTTACCCACCTATCTTCCTTCAAAAATATCATCAATTAAGGTTTTACCATTTTTAGTCCCCATTTTGAAGGGGGAATACCTCATCCCATCCTTGGGGTAGCAAACCTTTATTTTTGTCTCACAGCTTGTGCATATAAGTTACAAGACAAAAGGGGAAAATGTAGACCTAGAATTATGCTAATCCCTTGCATGATTACCTAGGTCACATTACCCCTTAACCCCTTTCTTATTTAATTTCCTAACCTATGTCTTTACCCTTTAGGCACATTTAATTAATTTAATTATTTAATTAAATTGGTTAAATCTCCTTTGGCCACCTCACCTGGCTACCTCACCTTATGACTAATTCTCACCCTCTAACTCAACCTAAGTGTTGGTCATTCTATCCTAACCACCTAAGACCTATTCTTCCCCCCCTCATAACTCCTTAACTACCTAACCACCTCTCAACCTCATGTTACAACCATTTTCTAATAGGAAAACCCATTTGTCAAAGTAAAAAGCTAGCTAAAAGGCTAAATTTAGCCTATTTTACCTAGTCTTGGGAACTGATGTCAGTTATCCCTTGATCGATGTTAGTGGGCCCACTGATGTTAGTTACTTAGGCCTACTTCAAAATTGGCCATAAGATTAAAAAATCATTAATTGACACATATCTTTCATTATCAAAGCATTCTAGCATCATTATTGACATCCAAGCTTACCGTCACTCTACATGAATTATTCTAGATTAGGAATTGAGAAACTACATAGTGTTTTGAGTACCATGGACTAGAATCATACCCTTTGCCCCATTTGTTTATGTACTAGTTCATCAATCCTCATTAGAGACATCTATATGGCACAACTACTCACCTATCCAACCTAAATAAGTATATTTTGATGCTTTCACATGTTTTAAACAATCATTTTATATTAGTTTTACAAATATACTATTTAACTACTTATAAAACCCAAGATTCCTCTATGGAGGAGTTATAACATTCCCCCATGTCCATCTCTCTACCATAGCATATCAACCTCTTCCTTGCCCTTCCTAAGTCTTACTCACCCCCTCATGACCCCTCTACTAGACCACAACTCCTTTTACCTTCCCAAAAAATCCTTTCATAATCCCATCAATATCACTACCCCAACTAACATCAGTTACCCAGACTGACATTGGAAACTATAACTAATATCAATGACCTAAATTAGCACCAATCAATTAATTGATGTTGGTCACTATGTTGTTTACACCAAAAACCCCTAAAATCCTCCCCAAAAACCTCACCAAAACACAATTCCACTACCCATCCTGCACTGTATTGTTCACTAACATGATTAGACATGTAAAATAGTAAACAATATTCTAACTCTCACTTTTTATCTCTTTTAATTTATGTTTGTTTTAAAAATCTATTCCTAAATAGCATAATATCATCCTACAGAAGTGTTATGCTCCCTAGAAAAAGTGCATAACTTGGTAGCTTGCACATATCTTTGCTAACATCAATTTTTTTTAGTGTTTTATTATACATAAGTGTCTTCCTCCACAGCCAAATAGGAATTTTCACAACATTTGTAATGTTGTGCATCATTTTAGGTACTTAATCACTTATCCCTAACATTCATACTTATGTTTATTCCTTTTAGAATAGATAACAAAAACTGATAAAAATAGTGCACTTAGTGCACTAGTGATAGGAGACATCACCTGGAGGCCTTATGTCTAGTTTTTATCATGGCCTAACTATAGAAGGTAGACACTCTCCTTTTAGAGTTATAGATGGATACTCAATAGGCAATATGGGGAGGTGGATCTCATCCTATTGGAAAGGGTGAGGAGGTATTTTGACATGGTACATGGTATTCCAAGTCCATTCCCCAAGTATAAGTGAGAGGATTTAGAGATCTTAATATCAGACCCACATTCTATGCTGACATTGTTAGACTAAGAGGAGATACCAACTAATGCACTAATAGATGATGTTGGGTTTATAGATGGGTGTATGGCATGGTACTAGCCTATTTATGTAGCTATAGACATTAGTAGGGATGATGGAGGTGTGAGGTTGATGGTCATGGATCTGGTTAAATTTGATGGACAAGTAAGAGTGGCTTTAGCTATTGAATAGGGATAGGTTACAATGTTATATGGGAAGGTGGCAACATTGTAGGGATAGATTGCTACACTATAGGGTTAGGTTTCTACCTTACAAGGTTAGGTTGCTACCATGATAGGTGAGAGGGATCAGGCCAAGACCTCACTAATCTTGGTGACTTAGGAGAGGGACTCTCTAAGGTAGAGAGGAGGAGTAGCAATAGCACTAATAGGATCACTAGGCACCATCCCTATGGCATGATACTTAGATATAGTGGAGGAGCTATAGTATTATAAGACCATAATTTTGACATAATGTCCACAAGAGCCTTGATGGGGTGAGTATAGGGATAGCTTGATAGGTGATGCCAGTATGGTGACACCAAGGTAGTGGGCAACATCTATATCTAGATAGATAGGGATAGTTAGGGGATCGGTAGGTACAGTAAGTGGGTAGGCACCAAGATCCAATAGTGCTCTAAGAGATAGTGGTGCCCTTAGGGCATAGATAGGGTATATATATTATGACATTTTGAATATCATTTTGATTATGGCCTACAAGCTAATGTGGTGAGATGTACATTTTAAGAGAGAGATGTGTTTATCTGCTTGTACACATTTATTATTGTATTTGACTCATGAGTTATAGATGATTGTTATGTATGCTCATTGTCATGGTTTATGGCTAGTATTGATGTTTAATGCCTATGAAGTGATGTTCATATTTGATTATAGATTATACTTCTGTTATAGTTGACTTACTAGACATTGATGTATATACACCTAGCTAGGCATGAGATGGCTTTGATTTTGGTTATGCTTATGACATGATAAATTTTAATGAGTATACACTACATTAATTTAGAGTTAGACACATGGTGGAAAAAAAGGGTTGGTTTCTTTAATTTATTATGGATGTGATTATCATACTTGGTATGGTTATCCTTATGGTTATGGTTATGATTATTGTTAATGTTTATGATAAAACACATGATGTAGTTTAATTAATAAAACTAGATGGGAGAATAAAGAATATAATCAGGAGACAAAATACATAATGAAAATATCAACTAGTCATGATAGGATAAGAAGAGAGCTTGATGCTTATTTATTGACAAAGACTAAAACAAAACCAAAGCTGGATCAGCTTAATGAACATAAAACCTTCAAATACTTTGCATTATCATTCATTAGTAAGTTAAAAAGTGTCTAAACCGCATAATGTTGAGTAAGCTCAAAAATTCATTGCTTATAGGAGAGATGGATCAAAATAGAACCATCTTGTGACACTATCCCACCTTTTATGTAGGTGTCTAAAGAACTAGTATAAGCAATTCTATGCTGACCTATGTAGACTAATCAATGCAAGAAGTCCACTTGTGAAAGTTGATTGTAGATTTTACCTTATTATTCTATTTGAGAGCTGATTATGGCTTTCAAAATTAGTTTTATTTTATTTTGATTGTGATGATGGGTCTTTTTCTCTATTATTGTATATGGGAATTTGATCGATGTGGGAAGCTTCCATGAAATTTATATGCTTTTGAAAAAATACTTTACTTAGCCATCCTTCAAGGGAGTGGTCTAAGTTTATTTTCTTTATTTATTGATAGTTATCCTTCAAGGGAGTAGTCTAACTTATGTTTTAGAAATTTCAAATAAATTTTCAATAGTTGTCCTTCAAGGGAGCAGTCTGTGAATGCTAGGAATGACCCATGAATGCTAATGATATTGGTTTTTACTTTGTATTTCTTTGATATTAATTAGGTGTAAAGAGGTTTAGGTGACAACTATCATGGGAATCCATCTTGTGAAGGTGTGGAAAGTACCATGAGAACCATGCCATGGGTAGAACCATGATACCCATTGTTTAAGATAAGGCTATGTTGGTGATAGATAATCACATTATTCAATTATAATCAACTACCCTTAAATTAGGGTGATGGAATGTAGGTAGATAAAAAGGGATGAACTTAAGTTAGACAAAAGGTAAACTTGATCTTTTCTAAAAAAATAATGGATATGGATGTGAAGCATTAAGAGGCTCAAGTTATGGGTGGCCTTTGAGAGACGACAATTGATAAGATCCTGATCCATACATATGGGTTATAATATAAGGTCTAAGACAATTGAAAGTAAACTTTCCCCACTTGTTTTTCTCCATGTTAGTGACATGTTGATTTTCCTTTAGGACAAGATCTATGATATTGAATTACTACACTTTAAGGTGTTTTTTATAGTTACACTTGATACGCTCTTAATAGACATGGAGATGGGAAAGGGTTGTTAAATGACACTCATCGAGTAGTTCAAGTTGAGATAAGTAGTGTTGATGATAATCATCCTTAAAAATAAGATCCTATAAAGATATGTGAAGAGATGTGATTTGGACCTCAAGAAGCAAGATGACCTTCACTCCAAACATAAGGGAGAAAGGTGTATCACTCATAGTGGTTCTAATACTAGTATGATATTCCCATAAGGCATAGGGGATTTGCAGATGCCAATCCTAACTAGATGCATTGACCATTTTAGTTAGCATGTTATTAAGAGTTTTGTTAGAGGCCTCAACCTATCCATTCACTTAAGGGTGATAGGGTGAGGAGAAGCTTAAATTAATGCCAAATGCATCACATAGACCCTAGACTTGCTTATTTTTAAAATATTTACCATTTTTAGTGATGATCTTATGAAGAACACCAAAATGGTAGATAATATGGTGGTTGATAAAATTGATAATCTTTTCTACTTTGGTCAAGATTAAGGGAATAGACTCTACCCACTTGGTAAGTTACTTGATCACAGTGATGATAGAAAGGTGTCACTACGAGGAATGGGGATTAATTTCACCAATAAGGTCTATACCCCATTATGAAAAGGGCCAAAAATTAGTGGAAACTTGAAGACTATGGCTAAGGATGTGATGTAGATTGACATGTTGTTGACACTTAACACACTTTTTCACATAATCAAAATAGTATTGGTTAAGAGTAGGCTAGTAATAAATGAGTAAAAAGATGCATTTAGCTACAAAGAGGCCACTAAAGTGGCCTTCATAGATACCATCATGCATTTACTTGATAGCATGAGTCTTCATGACTATGTAGGTAACAGAAGAAGAGACACTCAAAGCCATGTTTATAAAGAATCCATCCCATAATTGTATAGTGTGAAGTACTCTAGATAAATTATTTTCAAACATTATTAGAAAGGCCAAAAGGAATGATGGAATGATTAAGGTACTTTAAGGTTTGTTGATACCAAAGTCCAAGTTGGGTGTCTTCCATGTTGAAAATGGTAGGAGAATCTAGTTTGACATAGGAAGGCGAGTTAAGTATATGGATAATGACATATGGCTTAAATTCAAAAGGTATAGATGGTATCTGAGAGATAAGGGAATCCATAGTGTTTGTAAACTTATTATTAGATCAAGGGGTTGATTGGATGTGGTATGTTCAAATGATGCTAAGATTTCATCAACTAGTTATTTATACTATTAAAAAATGTCATTCTTACACTGGTAAGAGCTATTTATTTGCTTGACCACAAGTTGGGAGTCACAAAAGATATTTATTATTTTGACTCCTAGGGCTAAGGTAGTTTGAAGGCCTATCACTAGGGATTCATACTCAGCCATATTATTGGTACATTCAAAATCAAGATTGAAGGACAAAAAGAGAAGTACCATTAAGGGGGATAAGGATGATACCCACTCCCACACCACATTGAAATTTTAATCCATCAAAGAACATGGTGACTTGATAGGTGAAATTCGCTTGAGAGAGGGTTATGATGGACTCATCAGGGAACTCAAGGGGAGGAGTCTAGCTATCTAATAAAGGTACTTCATCTAATTGGTCAGTGATGGCTTGACCTTTAATTAACCTTTTTTGAATAAACTCAAGGTCAAAATATAATAAAATCATGAGCCACTTGGCCATACACTGGTTTTATTATGGCATAGAGTGCATGTACTTGAGTGTGTTGGTGTTGGTTATGACATAGGTTTTATGGTTAATAAGGTAGTGGTGAAGTTTGGTAGCCATGAAGAATAAGGCCAAGAAAAGTTTCTCAGTATGGGTATATCAAGTCTCATATTCTACAAGCATGAAACTAATGTAATATATAGCTTGTTCTTTATGTTGTTCATCTTGGTGAGCCAAAATTGCCCCTAGGGAATGGTCAGTGGAAAAGATATATAGTTAGAAAGGTTGGTCATCCTTAGGAGTGGTGAGGATAGGTGGTGACAAAAGGTAATCTTTGAGTGAATAAAAGGCCTTTTGATAGTTGCTATTCAACTTCAAAGACACATCATTATTCATATGGTGGTGGAATGGTTGACATTGATCCAAAAGCTAGGAGATAAAATGATGAATAGATTAAAGCTTCCCTTGCAAGCTATGGAGTTGCTTAAGGTTGGTTTGAGGAAACATGTCAGGGATGGCTTTGATTTTGTCAAGATCAATTTTGATTTTATGAAAGGAGATAATAAAACCAAGAATATTTCCTAACAAGACCCTAAAAATGTACTTCTTAGGGTTAAAATGGACATGATAGTGGATGAGACATTCAAAGATGATCTTGAGAATGGCTAAATGATCCTTTTAGACTTTTGATCTTATGAGAAGGTTATCCACATAGTTCTCAACAATCCTATAGATAAGGTCATGAAAGATATAGGTCATGTCACATTGGTAGGTTAAACTAGTATTCTTTAGTCCAAAAAGCATGACCTTATAACAAAAGGTTCCCCAAGGGGTGGTAAAGGTGTTCTTGTGCTGATCTTCAGGAGTAATTAATATCTAATTGTATCTTGAGAATCCATATATGAAATAAAATATCTCAGGGCTAGCTGTAAGATCAGCTAGTTAGTTGATGCTCAGTATAGGAAAGTCATCTTTGGGGTAAGTGAGGTTGAGGTCATGAAAGTCTACACAAATGAATAGTCCCCTTGTGTATTTGGTGTTAGATATGACATTAGAGACCCTTTAGGGGTAGTTAATGGGTTGGATGAAGTTGATAGATAGGAGGTATTTAAACTCTTCTTTGATGAGAAGGGCTATGTAAGGGTACATGCACCAAAGCTTCTACTTGATGGTCTTGGCATCGCAGTTAGTGAAAATGTTATGGGTAGAAATGGTAGGGCCAATTATAATCATATCTCTATAAGACCAAGCAAAGGCTATACTATGATCTTGGAAGAAAGAGGTAAAATCCTAGAGTTCCTTAGTATTTAGTGATTAGCTAAGTTTGACAATGTAGGGGTTATTTAGAGTACCCAAGTTGATATCCATGATGGATTCATTTAACATGGTCAAGGTCTAAGGAGGAAGGGATTTATGGATGGAGGAATTCAAGGCACCAAGGTAGGTGAACATAGAATCATCATCTTAGCACTAGATAGTGTTAATAGTAGGAGAGTTTTCTCCTAACATCTTAGGTTGAGTCAAAGGGATGGTTATAGTCACCCTTTCCTTTATATAAGTCAGGGATCCAAGGATAATCATGTTGATGGAAAAAAATTTAGGTGGGATGATGTCATTATCCTCACATGTAAGTTGAGGAGAGGTGGGTGACAAGGGGCATCTTCCTCAACAATGGTGGTGGTAGGTGGTTTGGGTTGCTTCTTATTGGTTATGATGAAACCAAGGACATGCTTCTTATGTGGCTTCCTAGTTTTAATGGTGACCAATTCATATGGGCAATGCTCATATCACCTCAGACCAAAGCCTTTTAAAGCACACTAATGGAGGTATGTTTTAGTGAAAATTAGTTTATTTAGGTAGGAGAAATTGGCAGTAAATGGCCTAGGTGAAAGAGAGGTGGTATAAGTGCCAAAGGGTTTATTGAGCCCCCCATAGATAAAATGGGTCTAATAGTGGGGAATTTTAAATGGAATGATAGTTCCAACATTGGGATCATATCCTGGCTGGTTGGTGAGTTGCCCATACTCGTGAGGAGTAGGGAAAGCATCAAGGGCTAAAAGGTGATACTACCCCAATGAAAGGTGATGCAATGTTGATTCCAAAAGGTCAATGATGGGGATTTGGTCTAAAGGGATAGAGGAACTAGTTGATGCCTCATCAGTAGAAGGGGATATGATATCCACTTTGGTGGTTGAAGGTTGGGTTTTAGCTACTAAGGGTGTGTTAGATGGGGGTATGAAGACATTATTAGGGTGATAGGTCATGTTATATGCTTAGAAAGGACTTGGATCAAATTTTATGGTGATGACCTAGCTTTTATCTTCAAACTTTATGCAATAGTGAAGGGTGGAGGTGACACAACCCATGGAGTGGATCTAGGGTCGTCCTAACAAAAAAATGTTTTAAAATTTACCTTCCACTACATAGAAAAGTTTGGGGAGCGTGCGGGGTCCTAAAAAGATATGGAGGATAATAGTTCCCAAGGTAGTGGCCATGGTATCATTGAATGATCAAAGGATGGTCAAGGTCTCAAACATGACATTGTTTGATAGGTTTATTTGGTTCTAGGCATGGGAGTAGATGATGTTAATACTAGCTCCCCCATCAATATTGACCTATTTGATGTGGGTTTGGTTGATGTAAGATATAATAAAGAGAGGGGGATATAGGTACTTAGGATAGATGGAAGGTATTTTTAAGTCCTTAAAGGTAATAAGGTTAGACATTTAATGGGTGCCAATAAAGGCTGTTAGAGGTTAAGGGTCTTTAGGTTGGACCTAAATGGATTATAAATCCTCTATTAGTGCTTGGAGGTGATGGGTAGAGGTAGAGGTCAACTCATACAAGTTCATCTTTGCTGAGGTCTAGTGAATTATCTTAAGGATAACTCTCTTGATGGATTATGAGTGGTTAGAATGGGAGGAAAATAAAATGACTACCTCGGGTTTGGTTGAAGATGGTGATGGTTAGGTGTGAGTTAGTTAGGAAGTTAAAGATGGATACATCCATAGAATGGACACCTTAGCCTTCCCCTTATCATTTTTCTATGATCTCATGACTACATTGATAGTATGGATAGAAGGAGAGGTTTAAGTAGTAGATTTTTTAGACTCATCTCCACTTTGAGGTGAGAGTGGAAGAAAAGGCCAGAGTTGGGTAGCTATGGTTTTTGGTTAGATTGGTATGGGCTCTATAAGAGGTTCATTTGTTAATAGATCATCCTCATTGTAAATTTGATGGATAATGGTTTAGAGATCTTTACAGTTCTTTATATCATTGTTGGGTGTCCTATAATAAGAAAAAACTTGGTGGTCATTATACTAGATGGGTTTTAAAGCTAGAAGGTCAAAGGGTCTGATGGGCGGGGGGGGGGGGGGTAAGACCAAACAAGAAGTTTGCAATAACCTATGTAAAATGGCTAATGAGGATTCAGCTAAAGGTGATAAAGGTTTGGTGGTCTTGGCTTTGGTTGTTGAGGTAGAAGGTTATTTGGAAGTAGGTTTAATGGTACGTGTTTTGGGTAGGGTGGTGCACTTTTTTGATGGCTTGGGTTTAGTAAAGGAGGTTGATGAACTAAAGGTGAAGGATCACAAGGTAAGTAGCTTAGGTATTTCTAGTTTGGTGAAAAGAGACGGGTTATAAATTAATTGTGAAGGTGTGACCAAAAGAGGTGGTGGGATATTGGTAGAGATAAATGGCTTCTTGCACAAGGTATAAGGATGAGGCCCCAAAATGGATGGCAAGGCTGAGGGAGGTAAAATTCAAGGCTTAGGTTCTTTGGGTAGTTTTACCTATTTGCTTGCTTTGGTTTAGTGCTTAGTTGGTGGGTTTGAAGGAGTTAGGTCCACTTTCATAGGTGGGTGACTAAGGCTTGTTATAGGGAAGGTTCTAAGGCTTTTGGTTGTTTTGGTTGGGGTGGTAAAAGAGGGTTTTGTTATTTGGGTCTTGGTTGACTTAGGTGGTTTGGGGTTGGTTGGTTGGGTGGAGGTTTTGGTTTGTTGAGTAGATATGGTAATAGGTTCATTAATAAAAGTGGTAGGTTGATCTACCAAAGAAAGCGTTAGAGGTTCTAGTCTAGTAATATAAGGGAGACCTAGTTGCTAAAAAAGGTAGCCCAGTCTAAGTTGGGTTTGGAAATAAATTTCAATCTCTAAACTAGTCTATATAATGGTTTATAGATTGGTTTAGATCCTTGGTTAGTAGGTTTGAATGATAAACCCATAGGTTTGGGAAGTGGGTGATAACCTTGTCTTCTTCCTCAATTAAAGGATGAAAGGTTGAGATAGGTGGTTCCTCTATGGAAGAAGTGGATATGGTGAATTCTTCTTTGAGAATGATTTATAGAGGGGTGGGTTGCTCGGTAGTTGAAGGTGAAGGTGAGGTAGTGATGATTGGTTGTTTTGATATGTCAGTTAAAAGGGAGGATAAAGGTTTTACTACCTTAATAAGTGGAGGGGGAAAGGGTGGAAATTCCTCAATTTGAATATCTAAAGGAAGGGAAGGTAAGTCCACTATCTTAATAGATGGAGGAGGTGGAAGACCACAATATTGGGTACTAGGTGGTTTGGTGATGAGTGCATTAAAGACCATGTTAACTATGTGGGTATCATGAAAACACTCAATGTTATTGCTCTCATTCTTGATAGGAACATGGTTTATGAAGGGCTTCCTAAATATATCAAGGGCTTGGTTTGATGGTGCATAGGGTTTGTCCAATGTAAGCTCCCCCTTGTCAATGAGGGATTAAACAAGGCTCTTAAAGGTATTACACCTATTGACATCATATCTTATTACCCAATGAAAGGCACACATATTATTCTCATTGAACCAACTAGGTATAGGATGAGAGGCATCAAAATAATGAGGAGGTTTGATAGGAGTAAGTTGAATGATGTTGGATTTTAATAACTTCTCCAAGATGGAAGCATAGGATTTTCCAAGTGGAGTGAATTACTTCTGGTTGTTCTGGTTTTGGTTCTTCATGTTTTGCTTTGAAGAACTAGAGTAATTTGGTTGGTTGATAGAAGGTGGAGGAGTGAATTTAAGGACAATTTCATTTACAATTTCCTTACTCTTGGTATTGGTATTAGACTAGTTGATTGACTTGGAGGAAGAGGCCTCATTGGTTTTATAGGTTGAGTTTTTGTTTTTGAGCTTTAGCTTTTCTTCATTAATGGATTGATTCTCTAACTTATGTGCCATGGTAAAATCTTCATCAAAGGTTAAAAATATTTGGAAACATAGTGTAGAGGAGATATTATTGGCATAAGCCCAAGAAAAGAGCTCTATGAGTTGAGGTTGAGGTAGGAAGAAGTAAATTCAGGTAATTAGGCTTCTCCAACAAGCTAAAAAATTAGCAATGGATTCATCCTCAAATTGTCGGATAGACTAGAGATTGGTGATAGAAACTTTCTTGGATACATTGATCAAAAAGTGGTCCAAGAAGGTTTGAGCTAGTTGGGTGAAGGAGAAAAAGTAGTGCTTGGGTATGTCACTATACCAATCTAATGCTAGACCAACTAGAGACATGGGGAAGGTGTGAAAAAGGGCATAATCATAGGTGATGAGATAAAAATCATGCCTAAATAGCCTAAGGTGATGTTGGGGATCCTCCTTATTTTGAAATTTAGAGAACTTAGGAAGTTCCCATTGGGGAGGATATGGCAAGATAGGTATAGATGAATGGATGGGCTCATTATATATTTATTCATATGAAAAATGTTATGTGTACCTGAAATGGATGATTCTAATGTGGTCATCTTATCCATGAGCATCTTAATTAGGTTAAATTAGGTTTATGCTCCCAAAAGGTTATTAGATGCATACTACTATGGTGGTTGGGAGACATACTAATGGTGCGTAGAAGGTTGGGAGGCTACCACATATTGGTAAGTAGATGCCAATGGTTGGGTGGAAGATACATGAGTGTAGGTAGATGTAGGTGGTTGGGTAGTGGGTATAGGTACATGCCCTTATAGGTTAGGGATGTAGAAAAAGTTTGGTGTAATGGGTGTTTTTTGGATAGGAATGATAGTTAGGTTGGTGACTGAGAGAAGGGTGGTGACCCTTGTACTAATTGATGGAAAGCTAGAGGTATGAACACTACCAAGATTTGAAGCAGAGTAGTGGTTGATGGATTGGGGGTATCTAAAGGAAGGTTGGTAGTGTTAGAGGTAGGCACTCCTATTATGGAGAAGTAGTTGGTAAGAGTGGAAGGTATAAGGGAAGAAGTATTTTGGGTTGGTTGGTTGTTTATAGTAGTCTCAAAGGGGTTGTCAGATGATGAATAATCTTGGGTAGTCAATAGTTGGATAGTAATCATGGTGATAGAGGTATTCCCCATGAGGTGGGGAAGCATAAGGTAGATCTACAGGTGGGGCCAAAGCTGAGATGTAATAAGACATGGTTGTAAGATAATGTTGTAAGGCTATGGGATTATTATATAGGAAAGTGAAAAAATACACATCTCCTTGAGGAACCTCTGGACGTAAAGTAGGACTTCCTGAGGGGTGAGGAGAGTCTATTGGTTTAGAGTTGTAGTCCATAGATGAAGAGGTGGAAGAGGTAGGTTGGCTTGGTGATGGGTTTTTCTGTAAGGTCTCTATAATATTGGTGAGTGAGAACCATACGAGAAAGGGGAGATAAAAATCAAAAACAACCTCACTACTTAAATAAAGAGAAGACAAGAATTGATCAAGGAATTCAAATCACACTCTAAAAGAAATGCTAAGCTCTATAATTTTTATTAATCTCACTTTTGGCTTATGCCTTAAGAAATTATGTGACTAAAATTGGTTTGCAGAGCAGGTACTAGAGAGGAAGTCTAAGGTGAGTTTTAGGTTATGTTTATTCACTCAAAAGGAATCTATATTGGAATCAATATGTGGCTTGGTATTGGGGCCTACCCACTCACTTCAGACACCATAGTGATAAGGGTGTCGAGTCCCTAGCCAATATATATTGATATCCATAATTTATACTCAACCAAAGAGCTGAGTTAGTTCTACCCTTGGTAATGATCTCTAAGTGGGATTGCAAAGAAAGGGTAATTATGGTTACCACTAAGTGATGAAATACTTGTTGGGCCTTGTCTCAAGTTTTTTTATGTTTAATTGATGAAAGTGGTTTTGTTGAGTGTGTGCAACAAAGAGTGAAGCTATGATAGATTACTTTGATTTTAAGTTAAGATATGTGAACTAAACTTTCAATAAGTTGATATATACATTTAATTTTAATCCCAAAGAAAATTTTGATTTCATTAATGAGCATAGAATAGAGAGAAAATGAAAGCAAACAAGAACCCAAGTAAAGACACAAGGGTCTCACCGGATGTGCCAAAATGTTTCAATGAATTTATTGCTTATTATTTTATAAATAGAAAAGAAACTAAATATGATCATGGTTGAAAAACCTATTTGACTGTGTGCACATGGAATCAGAAGATTGTGAAGAGCTCCTCTTTAGTTTGGGAGGATTACCTACAACTGAAAAAACACTAAAGCAAATTTGTTTATTAGACAGATAGTTGAGTGGATTGCTTAGGGATATCTAGATCCTAGAAGTAAGAGCTTCCTTGGGGGATACCAATCCACATATTTTAAACAATTAAGTTTATAAAATATAATGGAAAGTACTTGCATTAATAGTCAAAAGGTACTGAAATTGAACACAAGAATGCTTGCTTAAGAAATAGACTAGAAATGATTAAAAATAGTGATAAGCTAATTAATAATAGTACTAGATGGTTGGATTATGCTTCAAAAAATCATAAAGGGGTTTGTGAATAGGCACATAAATAGAAAATTAGGTTTGGTTAGGGGTAGGTAGGTAAAACTAGTTTACTAGAATTTTTTCCCATAGTAACCATTGGTGGTGGGCTAATCATCAATGGTTAAGGTGACCATTAGTGGTCAAGTTAACCATTAGTGGTTGGATAAACCATCATCAATTGAGATAATCATTGATGGTTATTATGTGTAGTTATGGTGTGGTAACAAGCTGATTGATAGGATCTCAAAGTGAGATTTTAGGAGTTGGGTAGGTATTGGGTTGTGAGCTAAAGTAAATAAAGTAATGGAATACTAGAAACCAAGTACTTATCTTGTGGAAAGTGGATTGGGTTGATGCTTGGGGTGGTTGAGTCATTGGTGGAGTTTGGGATGATTCTGATAGAGTAACGATACTTAGTGCTTTGGTAGAACTATGGAGGTAAGTCAGTTCTCTGACATAATAGCCGGTTTGCTAGATTATTGATGATGATTGACCTGTAAAAAGAGAACTCTATATGCACAAGATATTGATAACAATTACAGATGATTTTGACCTCTTTGATCTTCTCTTCTTATAGGCAAGGAAAGAGAGTTACAAGAAGATAAGAATTGGGCTTCTTAATTTTAACTCACACATGTAATGGCTTACAACTAGATTCAGATGAGTTATTTTTAGAAAATCAAGGTGGATGACTTGTATGTTAGTGGTTAAGGAGGTGGACCCTGACCATTGATGATCAAGGTGATCATCAGTAGTCAACCCAACCATTAGCAGTCGATGGTAAAGGGTCAAATTTGTTAAAATTTAGGGTTAAGCTAGTTTGGTCAAACTAACTATGGTTGGGTTTGGTTAGGAGTCAAAGGATTAGATTAGTCCTGAGAAGGTCCCAAGGTGGTTAAGGGAATTATGACATTCATAATTATGGTGTGTGTATTTATGGTGTCTACACCAAGTATTTTGGCTTGCTAAATCTTGGAAATTCAAAAATTTATGTGGTGTATGTGGTTTGTAATTTGCCTTTAATGAAGACATATAAGAGTGCAATGCCTTCTTGGTCTTCTTGGTCTTCTTTCCTATATCTATCATCCAATCCTTGTTCAACTCTTGCATGTTGTTACTTATTCTATGGTTATAGTCCTTAAGCTTGAAAAAATGTGTGAAGGACACCCACTTCTCCCCCACCATGACCTATGGTGGGTATTTCATCTCAATATAGGTGAGCTTGGTACTCACACTTGGGTTAATATCTGGAACACTCACCCCTTCCACCATCTACACCTCTAATTTTATGGTGGTTTCTTCCCTTAGTGTTCATATTTTATTCACATCTTTTTATGCTTGTGGTGGACCTATGCTCAACCATTTCTTTCCCATCTTAAACCTACTGCTATTAAATCAAGGATGATTGATTATATGAAAGCCAAAAATTGTGTCTTGTGTTTTATAGTCATGGAAAATGCAACTGCACATTTGGCTATCAATTTTCCTACCTCATTAATAGAAGCTTGAATATTCTACTAAAGTCTCTTCTTTCTTATTTCTATGTCAACGTTTCTTTTCTTGCCTCCCTTTCTCCTCAGATTGAAACACAATCTTATTTTTGATACTTTTTTTCTCAATTGGGGAGGCTATGGGTGACTTATTCTCTCTCTAGTAGCTTTTTCTCACTCAGTGGCTTCAGCTCCTTGCTTTGTTTTGAACTCCTAAAAATGACAGTAAACCTCCTACCTCTACAATCCCTTTTTATACACTAATTTGATCTACCACATTGATGATTGGTGGTGTTTATATTTTTAAATATACTAAAACCTATAAAATTTGGAAAAATATACTACTAACTACTCATTTAATGTAGATATCTATTCTTGTACCACCATAACATTAACTCTACTAATGGTTTCTTTAGTGAAGTGATAGGTGATTCAAACGATCACTTCCTGTCACTTATTGAGTGGGTTACAATTATCACAATGTTCATTATCTTTCACTTTTTTGAACTTGGCATGACCTTCACCATCCTAATGGTTACCTAGGCACCACACTTCACATGTGAGTGATTCAGCCTCCTAGGTTCCATCTCTTCTTGGTGTTGTGCCTCCTTTCAAGCACATCTCTCTTTATTGGTTAATTTATCTATGCTTTACTATCTCTTGCTTTGGCCTTCCCTAACCCATATAAATCTTTGTGTTTGTCCTCCAACACTTAATTATCTTCTCTTGGTCTCTTACACATGAATACCTTATGTGACTTCCTTTGCTAATTAGTAATTATAGTTTAATTAGCCTAGTATACTTCATGCATACCTAAAAACTTAGGTGTCTATCCTTAAGGGCTTAAAAAGTGATCAGGCTCAACTCACCTGACTAGATTTATGTAGGTGTAAGCACTAGAAAATTTATACTATAGGCTTGAAAGTGTCATGATTATTCAAACATCACAAGAAATAAAACATAAGAATTTTTTGTCTTGTGCCAATTTTATTATAGTCACAAGATAAAGAAACTGACTTTTGACTAGAAAGCTAGTGTCAGATGGCAAAAGTGTCATCTTAGTGTTGTTATACTTTCAATATTGTGCCATTAAAATGCATAGGGAGTATTTCATTGATCAATGTGTATAACTTACATGTGCTCATCTCTAATATGTTATGGATGATATAAGATCCCATCTACCTAATCTATAACTTGCCTGGTTGCCTGAGGTACTTAGAAGCATATAACAAGACCAACAAACCTTCTATAAACACCTTATGCTTGATGTGATTATCATGCCATACCTTTTAATGGGCTTTATTTATCTACTAGCTCCATCATGCTTGGGCACATATCTCATCCATCATCTCCAAATATTCTAGGCATGCACTTAAAGACTCTTGGTCATCTAATCAACCAATACACGTGATGTGTAATGAGGTCAATAGGAACTCCATAGGTAAAATGGATTATGCACCAAACACTATTTAGAATGGTGTAGCCTTATTTAGGTGCCTGTATGTTGTGTAATAAGCCCATAACACTCCTGACACATGGTCATCCTAATCTTTGTGACCAATGTTGCATATTTTTATGAGGCATGTCCCCAATATTTTTTTGAATGCTTTTATATTGCCATTCACTTTGGGGTGGTTGGGTGTAATTTTATGGTGTACCACCATATATTTAAATAGTATAATATGAACCATTTCATTGATGAAATACATGCCATGATCGCTAGCCAAACTAAGTATGCATCCATATCTACTGATAATATTTCCTAAATGAATCTTGTTATGTGATAGTTGTACAAAATTTGGTTGACATTGCTTCATTTCACTTGGTGAAGTAATCTATAGTGTCCAAAATGTACCTTATGTCTATTCACCTTGTAATAGGAGTAATAGGCCCAATAAAATTAATGGCCCATTTTTCAAAGGGTGCCTGGGAAAGGATGTGGATGAGGGGCATATCATCCTAGGTGTTTGGTTTTCTTGTGCACTAACATATGTCACATGCTTTGGTATATATTTTTTCATCATAAAATAGAGTTGGCCAACATAAGCTTGATTATAGCACTTTTCATGTCATGGCATCTCTAAGATAATGGCCTTCAATAATCCCTTCATGTGCCTCTTATAGTATTGAGTCCCATTCATTCTATAGGACACATTGTTTCATGATTTTATGATGGCTTAAATTATATAGTTCCCCTCTAATGAGTTGAAAAGGGGTGGAATGAACCATGAACTCTACTTCTTCTCTTTAGTTTTCATGGTCTGTGGTGCAAATCTAGAGGTTAGAAATGCGGTGATTTCTGTGAAGTCTTATAAGACATGTTGAATCTTGTAAAATCATACATTAGGCATATCACCTTTAATTGGCACTACTGTATCACTAGATTTTATGTGGGATAGATGGTTTAGGCCTAAGTTTTGTTTTCCTAGATTCACTACAACAAAAAATTAAAATTCTTGAAATGAAACAATCCATCAAAAAATGTACCCATGAAAAATGGGCTTGTTCATTAGGTATTTAAGTGCCTCATGATTAGTAAATAAGATAAGGGGGTTTCCAAAAAATATTTTCAAAACCTCTATAGGGCATAGACCATGGCAAACACCTCATGCTTAGTCAAAGTTTAATTTTGTTTTGCCTTAGTTAGTTTCTTTCTTTCAAAAGAAATAGGATGATCCAGTTTCCCTTTGTCTGGTTGTGAGAGAATGGTGCCTATTATAGTACTAGGGGAATTAATGTTGATATGAAATGGAGTTGTCTAATTAGGAAATTTTAGTATCGATGCACTTGCTATTGTTAACTTTAGGGTCTCAAAAGCATCTTCTTGTGTTACACCCTAATAGAATGGACCATCCTTCCATAAGAGTTATTATAGTGGTGCTGCAATCTAGGCATAATTTCTTTTGAACTTCCTATAATACCCATAATGCCCAAGAAAGGAGCAGACATATTTCTATCTTGATGGTGTTTAAAGCTGAAGGATGATTTAAATCTTGGTTGGATCAACAAGCAGACCATCTTTGTAGATGATGTTCCCAAGTAGTGTACCAAATGGCATTGTAAAAACACACTTCTTGAGATTCAAAGAAATTTGTAAATACCTGCACCTTTCAAATATTAGACACAAATTTTTGTAGTGATCCTTCACCAACCCATACACTCTCCAATCTTATAAGTATACTTGGAGGAATTGATGAATGAATTATTTAAATACAGTGATCACCACTCAGGATAAAATGACTGGCACATTCTTCTACCCAAAGGGCATCACATTATCTATGAAACAACCCCATTCAGTCACAAAGGTTGTTTTGGGCTAATCATCTTCCTCAGTCTATAATTGATGGTATCCAAAACATCTATCATTAAATGTGTATATCTTGTAACACATAATGCCATGCAGTACTTCATCTATAAACAGAGTTAGGAAGGGGTCAGTTACATAGGCAATATTCAAAATCCTATAGTCAACACAAATTCAAATGTGCCCATCCTTTTTGATGCCGATGACCATGGTGCTAACCTATTCAAATTTTTGTAGTAGGTAAATAACTCCTAGGGCTAGCATGTCATTGATCTCAGTCTTGACCTTGACACAAAGATTTGGGTTTATCTTGTAAGGTTGCTTCTTGATGGGTCTCACACCATCAACTATTTTGATGCTCATCTTCTCAAGGGATGGGTATGCATCTTTTATATCTTTATAGTTTCTTAGGAATAGATCTTGTAATTCTTTTAGGAGATCAACAATACGTGCAAATTTTATATCATACAAATAGGCACCTAGAGTTGCAATTTTGGGTTCCCCCTCTAAACTAATATCTACCTTGGTAGTTTTTAATGGCACTTAGTAGGGTTCATTATTATCATTATATGAATCCTTGACTTATATACTACCCTCAATCATTTATACTTGAATATGGGTAGGGTCTTATTCTTCTAGGGTACTATCCTCAACTTGATGCATTAACTTAGTTTTTCCTACCAAAGTCTTCTAGTTGTGTAACTTCTATGTGTCATAATCTTCATCACTAGAGTCATTCTTCAGAAGTTATTCTTGAAATAAGGTTGAGAGAGCTAACCCTTTTTTACCAAATATTTCATTTAGGAACTCTTCTAATATAACATTGTACTTAAACATTGACCTTTAAACTACTTGTAATAGCTCAATCAATTCAATATTTTGTGAAGAAAAGGAGAAGGATGAACAAATAGATCTTAAAGGTCATCCCTATTTGATGTTTCACAATGTGTCTCATTGACTACGTACCATACCGATACCCAAGTCTTTAAGGTTATTTAAAAGGTGTGCACCCAAGATTTCTTGGTGTATTTTCATCCTAATCAGTCTATATTTCTTCACAAATATTTACATGTGTGATAGGGTCAAAGTCACCAGAGTAGGATAAAATGTCTAGGTCCTCATTGTTTTTTTGAACCTAGTGTAAATATCTACCTTTACATCCTACCAAGTTGGCAAGCTAAGATTTTGTGCTACCCACCAAGGAGTGGTAGTGATTTTTAATGTATACATTAGTGCACCCATTCTATCTACCTCTTTTGGGATGCATGAATCAATGTCATGGACATAGTCCTCCATAGGATTGCTTCCTTCATATCTTGTGACCATAACAAGTTTGCCTTTACTGAGGAATAATACTCTTTTTCCTATTTTCTTGGTGCAAGGGACCCATATTTTAAGAGTGTGATCAATATGTATCCTTCCTATATTTACTATATTTGGCAACTTTACTCACACCAAGTGGCACCATCGACCACTTGTATCATATGCTTCCTTGAACCATCAATTACAAGAAACATATATTTACCAAGAGAGGATTTATTGATCATTTGGTTCTTGAGTATTAGTGCCTTGAAATATGAGGTTATAGATATGGTTGATTTCATCATCAATTTACACACTCTCAACATAGTGGGGTCCTTGATCATTTTAAAGAGGTATAACTACCCTCTCCTCTCCATTATCAAAGGTCATGTAGCACCTTTTTAAGTGCATATTTACATTATTTTCATAAAACCATAGTCTTCCTAGAAGTGATGGGTAGTTTTCCTACACTAATAACTATATTACTTTAAAGTTAGCATGGAATTTGATGCCCATGATATCTACAATTGCACTCTTTAGAATCTTGATTGGTTGTGCCCATGTCTTATTATCCATGAAGAGTACATGATGGGAAGGTCTCAAGGCTAGTCTACCCATTTTCTCACAATCATTCTTTGTCAATATGTTGACCTCAATGCCAATGTATATAAGAAACTCATAAACATACCATCTATCAATAGTGAAATCCACTATGAGTTATTGGTCATATTCAACATTTTGAGTATGTCAAAATTCTCATACCTTCTCCATGTGTGATATAGTGACCTCAACTTGATTTTGACCTACATGCTCTAAGAGTAAGTTATTTAATAGGGGTATCATACCCTTAGTTTGAAATAGTCATAAGATATCAGTTAATTCGTGTACTTTATATTCTTGGCTATCTTGCTTCTTTCAAGAGGTGACAACCTACACTTTTAGATCTCATGCCAATTAGAGCTCCCCTTTCAAGTTTTGGATTATGCTGATAGCTTATTGTAGTATATCCTTTTGGTGCATTAGGTCTAGGTTTGGTGCAACCTTTGGTTCATACTATGTTATGCATTTATTTTGACCCTTTTCTCCATATTTGAGGTGTAATTTAGGTACTATCACAACTGGTAGTTGAGTCGTGAATCTACTATGAGTAGTTCCCTATTCCTTGACTACCTCAATGTGTGTCAATTGTACCTTTGGGGTCCATTTTTATGTCTTCTACTTATCCCTAATCATTCATACATCCTTGTCTATGCCAAACCTACCTTAGGTCATTTTTTTATAAATTTCAAGGCATTCTTGGACCTTATAGTTCCCTCAACAATACCCACACAGGGGATGTATAGGGTATTCATGTTGATAGTACTATGTTGAGACACATTTATAACATGAGTGTGGTGGGAACATTTCACCACCACATCCTCTACCTCACCCTCTAGCACCTTATTACATCTTGAAGACTATATTCTATTAGTTATAGCCATCATTCCCTTGGTTTTCTTGTCCTCCAACTGCTTTAGTAGCTTATCATGTTCCCCTTTCCATGTTTTCACACATTTATTCAATCACATGGAAATCTATAGTGGTATGGGTGTAGGAATTGAAAAAATGATGATAAAAGGTTATGTTCACTTGGCTAGTATGTTTCAATAAAAGATAGTTTCAGACATCATGTACTTCTTGAAAAACTTCACAACCTAGAATTAGGGTGTGCAAATTACTCCATGGGTAGTTAGTTTTATTATGGACTTCTAATTCACATTCAATACACCATAATCTAGTTCAAGCATCATGTGTAGAATAAGTAGTAATTTTTTAGAGCTAGGATACCATAGATGTAATCTATGCTTCCCTAAATGGGTTGATCTTAGAGTCTTCACTTCCAACTACCTTAGCTCTGAGTGCATCTTTAAGCACTTCTCAAGGGTCTATGAAATTCTTATTGGAAAGTGATCTTTAGAATGGAATGAACAACCCCCCAATGAAACATTATGCATGTTGAGAAGGGTGAATATTATACATGATCTTTGATAAGAGAGTTTTGAACCATGCATTATACAAGTGCACACTCTCTGAGAGTCCTTAGGTAATTTATTTTATCATGGTGATGCTCTATTGTTTAAACTCTAAGATGTCAAATTCCTTCAGGAATGCATCCTTTAGGTATCATAGTAAACCATAGCTTGGTTGGGATTAGTTTTTTTGTACCAAGTGTGGGCATGATCAATAAACATGGTTACAAACTAAGTAGCCTTTCACTCTGACTAGTTTATGCCTCACATACACTATTGGAGTTCACATTTTAGCACATGTTATAAAACATTTTCCATGCCATGATACTTTGAGAGGTGCATAATCATTTCATAGTATATTTTTTATAGGGGTAGCTGGTACTTGAGGTGATTATCCCCTTGGCACCTATCCTAACACCTATCTTGGCAATAGCCCTCCAATGCCTCTAGCCTTGGAGGTAAGTACTAGTCCCATCATCCCTAATGGTGTAGTTGATGTCATTAGTGTTGTGATACTTATTTTTGGTACTAGACCAATGCTTTTGGTATATTTCCCACCTTGTATTACTTACATTGAATAAGTTGGTATGCTTAAATTCAAGTTCTATTATGGTGATCTAGTGATTAATGGTCTAAAGGTAGTTATGCTCATCTCCTTGTCTAAAATAATCTATTTAATAAAAAAGTTACAATATAAGCCTATAAAATTTGTAAGATCTAAGGCATGAGTAGGGTTAAAAATTACTTTTATACTATCTTCAAATGGGGGATCTAGTGTGTGAGCATGCACTATAGGTTCAAAGTGGGTAGACACATCAAGTGTATCTACAGTCACCAAATTTTGTAGGAACTTAATGAATTTCACACCTATCAAGTATCGATCTCAGTCTATTGATTCATTATATATCTCATATACATGTTAATATCCTTTAATATATATTTCCCCATGCCCATCTCATTCATTATGGGTCCTCTTGGCACTTCTAAGTTCCATATCCTCCATCAGTCAGTGTCATCTCTTATTATAGGCTTATTTTCAAAGCTCTTGGGTGTTAATTTGATCATCCCCTTCCCTTAAAACTCACCTCAACATCCCCTTCTCCCCCTTTGTGTAACTCATATGCAAAAGGATTTTAGTCTTCTATCCCCAAAATCTTAAAACCATAATCAACCATTAGCTTATTGAGCTTTGTGTTGAATTCCTTCACAAACATGCCTCTAGGGTCATATAAAAACTAGTAATCTACTTTTTAGAGCATAAATAAGTCGATACAACAAAATAAAATATGTAGCTATTCAAAACTACTTGCCACCATCTATCCACTACTCTAGTCAAAGTAACATTTAGAGTCCCAAGCCTCTCTAAGCACTCCATCCACTCATAGTGTCATCCATAACTTATTATTTTGTGGGTTGAATATTTATCTAACCACCTATACATATGCTCAAGTAAATCATAGAAAAAGGCCTCATACAAAGCATCATGTAGGTTATATTGAACCCATTTTCTTATCTTTTAACATTTGCATGTTAGATGCTTTAGTGAAAAAATTCTTCCACCTATTGCATCCAATACTCAATGTTTTCAAGAGAGATTTGGTACATCATTCTATCACACCATCATAATAACAAAATTGAACATAGGTCCCATTAATGGAACCAAAATGTTGTGCTAAGTCTAGGGTCTTGGCTTACTACAACCAAGAGTAAGCATGGGATAATCCCTTTTTACACTCAACATTTAAACACTCAACTATGCTAACATCAATCCACATAAGGCATATATATTACGCACTCACCCAAAATGTAACTAAGAATGAATTGGGGCTTATGTTGGGCTAGTTGTACCATAGCACAAGGCTTCACTACGGGGACTTAATCAGTTCAACAAAAACTCAAGTTAAGGTAGATCTATAAGTGCAATACTTTCTTAGATTAAGCTTGGGGTCCTATAAGCACTTAAAAGGTCATAATACTAATTTTACTCATAATAAATAGATGTAATTTAAATAGGGATCAGGTTACTAGTCTAGATATATACTCATCATCCATAAAATATAATGATGACATCATGAAAATTATAAGAACTACATTAAAGTAATAAAACTATCAAAACATATGAACCAGTAAAATGTACGAACATCAATTCACACAATTCCATCAAAAGTATGACATCATAATTATTTACATCACATAAATATTACTATAGGAAATGAAAACTAAACACATAACACACTATAATGTAACACCATTTATCATTATTCAAAGTTCATAATAACAGTTTGTATTTAAGTCTTAATGCTAACAACCTAGAGGCTCATAGATAAACTTAGGCCCATATAATTAGATCCAGAGTGGCCTCCATACTATTTCTATGCCTTAATGGTTATTGGGGTAATGTTTATAGAGTAAATATTCAAAGTCATTCTATCAAAGATTCATTATATTTATTTTATCCTTCCCCCCTCTTATAGTTTGAGCTCCTTATATCAGCCTTTACGACATCTTTTCTAGGGTGTAAGTTACAAACTAAGTGTTTAGCTAGAATTTTATCATCATAACCACCAGCTCCATGACTCTATGATACCCACGCTACACTTATCATTTTTATATAGATATTTTTTGATTCCCTAAAAATACAAGAGATGGTTAGATGCCTACTAGATGGCATAATATTTGTGATGCAACCTTCAACTAGATACACAACATATTAGGCTAATTACGTTCCAAAAATATCTTTTCACATCAAGGTGGATGTCAAGTTGACATGAATATTCTACTAATGAGTTAGAGGCCTAATAATAAGGATTGTAAACCACTTCTTCATAAAATGAGGGGTTATAAATAGCCCCACTACATGTGTATCTATGCATGGTTAAGTCTATGGTATTCATTTAACAAGAGGTTTGGGTACCTTAAAAACTTGGATTCTGAAATGTTGAAACAATATCCAAATTTTATCTAGATATTAATTTTATAAAAGGAATTGACCTTGGCATAACTTGAACTAGAATTTGGAACTTGGTTTTGAACTTGAAACTCTAAAGTTTACAATTATAAATAAAAGACAAATTAGAACTAACATTTGAACTTACACTTAGGTTTGGACTAAATTGAACAACATAATGATACAAGTTTGACAAGAAATTGGGATTATCTCTAATATTTAAAAATATAATCGACTTGGTTTAAAATGTAAATTAGAATCCAAAGGACAAGGGTTTTGGTTCAATTCGACATCTTAATGACATGGTTGGGACAATAAAAATAAGGCATTGTGACCAAGTTTTAACACGTAACTTTTGCTTGACCTAAAATTTTGGTAAAATAATGATTCATTGTGTGGGAATAAAAGTGCTTTGGATTTAGACTTAATTTTTTTTATTTGTTTTGAATTTTAAATAATGTTTCAACATAAAAATCAAGCAATAACACGCAATTATTACAAGGCATTTTATTAGTTGACTCATGTTTTCATCACATCCATTGAACATTTTAAAACACTTGCCTTAAGAGAGGATTATAAAGTTTAAAGTTTATTAAAGAAATTATTGTAATTATTGGTATGATTTTTAGGCCCCCCTTCTCTCTCAATATTCATATGATAAAGGTGAAATTTAGGGGTTATTACCTTTACAACACTACAACAATGTATGATCTTCAGTAAAAGAGACATCTAATTTTTTTATAATGGGCTATATATATGGTCCTTATATACAACCCATAATAGGCGATACGTAATCATACAAATATATCAAATAAAAAATCCAAATCAGTCAATCCATAAGAGGGGTCTTGTCCCCATTGTGACCATATTAGCCTTACCTTATAAGTAGCAACACTACCATAGTGGTATTCTTTAAAGATGTTGTTTGATGGGTTGGCATATCATTTCCCCTTACCTTCATGAGATTCTCTTTGGGGAATCATTATTGGACCTAACAATAACTACCTTCTATTTTTATACCTCATTAGATGTACGAGGTTGGTATGTACATTGGGTTATCAATTCCTAATCATTGTACCCTATGAGGCTTGAAATAAGGTGATTAAATCCCAATTGCTAAGCTTAAAATAAAAGCATAGAAGGTATCATTTGGACTAATGAATCTTTTGGATAAATGACTTGGAATTTTTGCATTTCTAAGTCACCCAAATGGGGAGAGAATACGTGAAAAAAATCCTCAAAAAACACACCTCAAGTAAAAATTTGAAAAGAAAATTATAATTAAAAGTTAAGAGTGGGTTTTTAACCCAAATTGAAATGTGGAATTAGATTTCTTTGTTTGGACTCAAAATACCACTTCTTTGGCTAAGTTTCCACTTCAAACAAATTAGTATTTTTTTAAAATTTTTGATTGGTCTTTAGGAAAATATAACCTAGAAAAATAAAAACATTAAAAACAAAAAACACCAAAAATTCAACAAGTTATAAGGTACATAAAACAAATGAACCTATAAACATAAAAAGTTAGGAAAATAACCTAATAAAACAAACAAATAAAAAATTGATAGTTAGTAAAATGACGATATATAAAAAAATATAAGTCATATTTTGATGAAATTTGGATAATATATAGCTAAGAAAATTACTCACCACCTATAGAAAATTTAGAAAAAATAAATTGAAATATATAGTCATTTTTACATATGTTTTTACCATAAAATGGACAATGAGTAAAATGATAATATCTTTTAAAATATGAATTAGATTACTACAAAAATTTTATAGGTGTTAGATAAAATAAAACTGCACTACTTTGTAAAAATTTAGAAATAAAAAACAAACACAATGAAATTTATATCTATTTTCATGGCCATGTTTATGAACCTTTTACAAATAAAATTATCAAGAAACATTTAAAATAAAGTGTGGGGTATGCAAACGAGTCCCACCAGGCATGCCATTATGTAGATAAAAAATCCAAGAGATATTAGTCATTTTTTAGTAAAATAATCAAAACAAATTAAATACATAAATTCTCAAGTCTAATCCCTAGGTTGAGCTATATGATTAACAAGCAATAAATTCACAAGAGAAGATAAAAACAATACTTATACCTTTTTAGAAGATTTTCTTGAAAATTGGTTTGTAGATGTTGAGCTCGACTTGTGAACTAGAAATCTTTGGCAATGCTAGTTCCTTGTGGGTATCATCTCTCCTTGTCACACTTGATTTTGGCTTAGCATGAGATAGAATATGTTGAATAAATTGAAGCTTCTAGAATAATTCTTGCATAGTAAGTCTAGAATAGACAAGCTTATCTAAACTAAAGGATGAACCTCTAATTTATAGACTTTTATAATGAATGTGAACCATTGAGATGAGAATCAAGGGCTGATAATAAAAAATATTTTTTAATTCAAAATAATAATCTTAAATTAAAAATTAGAGTGAAGAATATGTGAAACTCACAAATAAATATGAAATTCATTTGGGAGGAAGATATAATATAAAATTGGTAAGTGGGATTAAGTGGAATGTGAGATGGATTATTAAATTAGAAATATGAGGAAGATAATATTATAAAATTCTAATGATGGGGGATAGGCAGAGTGTAGAGCATATTTAAAAGTTGGAAAATAGAATAGAGTGAAAAATGACATCATGAGGTGAGGATAATTTGATTTTTGGCTTTATAGAAATTATAAATATTCAAAATTTATGGAATTTTTTATTAAGGAAGGTTTATTTAATTAATTTGGATTAATTAACTAAATAAAGATGTGAATAGTAAACCATGAATAGTGATTATGAATAGTTAATAGTGATGAAAAATTAAGATAAGATAAAAATAGAGATAATTATGGATGATTACGGATGATTAGGCATTAGTGCAAAGAAGATTAAAATCAACATGATGTATTTGATTTTAAATATCTATAGTCATCACCATGGATGAAGTTTGAAATGATTCCCCTTTTTTCAATGATGGCTAAGAAGGCCTATTATTACAAAATTTTATAGCAGCCCATCTACATAGAGGTGGAAGCCTAACATGTGATCTACAATTGAAATTAAAGGCTCTCCTTGTATTATCTTAAAAAACTCCTTGATCAGTCCAACCATATGATCCCTCTCTAGAACCTAAGAATCATTATTAGCATTCAAAAATAAATTTCATGGTTATAGGGTTCATGTTGGTATGGGATACCTAGACTTTGGATATTCTTTTGAATTTGATCATGAGGGTCCCAATCTCTATGTGGTATGGTGGCTAATGAGTAGTACTCCCTGACCTTACAAACCTCTCTGAAATACTTCTAGTTGACATAAAACATTCTATTGATGTTCACATGAGAGTCATGAAAACACTCTTATTATTCTTATTTAAGTTTTCCTCAATGCCCCACCACAACTATAATGTGATCTCTTATTCAACTAATTTATCTAGACAAATTATGGGAGACATAACAAGTTAACCTTGTTCCCTATAACCATGATCATAATATAGTCTAGGTAGAGCCAATAGTCCCCACTTGGCATCAGTGTATTAGTAAAACTTTTTGATATTATGAGAAATGGTGCTTCATGGATTTCTCTCCATACTTGGGGATACACATCCTCTGCAATTCAAATTAAATTCTTGGTATAGGCATAAATGTGCATGAATGAGTAGGAGTCACATATCTAATTTTTATGTAATTTGGATATGGGATATAGAGTGATTTATTATGTACATATGTTGTGCCCATAAATACATCTAAAAAGTAAGACATCATGTATAACTAGCCTCACATGGGCCTCTTGACTTTATGAAATACCTAATCTTACAACCTAGTGATAATTACCTCTCCTAGGGCAAAAGTTAGATATGAGGTCCTCAATAAATCTAGAAATGGTAACCACTCTAGGTACATAAAGTGGATGTCAGGGTAGCCATACAACCTATTCATAAAATCCATTTTAATGCATACTCTCATCCAAAATTTGGTGATGAGTACTGGTAACTTTTCCTTAAGGATAATAGTTTCCCCAAAGATAATCCATTTACTCAATGTTTTTCCAATTGTGTTGTTCTTCTTTGACAATACAAATCAATGCAAGTGAAATTTAACATCTTCAATAGGCAAAGTTAGGTGCCTCTAGAATTCATCTTCTAAAATACAAGCGATGATAATTTTATGCTTCATATGATTGTTGTCACCAAATCTTGCACCCTAGAAGAGAGTGTTCAAGTCTCTTCCTATTTGGGCAACATTGAAACATTTATAGGCATGTGGGTATACCTATAGATGAACTGTACCTCTATTTAAAGGGATATCTCCCTGAATGTATCTTTATAAAATAACTTCTATCTAAACCAATTTTCTTGAAGGGAAAAGAGTTAAAAATTGCATAAAAGGAAACCTACTCTAAGAGTGGTGATGTATCAAGATTATCTTTCACATGAATATCATATTCTAGTGCATAATACAACAAAATGTACATACCATATTCAAGCTCTAAGGATTCTAACACAAGTATTTTGGTATAGAGATGAGATGTATAAAATAACATAAGGTAAATGAATTGAAAGGCAAGTTGCACATTCCAAGAATAGTTATACACTTATAGTAATTTAAAATACTTGAACACACTCTATATGCCCTGTTAGACTAAGAATTTTTTCTTAGGTGTGAAGGATAAAGGATGGATGGATGGAAAATCATCATTTATTCTCATTATACATCACTTACATGCTTAGATAATTGTTCAAAACTTGAAATAAAAAAGACTTATACTAATGCTTAAAGGCAAAATATGACATCAATCTAGTAGGGATTCACCATACATTGTGTGGTACCTATTTTCACTAGCCTAAGGGTTATATTTATAGTATAAAAAAAGTGAGGGGGGAGGCTTTTTGGAACTAAAAAGAGGAATCAATCTGTTAAAAGCATCCAACCATGACTGTAGCTATCTCTATAAATGATGCTCATTCAGGCCATTTGATTAATCTATGTCACCTCAAGTGGTTACATAGTTAGCTTGCTCTCTCAAAGATTCTTCCCTAATAGTTACACCAGTAGAATCAAGATATTCCAAGCTAAGTAATGGCATCTATATGGTTATTGCAAATGAGTCCACCTATTATAGATTTGTCTTGATGCTAACAACTTCTCACTAGCTTTTTGAGGTGTGTAACATTATAAGGGAGAGTCGTTTTCATTCTATTGGCCTTAGAGATGAAATTACATAAAGCCTATGTGTATGTCTTCATGGCATTTGTTAGGATGTTGGCTCCATGTGTATGTCTAGAAACATCCCTTGGAGGCTTGTTCTAACTTGACTTGAGTCAAATGTTCCATTCCCATGAAGTCCCTTAGCCTCTCACCTTTTGATTTTCTATCAAAAATGACTTTGATATTGATCATAATGCTCAAATTGATGTGATCCCTCTGATTTTATTTATTTCGAGTGAGGACCATTGATTTGCCTGGGACCCACTATTTAAATTCCAATAGCTAACCCATTACCCTGAAGTTGATGTCTATGTAACTATTACTCTACTGGAACCATTATTTCAAGGTATTTTATTTAGACCTATTTTCCCATGGATAATTATTTTGGCCATTCTCCCAAAAATTACCCTCTAGATTTTGCTTTTGGCCCACTTCATTATAGAGAGGTACCCTTTAATTTTTTTTGAAATGTACCCTTCAGGGGATTGTCTCAACCAATTTCTCTAAAAGAATTTGGCCTTTAGAACAATTCCTTTAGGACTTTGTTAAACCACTAGGTCAATAAAAAATACCCTTCAGAAACTTACAAGTAGACCATTCCACTGATAAAGATCCCCTTTAGGACTTTGAAAAGTGCCCCTTCAAAAAGCTGAGAGGTACCCTTTAACTTTCTTTCTTTGGACCTTTTATTTTAAGTAATTACTTTAGACAAAAGTTCAAAGGGATTATGCCTTAGTTTCTTTTGCTTTGGAAACACTCCATTTGAAGGAAAAAATACCTTCGAGAAAACTACATAGGCACCTTACTTGAAAATTCCTTCAAACTTTTATTGAAGATGCCCCTTTGGAAATCTAGAAGATGCCTTTCAAAAAAAATTGAATAGTTCCCTTTAGAAATATTGAAAAGGATGCTTTCCCAAGAAAAGACCCTTCAAGAAAGTGTGTAGGGCACCTACATGAGAAATGATCTATCAAAATTTTTGTAAAGGACCAATTCCTTCAAATTTTTTGTAAAGGACCAATTCCTTTGAAAATCTTTCAAAGGACCAATTTCTTTAGAAATCTTGTAAAGGACCAATTATTTTAGGATTTTTAAAAGTGCCTTTTCCTATAGAATAATACCTTCAAAAATATTGTTTCAGACAAAATTTCCAAAACAATTCCTTTGTCTTGAATAAAAAACTCAAAATAAAACATTTGTCAAAAGAATTAACACTTGTGCAAAAAGACCAAAAAAAATCTTTTGAAGGAAATAATACTTGACACTTTGTTGTGGGAATAGTGTGAAATGCTTCCTCCAATAGATAATTTTTGAATGCTACACTTAGCCAAAATGAAAGATACAAAGCTTTGGAGTAAAAAAGGCTACCATTTTTTGGTGATTCATAGGGGTGGCATGCCTGTTATGCCTAGGGCCAATTACCTAAATATTTCCATTGGGCATGAATTCATGTAGATAGGCACACAAAATGACTTAAACAGACCTTTGGCTCAAAAAATACAAGCTGGTTAGTTCACATGCACAAAGGGCAAAAACACACACCAGGAAAAAGGAAGGAAATATACTTGTGCTATAAAGCACTTAAGGAACACAATAACAAACCAAAGGAAACATGCATATGTTCAACTAGAACACTTAGGGAACACAACCAATCCAAAATAAAACTAGACTAAACACACACACTTAAGCTACTATTTACAAAACATGACTTGCAAGGACTAGTGGTAGAACTTTAGATGTATCCCATTCACAGGGATAGGAAATTCTTCTCCATTCATATTCATTAGCTAAAAGGATTTGTTTTTCTTACACTTGTTAATGATGTAAGGGCCACTCCACAAAGTATCAAACTTTGTATGTCTACCCAATTTTTCTCTATCCTCATCCCATTTCAGAACCAAGTCACCTTCTTTGAACACTCTTGTACTTCATCTTTTGTTAAAAGACTTCTTCATGAGTACTTGGTGGTGTTCCATGGCCTTGTATGCATTGTCTCTTACTTCTTAAAACTATATTAGTTCTATCAATCTGACTGACATTGGATTATTTTCAAGTAGTTCCATCTAATGTGCAAGTTCTACAGTAGGGAGTTCTTGAGATAAGGACAACCTAACCTCTCTCCCATAAACAAGAAAAAATGGAAAGTTACTAATTGATCTCTTAGGAGTAATCCTATTAGCCCATAATGTTGTATTCAACTTGGTGTGCCATGATCTTAAATTATTCTCCAATGTCCTCTTGATTGTATTAATGATATTCTTATTAGTAGACTCAACCAATCCATTACCTTAAGGGTAATAGTTGGATGAGGTACTCAATTAAACTCTATTAACATTTGCCAATCAAAATTTTTAACACCTATGAAAACAAGTGCATTATTAGAAATGATAACATGGGGAACTCCAATATTGCATTTTCCTTTTCCTCCATTGCAATAGCCTCTACCCATCTTGTGAAGTAGTCAGGAGTAGTCAATATCCATTTGTGTCCAGCACTTGATGGAGGGTTGATCACACCAATGAAATCAAGGCCCCATTGCATGAAAGGCTGGTATACTTGGATAGGGTTCAATGGAAGGGCTGCAAGTTTTTGTTTGCCTACAAAGAAGGCACATTGAGGACACATCTCAACCCAAGAGTAAAAATCTTTGAAAAGGCTAGGCCAATAATACCCAGCCCTCATTATCTTTAAAACTATTATTTTTGGGGAGAAATGACCTCTATCTAAACCATCATGAAATTTTTATAGAAACATACCAAACTGATCATTATTAACACACCCAACAACACACCATTCACATATTTACTAAAGAGAACACCATCTACAAGACAATAAGGAATGGTCTAAAATCTAAAATACCTCCTTTGAGACTTGTTTAAGCCATTGGGGCACCCACTATTTTGAAGTAAACTAATGATGTCATGTGTCCAACTTTGAGCTTGTATGTGATCAACTGGTTGAGGGTGAACTTGGTTGATCAAGACTTCCTCTTTTGGCTCTTAAAGATATGAAGCTAGATGTTCAGACAACCCCTTTCCTCTTACCAAGATGATTCATCCAACTCTCTTCTCATTGAGGTATTTGCTTAGGAGGAACTCTTTGGTGCTAGGATGAGAAACCATGACATGTATCTTGTTGTTTGAAATAATGTGTGTAAATCTTTTCAATCCTCTTATCGTAGCTAGATCTTGTTTCTCAAAAAATGTATACTTGACCTCATAATCTTCCAATCCTTGGATAAAGAATGTGATTAGTTGCTCTACCTCTTTATCATTATTTTACATAATCATAGCTAAGATTGTATCAAGGTTAAAAAATGTATAGAGTATGAAATGTTTTCCAAAGTTTGGGTTCAAGAGAGTAGGAGATTTTGCAATTGATTGTTTGATTGCCTCAAAGCTAATCTTACCTTCCTTTGTCCAAACAAAATATTGGTTCTTCTTGAGCATGGCCTTGATAGGAGTTACCAAATTTTCAAATCCTAGAATAACCCTTATTACAAAGTTTATTTTTCCCAAGAAGATTTGAAGTCCTTTCTTGTGTTAAGGCAAAGACAAGCCTAAAATAGACTCAATCCTTTTAGGGTCAATAGACAAGCCTTATTTTGAAACAATATGACCCAATAACTTACCTTCATGGATAGAAAAGATGCACTTTTTTGGATTAATCCTTTGAAAAAATAGTCCGATCATCAAGGTACACAAGTAAAAACTCATTGATCAAACCTTTAAAAGACATGTCCATTTCCCTTTTAAATGTATATCCAACATTAGACAAACCAAATTGAATCTTCCTATAGGAAAAGGTCTCCCATTTTGTAGTGAAGGCTATCTTGAACTGATCCTCTCCATTCACCAGTATTTGATTGTAACCTAAATAATGATCAAGAAGTGGAAAGCATTGAGAACCTAAAACAACCTAAAAAATTTGTTCCATGGCAGGCAGTGGATAATGATCCTTGAGAGACACCCTATTAAGGTCTCAAAAATCCACACAAATTTTGATCTCTCCATTCTTATTTTAGACAAGTACAATATTAGCCACCCAAGTTGAGTTTTTGATAGGAAAGATGATCCTAGACTCAATCAGCTTGGTTAGCTCCTTCTTCATGAGTTCCTCTATCTTGGGGTTGATAGGCCTTTATTTTTGCCTGATTGGTTTAGATCCAAGTTCTAAATAAATGGTGTGATTAGTTAGAAATGGATGAAACCCTTTCAAATCTTTACATTCCCAAGTAAAAATGTCATGAAACTCTTTGCATAATTTAATAAAGGCCTATCTCTCAAATAGGGAACATATCTTACCAATTTTCAAAAGCTTATCCTTGTAAATCAAACTCTCTCATAGTTCTCTTCTTTTATAGACATGCTCACTCTTTTTTTCTTATTTTGATCATCTTCATTGAAAACACTCTCCAAATTAATCAACACTTTATATATCTTGTTTGTCTTCAGCTAAATAACTTGTTCTTCATATTGATCATGCAATCTCTTTTGGTTCCTTGAGGAGAATTCTACCCAATTTTATAAAAAGTGTGCAATGTGTTCACCACTTTCAAACACTTTCCATGGTACTTCATTAACTAGAATAGAAGGCCTCACAATGACCTTGATATGAGACTGATCTTTCTCCTTCCCTACATCAACAACAACATCAAATTGTGCTCTTATGGCAACCAATCTATCAACATGTTTATTTGAATCCCTTGGTATGGGTTGTATGTTGAAGGCATAAAAGTCTTCAACTAGGTCCCATACCCTATGATTGTAGGATCTAAGCAAGGGATTATTGGATGCAGATTTATTTCTCACTTGATGGATGACCAATTCACTATCCCCATAAACCTTCAAATTCTTGATCCTTCTCTTCTTTGCCCATTAGAAGTCATGAACTAGGCCTTCATATTATACCACATTGTAGGTGCAGCTAAAGTGGAATATATATGAGGATTCATATTGATTATTTGATGGAGAAACTAACATAAAACCAGCTCCTACACCTACTTTTCTTCTTGAGCCATCAAAAAACATTTCTCATATCCTTAAAGTTCATGATCTTCATTAGTGAGTGAAGGAATGGAAATATATTTTTTGTGCACACAATAGAATCCCAAATCATTAACTTCTATGAATGTATATGGATCAATTCCATGCATTTAAGTGTTGTAATTATCAAGGAAAAGATCAAAAACACCTTCAAGGGGGGATGATGCTTCACTATCCATGACACCTTCATTTTTACTAATTAGACATTTTTTATTTGAATTTGTCTCCATGTATAGCTCAATATGAAACCTTGATAAGGGATGTGTCCTTATAGTCACCTTAGTTCCATATATTTTTTTAAAAGATAGAAAATCCTAATCAGTAGAAAGGTACCCTCCTATCTTAGCCATGAAGCCCTTGACAAGAAGATAACAAAATGAGCTAGAAGGTCTACCACCACAATGTCTTGTATAATGGGGAAACTTGGGAAATCATGTAAAAATACTTTCAAACCTATGACCAATCCCACTATCTTGGTTGGAGTCACATCAATCTACAACACACATTTACTATGTGTTTCATAATTCAATCCCAACTTATCAGCCACCACCTTAGGCATGATAGTGGTACTAGATCCACTATCTACAATATAATTGTGAACCAACTTGTCTCCCACAATGAGTGTGAGGTAGAAGGGTGGAGGAATTTCAGATTTTAATTTTGAGTATTGGTAATGGTTACACTATTGTGTTTTGAATTTTGAGGTGCTACATGAATGCTTGCAAGTTGTTCTTGTAAAATCTCCTTTTGACCAGGCATGTGCAAGACTTCCCAAAGAGATATGCTTATCAAAGAATAAATAATGTTTATAGGGGAATTATTCATATTTTATTATATTTTTGAAGGTAGTGAGGGAGCTTGAACTTATTGCATATCGTTATTCATGTTCTAACTTTATTGAGGAGCATGACTAGTATTAGGTATTGCACTAGGATTCACACTATGTGACCTTGGAGAGAATTGATTGGAGTCACATGTACTCCAAAAATATCTCATAGATATCTCCTTTTGGATCTTTTATTGGATGCAATTGATGTGATTTACTTCAACACATAATCACCATTCACTTGAAAGTTCATCATACATACACTTTGGCTACTACCTTCTCTATAAATATCCCTTTGCATGAGATTCACTTATTTTAATATCACATAAGGAGTAGATTCTTCTTGTGCCACTAAATCTTGGCTATCTTCTCCATCATCATACATAGACTGACCTTAAGGTTGTCCTATTGGTCTAAATGATCCTCTCCTTGGACCAGATTATCATGTACTAGAATAACAACCTTCGTGGAAGGACTGGAATTATGATTATAGGCATTGGGATACCTATTGAAACCTTATTTACCTTATCCTCTTCCTTGGTATTTGTATTGGGGTGGAGATCTATAGCCTTGTTGAGGATAGTATTAAGGGTTAGGTTGAACACTTACTTGTAATTGAGCTTGATTTAGCTGACCTCATAATGACTACATGTCTTCATATTTATCCACAACATTATCAATATTCTTGGTAATGGTTCTCAAATTGGCATAGACATTAGGAACTTGTGATACGCTTGAAGCTTCAACTAAACTATGAGATAACAAAGGCATAGAAACTCTTAGAGGTAGTTTTCAAGCCTATATCAATCTATTCTCAGCTTCAATAGATATCTCATATGTGTTTAGTAGAGTAAATCCTCCCATTTACTAAAACATTACCACCACATCAATACAAATATCCTTGAGTTAATTGGGAAACACAAAGCTCAGAAGAGGTCTCATGACAAGTGGCAACCAATGTCATGTCCTTTGAAATTTTTCATTAAAATCTCCCATGGATTTGTTAGGACCTCTTTTTATCACATTGAGCTGATGGATTAGTGAATTATGGTCACTCTTATTCTCAAATATAGTTACCAACAATTCCCCAAAGCCATCCCAACTTGTAATGCAACCACCTTCCAAAGTCTTATACCAGTCAAGTGTCATACCTTTTAGAGACATAGAAAGAAATATAATGGTTATGTTGGCTTAGGTGACATTATAGAAGTTACATAAATTTGAAATGTCCCTAATATTATCAAATGGAGTAATATGAACCTCTCCATTAAAATTATGGAGACTCTTGGTAGCATTGGGAGCAATAGGGTCGTATGCAGGAAGGTTGATTAGATTTTGAGTGTTGAAGGCTAGGAAAGGTTGATACCTATCCATTTCTCCTCTTTTATCTTGATCTCCTATATCTTCAATCTCATAAAATTATTCTTATTCTTTAAAACCTACTTCTTAATATCCCTAAACATTAGTAATGGTTTAGGGTGTTGTTCTTTACGAAGAGCTTCAGTTAGAGGGGCTTGATCAAATATTCTAGATGACCTAGTGAGGACCATGAAGTATAATGTGGGAAACTTGATCTACAACTAGATATTCTCACTTTTTAGAGTTTCCAAATGATATATTAAGAATATTTCTACAACTTTAGGCTTGTCAAGACCAGTATTCACCTTGACATATAATTAATTAGGACCAACGGTCCCATTGATCATGCCAACATTATTATCACCAAATCTTGCACCCTAGAAGAGAGTGTTCAAGTCTCTTTAAAATTTGAGTAATGTTGGAAAATTTCCATGCATGTGGGTATACATATAGAGGAAATGAACCTCTATATTTTAAGGGCTAGGTCCCTGAATGTATCTTTGTAAAACAACTTATGTCTAAACCAATTTGCTTGAAGGGAAAAAATTTAGAAATTGCATAAAAGGAAACCTACTCTAAGAATGGTGATGCACCAAGATTATCTTCCATGTAAATATCATATTATAGTGAAAAATATATCAAAATTCATAGACCATCTTCAATATCTAAGGATTCTAACACAAGTATTTTAGTATAGAGGCAAGATGTATAAAATTACACAAGGTAAATGAACTAAAAGGCAAGTTACACATTCCAAGAATAGTTATACACTTAAAACAATTAAATACACTTGAACACACTCTATATGGACTATTATACTAATAATTTTATCTCAAGCATGAAGGATAAAGGATAAAAGGATGGAAAATCATCACTTGCTATCATTATATGTCACTTACATGCTCAAACAATTGTTTAGAACTTGAAAGAAAAAAGACATGTTTTAATGCTTAAAGGCAAAATATGACATCAATCCAATAGGGCTTCACCATACATTGTGTGGTACCTCTTTTCACTATCCTAAGGGTTGTATTTATAGTAGAAAAGAAGTGAGAGGGGATGATTTTTGGTGCTAAAAAGAGGAATTAATCTATTAGAAGCCTCCAACTGTAGTTGCAACTATCTCTACAAATGATGCTCATTTGGGCCATTCAATTGATCCATATCACCTCAAGTGGTTACATAGTTATCTTTCTCTCTCAAAGACAATTCCTTAATGGTTTCACCAATATAATCAAAATATTCTAAATTGAGTAATGGCATCAATGCTGTTATTTCAAATGAGTCCACCTATTGTAGATTTGTCTTGATGTTAACAGCTTCTCATCGGCTCACTAAGGTGTGTAACAGTGTAGGGGAGAGTCCTTTTAATTATGTTGGCCTTGGAGATGAAATCACTTGAAGCTTATGTGTATACCTTTATGGAATTTTTTAGGATGATATCTCCATGTGTATACCTACAAACGTCCCTTAAAGGTTTATTCTAGCTTGACTTTAGTCAAATGTTCCATTCCCATAGAGTCCCTTAGCCTCTTACCTTTTGATTTTCCATCAAAGTGACTCATATCTTGATCAAAATGATCAAAGTGATGTGATCTCTCTGATCTAATTTATCTTGAGCAAGAACCATCGATCTACCTAGGACCTACTATTTAAATTCCAATGGCTAGCCCATCACCCTAAAGTTGATGTCTGTGCAACTATCACTCTACTAGAACCATTCTTTTAGGGTATTTTATTTAGACTTATTTTCCTCAAAAAATTTCTTGGATAATTTTCCCATGGATAATTATTTCATCCATTTTCCCAAAAATTACCCTTTGGATTTTTCTTTTGGCCCACTTTATTATAGAGAGGTACCCTTCAATAATTTTTGAAATTTACCCTTCAAGGGATTATCTCGACCACTTTCTCTGTGATAATTTTGCTTTTAGAACAATTCCTTTAGGACTTTTTTGAAGCACTTGGTCAAGGAAAAAGACCCTTCAAAAACTTTCAAGTAGACCATTCTTTTGATAGGCATCCCCTTTAAGACTTTAAAAAGTGTCCCTTCAAAAAGTTGAGATGTACCCTTTGGCTTTCTTACTTTGGACCTTTTTGTTTAAGCAATTACTTTGGACAAAATTTTGAATGGATTATGCCTTAGTTTATTTTGCTTTAGAAGGACTCCCTTTGAAGGAAAAAATACCTTCAAGAAAACTGCATAGGTACCTTACTTGAAAATTCCTTCAGACTTTTGATGAAGATGCCCCTTCAAAAATCTAGAAGATGCCTTTCAAAAAAATTGAGCAATACCCTTCAGAAATATTGAAAATGACACTTTCCTGAGAAAAGACCCTTCGAGAAAGTGTGTAGGGCACTTGCATGAGAAATGATCTTTTAGAATTTTTACAAAGGACTACTTATTTCAAAAAAATTATGAAGGACCAATTCCTTCAGAAATATTGCAAAGTACCAGTTTATTCAAAAATCTTGCAAAGGTCCAATTCCTTCAGGATTTCTATAAGTTCCTTTTCCTGTAGAACAATTCCTTTAGAAAGATTGTTTCAAAAAAAATGTCTGAAACTATTCCTTTAGAAATATTTTTTCAGACAAAATGTCTGAAACAATTCCTTTGTCTTGAATAAGAAATATGAAACAAAACCTTAGCCAAAAGAAATAACACTTGTGCAAAAAGACTGAATTTTTTTTTGAAGGAAATAAAACTTGACACTTTGATATGGGCATAGTGTGAAATGATTTCTATGATAGACAAATTCTGACTGCTGCACTTAGCCAAAATGAAAGATACAAAACTTGGGAGTGAAAAATGGCTAATAGTGATGTAGAAAAGTGCCACCAGTTACTTTTCATGTAAAGAACAAATCCTTCAGTAGGTCAATGCATGGCATTACCTTGGGCTTGGATATTTTAAAGTGTAATCCTTTTCATTTGAGTGGGAGAAAATCTTAATCTAATTTCCTTTACACTGGTGTTATATTTTATTCACATGGATGTGCATATACTTTCTTTATTATGTCCCACATGGATCAAAATTTAGAATATTTGTAATTAAACATTGTTGAATCAAAAACTATGTCCATGTACTCTGTGGAGTCTTTGATTGAAAACATGGAATGCGGATTGAATCCCATGAATGTCTTAGATAAAGAAGCCACCATTAATTTATTATGCCCATAAAGTTCTAGTTCTTCAATTTAATGACTTGGCTCTTCAAGAAACAATTCACTATTTGAACATAGGTGGCTAGGGATTTGAGTTCTCTCAGGGATGCAAATTCACTTGGACTAGGTAGTAATCAATAAGCATGATTTTTAATTTAAATTTTATGATATAGATTGTTGTGTTTAATTCCATTTCATGCACCATTAATGCCTAAAGTTTCTAAGCTTGTTTTACTCATTTAATTCAAAATTTTCCACTTTATTTTGGTGGGTATGCCATGTAGATATTATAGATGTTTAGAGGAATATCACATCATTTCCTTTTATAAGTGTCATCTTGTCACTCCTTTTACTCAAATTCAACTATGCCACATAAGATTTTGGGAGTCAAGTGTTATATGTTACATTGGAATAGGGTCAACCTAGACTTTTGTGATGCAAACACATCTCACTAACAAAGGATCTAAACATTTTATAAAGGATACGAAGGATATTTTTTATGAAGGTTAAGTTTTAAAATGTAATTTTTGAGTATTTCTTCCAAAGACCAAAATGCTAAAAGCAAGTTATGAAGTGTAGTTCCAAACATTATTGTTGAAGACCAAATTCTAACTAAGACCCATGAATAAAATTTCTAAAGACTACTTCCAAATAATTTATTTGACTATTTTTTCCAAACATTTTATCTAAATACCTAATTACAAACAAAGTGTCAAACATTTTCCCTCAAGTGTAAATGATGAACAATTCTGTAGAAGGCCAAATGTTGTGAAGACCAAAGTTCTGAACAAAACCTATGATAAACACAAATTCCAAAGACATGAATAAATTGTGGACAAAGTTGTGAATACCAAATATGAGAACAAAATATATGAACAAATTTTTTGATGAACATTTTCTATGAAGGTCAAATATATGTGAAGGGTCAAAACACTGAAAGTTGACTTCTGAACAAAAATTTTGAATAGCTAAAATATGTGAAGAACACTTTTGGCAAAAGGCAAAATATGTGAAGCTTGAAACTTGATAATCACTATGTATGATTAGAAAACCTGTATATATGCAAAATTTATGAAAAATATTAATAGGTTATCGAATAAAATAAACATGTGAAAATTCTCATTTACATTTATATCAAATAATTAAGTTAGGTGCACATGTAAAAATCTATGAAAGAAGATTTTCAAAATAGACTTATAACTTTTAGAATATAGTGGGTCCCTATTTAAAATAAACAAAAATAATGGGGGTATGTTAAGTACAACATCTTATTTTATCTTTGTTTAAAACTTGAGGCCAATCACCTATCTGGAGAAATTTGATCATGTCTTGATCCTAACTCTTAGGAAGTGGAGATGTAACTTATTATTGATCATTTTGTAGATCAAGGACAACCATTATATATTCTTGTAGGTCTGATATTAGCTATTCACACAACCCTTTTCCTCTTACCAATTTTGTCATTTTGACTTGTACATCATATTCCATGACCCTAGTTATCCAACCATCTCTCTTCTCATTCAAATTCCTAATTAGGAAAAAATATGTGACACTTGGGTGTGACACCATAAATTGAATTTTATTGTTATAAATCATGTGTCTAAACTTATTAAGACTAATTATAATATAAAGTAATTTTTTTTCCAAAAAAGTGTCTCTTACCTCATAATCTTTCAAACCTTAACTAAAGAAGGCTATTGGCTATTCCAAACCTTCACTATTTTATTGTACCAAGATTTATGAGATAATATCATCACTTGAAAAGGTATACATGATGAATTTATTTGAAAAATTTGGACTAATGGGAGTGGAATCTTAGGCTATGGCTTGTTTAATTGCCTCAAAGTTTTTCTTTCCTTCCTTGAACTAGTGCAAAGTTTGAGTTTTTTTCAACATATAAGTTATAGGTTTCACAAGATTGAAAAAATAAGGAATGAACCTCTTAAAAAATTTAATTCTTCCTAAGAATATTTGAAACCCCTTCTTATGACTTGGCAAGGACAAAGACATAATTTCACTTACCCTTTCAAGATATATTATAAGTCCTCTTTTGGAGATAATAAGGCCAAAACCTTACCTTCATAGACTGAACAAAATGCACTTTTTTGGATTGAGTGAGACTTTAAATTGTCTACACCTATCAAAAACTTTCTTGACGTGAGATAAATGATCATTAACATGTTTATAAAATATTTTTATGTCAACTTGATAAACTAGGACTATATCATTAAGCAACCTTTGAAATTCCATGTCCATATCCCTTTGAAACATTACACCAACATCAGACAACCCAAATGGCATCTTCTTATATGCATAAGTACCCCATTTTATGGTAAAAGTTGTCTTATATTGATATATGTCTTGGACTAATATTTAATTATACCCTGAATATCCATTTAAAAGTGAGAAATGCTTTGAACCTACTACTAATTACAAGGTTTGTTCCATGGAGGGAAGAGGGTAGTGATCCTTCATAGAAGATCTATTGAGATCCCTAAAGTATACACACAACCTTATCTCTCAATTATTCTTTATATCAGAAACGAATTTTACCACCAAAGAAGAATGATTGAAGGTAAATATTATATTATCTTCTATTATCTTGGCCAACTCATTTGTCATTAGAGGCTCTATTTTGGGATTTATAAGCCTTTAATTTTACCTAACTAGTTTGGCATTTTGATCTAATTCAATTGTGTTTTAAGCTAAAATAGAATTAAAAACTTTAAGATCTTTGTATTTCCATGCAAATATGTCATCATACTCACTACAAAGCTTAAAAAATGCGTGTTTAATAGCTTCAATACATACCTTTCCTAGTTAGAGAAGCTTGTCTTTATTGATTAAGACTGATTCAAAATCATTATGCTTGATAGTTATATTTAGTTTCTCATGTTTGGCCTAATCATTAGTGTTGAAAATTACTTCAAGGGTGACCAATACTTGTGGGATCTTATTGATATTCAATTGGATGATTTGGTCCTCATATTTCTACTACAATGTAGTCTGAGTTTTGGTAGAAAAATCAAATTCCTCTTGAATAAATCTGACTATTTTTTCATCAGTCTTGAACATCTACTAGCCTGTAACATTATTTAGTATAATAGGACTCATAATACCTTGATATGTTGCTAATTTTTCTCATTATTGATGTCATTTGGAATATCAAATTGGGCACCAATGATATCCAATCTATATGTATGCTTATTCTTCTCTCTTGGGATAACTTGTATGTTAAATGCTTTAAATTCCTCTATAAGGCCCCAAACTCTATGTTTGTAGGACTTCAATGAGATATTATTAGTTATATGCTACCCTTGAACCTAATTTATAACCAACTCATTATCACCAAAGACTTTTAATAACTTAATATATCTCTTCTTAGCCCATTGGAATTCATGTATAAGTTCTTCATATTCACTTCAGTTATTAGTACAACTAAACCATAATATAAAAGAAGAAAAGTACTTATCTTGCACCAGAGATACCAACATTACACTTTCTCCTAATCCATTTTTGATCCTTGATTCATCAAATAACATTTTCCATATACCATAAACATGCTCGTTAGGCTTGGAAAAGTTTGGGATTATATCATATTATTCATGCATGTAGTAGCTACCCAAATTAATTATCTCAATGAGATTATAGGGTTTATATTAATGATTTTAAATTACCTATTCATCAAGTATAAAATTAGGAATTCCTTTAAGAAGTGTATCTAGTTCATGGTTTAGGATAATCTCTTCTTGATCAAGAACTGTATAATTAACACTAGTAACCTTTATCACATATGGATCTATGTGATCTTTGGAATTTATTTTAGATTTGATAATGACTTTAGTGCCTATATTGTCTTAAAAAACATGTGAGACCAATATGATGACAAGTAGCCTCCAATATTAGTAGTGAAGTATATAGATAGGCATAGTGTAAATTAGGGTGGGAGATCTATAATGGAAACATATGGATATACTGAGAAGATATGACATGTATACAAAGTAAGACTTAATCCTTTGATCACACCAATTGTTTTGATGGTTATACCATATAATTTCACTACTCCCTTAGTAGTTGGTTCATATTTCAATCAGTAACTTGTTTAGTCATCACAAAACTACTTGAATATGAGTCTAACATACAATTGTGAACTAAGTGATCACAAAAAATCAAATAAATGTATAAATATGGAGTTTTATCACTCATACTTGATTGTCCTTCCTTGGGCTGAGATAAATTAGTGATCACTAGTCTTAATTCATTTGTTGTTCCCATTGAAAGACTAAGATTGGACAATACTTCTTATAACAAATCTTGTTATCATAGAAAAGTCAATGTCTACCACATATAAATATTGGCATTAGTCTTATTCATTTTCTCAATGATGTTGAAGGGAACATTACCAACATTTGACTACATTTAAAGAGTAGCGACACCTTGAACTTGAAGATTGGAGCTGATCCTTAGGTTGAACCTCACTTCTTGTGGTCAAGGTTTTTTAATTTTCTTGAACCTTTGAAGCTAAATCAAACTTTATGGTTCTTTAGATCACTAGAAGAGCTGAAATAGTACTTCTACCATCTTTTTTCTCACTTTTGATAGACTTTTTCTTTGACCTTTGTTGGATTATATAGAATTAGTTACCTTATTTGTGTTTTCCACCCAATTTACCCCAAAATACTCATCCTCTTACCAATTCAAAAGTGTAGAATCAAGTTATACTTTCCATTTGGATGATTGTCCTTATGATGGTGTTTCAACTTATGTCTCTTGAGGAATTGATACACTTTGTACTATCATTGCTTGGTGAAGAACACCATTAATAAATATAGTTTGGTTATGAGGTTGGCTACAAGGATAAAATCACTCATATTCTTGAAGGAGATTATTTTAAAATGGGACAATTTCTTTTGAGTAACTATGAGAAGCTAGATTTTGAGAGTTTACTAGCCTTGTATGGGTAAATTATCCTTGTCCCTAAAAATTAACTTGAAAGGGTTACCAATAAGGTTGATAGGGATGATAAGGAGGTTGGTAAAGCCTATAAGATTGTTCTTATTGCCTCTCCAGAGTGACTAGTTCATTTTCAAAAGGTTAAAAGTAAAATTTTTAGTGCTTGTAAATCATTTGATGGGCTAGGAGGAGTTATCTCTTGACTAGCTATCTGGATTGTTGTCATAGGAATGGGTGTGAATGTAGGTTTGTAGGTGTTGTAGGAGGTGGTAAATCTAGAAATAACAACATAGGAGGTCTAGGATCAATATTTCCATCTTGTATAAGGAAATTTTTATCCCTAATGGCAATCTCATATGCATCGAGAAGAATTGTACCCCCCATAGATTTGATCATAATAACTATATCATTATTTAAGGCTATAATATAGTAAAGGAAAACATTGTTAGGAGTGGGATTAACTAGAATTGGTATTTTATCCCAAGTTATTTAGAACCTAAATTTGAAATCACTCATGAATTCTTATGGAGCTCTCTTAATAGTAGTCAATTATTCAACTAAGGATAAATGGTCACTTTTGTCTCCAAATTGCTTGCATAATCCTTCTTCTAATTCATCACATGAATTGATATAACTAGGTTTTAAGATTCTATACCATTGAAGAGCCTTGTCTTTAACTAAGCAAGCTAAAATCCTAATAGCATCATTTTCCTGAGTAATCTGGTGTATTAAATAGATGTCAGTAATATCTTTGATGTGCTCTATAGGTGTGGTTAAAATTTCTCCAGTGAAATGAGCAATAATCTTGAGGGTTGAAATAGGTATATCATCATATTGAGAAATATTTAATGGGGATCCTCCATTTAAAATAATAAGGACCTCATTTTTAGGGACAAACATATGAAAAATTTGAGGTAAATCTTGGTTATTTTGAGGGGATCTAATAACAAAAAAGGGGTTAATATTTGAATTAGATCTTAAAAACCTCTTCCTTTTAGCTAAATTCAATGGTAACTCAAAAAAATAGTGTCATTACCTCTATAATTTGCCTTTGTTGTTACTTTTAGTATGTAAATATAGTACTAGTTTGAATAGGATCCCTTGAAAGCTCAATCAAGTCACCAAGTGTTTGATAAATGTGTCCAATGATTACAAATTGCCAATAGTAGCAACAACCTCTCAATAAATATCTTTAAACTATCCCATCATGCATGATAGAAATAGTTTTCACTTAGATATTGTAGTTTCTCATTCAATAAATTGATCCAATGGTAATAATGGGATCACCCCTAAGGCATGGGACTTGTTGACCAAATTTGGTCTACATACCAAAAATGTGTATAGTCCAAGAATCTAATAGATGGAGTAGGAACTTGATTGAAAAAGTGACCTAATGTCACAAGGATTAGATAGACTTAAAGTGGAGATCATATAGATTTTTAAACATTTTAAACAAGATTAAAGTGTGATCTGATTGATATTCAAGGGACAAGTCTACAGTTATAGGTGAAGGGTCCAAGCAATTTCCATGGTGTCTAGAAATATGAATCAGGTTACACAAGATATAAGAGATCATCAGAGCCTTGAAATATTGAGCATTGAAAGATTGATTAGAAAATGGATTGTGCTAATTTGAGGAACCAGACCATCATAAGGATGTCATATAGGAAATAAATGAACCAATTTACTTTCACATTTTATAAATGAGCTTAGAAAGCCTTGTTTGATCATTAGATCATGTGAAATAAAATTGATCCATTCCAAGATTACTCCCTACAAGTTTCATTTCCACTTGAGTCTTATATATCAAGATATAAGCCTTCAAAATTTATCTTGTCGATTCTAAATAGTTAGGCCATGTTGCACATCATATGGAAACACATTGGCCAAATTGTTTGAACATTTTATATCTTCCCTTAGAAATCCTTGTGAGCCAAAATATTTTATCACTAGGGATTCTTTCATACGAATATCATCTTTTGAAAATTTTATGCTCATTTGAGCTTTCTAGCTCAAGTTATGAAGCTTCAAAGTTAAACCAAATAAGTAACACGTCCATGCAAATGTGAAAATAAAGCTTGAGAAAATAACCCATTTTGAGCTTAAATTTGATGGTTATATAAATTTAAATAATGGTCATGTGAACATAATTTAATAAGAGTGTGGATGTCAAATTTGATCTTGTGAAGTAGTCATTGTATTTTAAACAGTGGGTCTTAGTAGATCTGATAGTCCACATTACATCATAAATTTTGATCTGATAGTGTGAGATAAGTCAAAAGGTCAAGGAGATTGAGAGGTTAACACATGGTGTAAGCACATAATCTAGTAGATTGATAACAAGATCATAAGATCAATGCATGATTGATAAGTGTTAAAAACATGTTCAAGCTAACAGAAGATTGATGGAGTGTGTTTAATCATGCAAATCAAGATCTATGGTATGAGCACAGTCAATAAGTCAATAGGGATCTATGGGGCCAATAATAATAAAGATAGTTGGGCATAATATAAATGGTCTAATTTGTTAATTTATATAATATAAAAAAATATTAAACCTAAGACATTTTTTTATAGAAGTTAACAAAGCACTGTTTGACTCAGACAAGGTAAATATGAAGGAACCTAGCTCAAGCATGATCCAGGCTAAACCAAATGGACATTGTAGGATCTAACATCACCATTAAAGCTATATAGGGATAAAATAGGTCTTTAAAACCTAATATAGGTAATGAGTTGATAATTTGAATGATGAAATGGGATCAATCGTTGCCAATAGAGATCCATATAGGTAAAATAGGTATTTTGTGTATAATACAAAGATTGAAGATAGACCAATTATTATGAAGCAAGAACAAGAAATTTATAGGTTCTATAGATATTGTGACTATGTGAAAACAAATTATTGTATTGGTTTTCACCTATAAAGGGACCTATGTTTGATATTGGAGTAAATACAGACCATGGAGAGATGTCTCACCTATCATTAGGGTCACCTTTTTGATAAACAGGTATAGTTAGCCACCCAAAGTAGATGTGGCATAATTCTATCAATTCCAAGACATAAATAGATTAGATAGATAATGACATATAGTTATAAGAAAGAGACTTGGTGATTGGATAAGTGCAATGGGCATTTAATTATTTTATAGAATTTGTTCCTTATTGATAAATTCACGAGTCACCATCCTCAAACTTGTGTTAATACATCATAGTTCCCTCTTTCTCTTCCTTTTTTATAAATATGTTCTAGCTTCTACCATATGTATATCTCTATGGAAATTTTATAAATAAATATCTAATATTTTTTTATAGAAATTGACTCTTATGCTTTGGTTTTCTTGGGCTATGTCAAAATTTGTACCATGACACCTTTTGATACAATAAAAACTAAATTCCACCATTTTACAAGATAGATTGAAGTGTGTTCTATGAATTCATGTACTATAGTTAAGTGAATGTATTTTCCTTATCTATATCTAATTTTTCTCACCTTTATGAAGTTTTTGATAGTTCTCATAGTTCATTAAAAGTGCAATTTATAGTTTTTTGTTTAGCTTGAAAGTGGATATCTGCCCTCTCATGCTAGTTTAATAACTGATTCATGATTTATTGTGAAATATTTATGTGAGATTGATATTATTTGTTCTGAATGTGTCTTATAGTGTGTTTTGTGTAAAGTATAAATGTTCCAATTACTTGTGCATCAACCCATTTACATGTTTTTCATATATTATTTTTATTCTCTCTCCCCTTTTCCAAGCAAATGTTAGATTAAGTCTAGTTTAGGTGATATATTTAGAAGGAAGCCAAACTTATCTAGAGGTCTGATCCATTATTAAGATACCCACAACCTAGGATCAATCCAATGTTGGACTAGATTTGAGAAGGAAGATCTAAACAATCCCCTTCTTAGCTAGGGTGTAAATCTAGAACACCAATAGTTTTGGCATGCCTGATGGGACCCAACTTCTTTGTAATAATTGAAGTTTGAAGATTGAATAGAATAAATTTAAAAATGATACATTTACCATCATAAAAATTTGAATATCCTTCAAATTTTAGAGTTCATAGCATCTTTCAGATAATGCTTTCATGCCAAAGGTTACAACAAGATCATCAAGTAAAGGGACTTATTTTGAACATATTGAATTGCCTTCTACTTATTATAAAATATCAAGATTCAATAGTACAAGACCTTATCCTTAAGATAATCATTCATTTTCTAGTTATCCTATTGTTTTATTCCAATCTATTGTCCCCATAAGCCAAACCCCTTTTTCCTAGATGGATATCAAAAATCAAGTGTTTGTTTTATTTAATAGGGGTAGTTCCCTAAATTTATCCCAATATGATGACATACCTATGTTTTACATAAAGATTATCCATTTCTTCTTAGGAGAATGGGATAAAATACTGCTATTTAGCATATCTAATATGTTGCCAATCTATGTTTTATTCATAATGTTACTCAAGATAATGTGGCTATCAAACTACTTGGTGCCTCCTTCAAAGGAAAATAATTGCAATGCTATAAGAACCTCCCTTTGACTTCCATTTATACTTGGTATAAGTTAGGTGCAACCTTAGTTAGGTAATTTGAATACAAGTATGATCATCTATCTTTGGTTGAACAATTGACTACCATATAAAGTTACCCCTATGAGTTCATGTTTGATTTTAACCTCAAATTCAAAAAGACATGGACTAAGGTCCCTACATTAGTTAGATAATCTCTATAATATGAATTTATGGACTATCTTAAGACCTTCAATTTTTATATAAGTGTCATGATACAGTCTATGGGTGGTAATACCTTGCCAAATGCCTATGAAATTACAATAAGATTAAAAAAATAGCTTAATATAAGCTAATAAACTTGTTTCAAGGCCTCTAATTCCCATATTCCTAGAATTGTAACATGTTCCTCCTCTTCAAGTTCCCTAGATTCCATATATAACTTCTATCCAATCTCTAAAGGTCCAAGTTGTATCCCCTCCTAATCAAGCTAATGAAATTGGTGATCTAAAAAACATGTTACAAGATTTTGGAAATGAGATTGTTAAACTCAAAAGATAGTATTACCAAGGTAGACCTTATTAACAACAAAACCAGAACACTTATCAGTCTTTCAATAACTAATAACCCTCTTATCAAGGTTTTAAGGACAATAGGCAACTTCATCAAAATTAAGGAGCCATAACCCAAACTAAGCCATATTCATCCCTTGATCCTACTATACCTTCCAATTCAAAATCTATTATTCCTTAAAATAACTTGATGTAAGATTCAGGTTGTTAGCCTTCCAATACAAATGATACTCAAAATCAAGCCTTGGTATCACAAGATATTACTATGTCACAAATGACATAGGAAGAGTTATCTAATCAAGGTGGTTAGTATCAAGAAATGAATATGACATTCTAAAGAGAAGATCAATAAATTCTATGGCAGATTGATGCTATCAATGTTAATTGGCAATTGGATGATCATATTACATTCAACCAAGTTGGTGAAACTAGTAACATAAATGGTCAAGTTGTAACTCTAACTAGAAATAAAATGAGAGAATTTGAGAAAGCTCAAGATGTGAGAAATAATTCTAGTGTTTCTAATTTTAATTTTAAGAGTTTCAAGCATCAATTTTTTATTGTAGCACAAAATATTCATAATGCAAAGACAGTAAAGGTTCCCCAAATGCCTCTAACTATAGAACAACCAGTGGCTCAAAAGTTACATCCAAAGGATAGTGGACCATCATTAAAAATAATAGATCAAATAAAGAAATCAAATGTTATCATTGTAATGTTGTTTTACCTTGCCATTCTAGGTTAAAATGAAATTCTTATTCAAGATATTTCAGATCTTAAGGTGTCTAAGGAACCAGTTGAGAAACAAGGAGTTGTCTTGGCCAATTCAGACCAGCAAATCAAGCAACTTGATCAACAGGTACATAACATGACAAATGTAGATAAAACCAATTTCAAATTAAAAAAACCCATCCCTTTTATCTCTCTTTAATATTTGGTGACTATTTAGTCCATAATTGTACGGTAGATAGTGGAGTTAGCAAGACTATTATGCCCAAATAAAGTACAAACAAGTTTGGTCTTGTCTATGAGTTAAATACCAAAGGAGTATTATTATATGGGTCACTAAAAAAATATTAGGAATAATCAAAGATCTAAAACTAACATTTCATGCTTTCCCCAATGTTATTATCCAACAAGATGTGGTTGTAGTGGACTTACCTCCCTAGTTTTGCATATGTCTATCAAGAGACTTTACCTCAAAGATTGGAAGATATTTGTCAATTGATTGGACATATTTAATTTTAAAGATAAATTATGGTACTAAGGTAATAATACATTATGAAATTATTTAAATATTTCATTTTTATCCATATATGCAACTCTGGTAAACACTAATCGTGTTATCTCAGACAAGCTACTAGAAACTGATGAAGTGGAAATGAACACACCTTTAGATGGAGTCCTAGATATTTTCATTGATAAATGGGCCTTGGACATTATCCCTAATATTTAATTAAATAATAAATATTTGGTGTCTATTATCTTCATGACAATGATGCACCAATTCCAACATTAATGAAAGATGATCAACCTAGTGATGGCTTGTGGCAACTATATTTTGAAGGATCCAATAAAAAACATGACACTGGAGATGGAATGATGTTAATTTTTATATCCAACCAAATGTATTTCCATTCCCTCAAGTTTTAGTTTGGTTATTCTAACAATGTTACTAAATATGAAGCACTAGTGCATGGTTTGCAATGGGTAAGAAAGATGAAGGTCAATTCTTTACAATTTTTTGGAGATAGTGAACTGGTAGTTCACCAAATAAGAGGACTTAATATATGTAATAACCCACTAATTAGGTCATATAAACATATATTATGTGACCTATTTGATGAATTTTAAGCTTTCAATATTCAAGCCATATCAAGAAGTAAGAACAAGCATGTAAATAGGTTGGATACCATTAGGTCATAATTCAGTATCTCAGATGACATAAAAAATGAAAAGATTCAATCACACATCAAGGTAATTGTAAGGCCTTATTTCTTAGACAACCATGAAAATTGGCATGTATTTGAAGATGATAGTTAGATTTTCATATTCTTATAAGAGGAAGTTGAATTCTGCTCAAGGAACTAAGACAAGCATTTGCAATAGTATGGTGATTAGATTGTGTAATTGAAGATAAATAAGTTTCCTAAAGGGTTGGTCACCCTTGAAAACATAGTAAACATAGATGATTAATTGAGAAAATAAAAATGTTATTTATCAACCAAGTAAGAACATTATACAAATGTGGATATTGCCATTAGCAAGAGATTAAAGTTGGGAAAAGTTTGCACATCTTTAGAGAAAGAAATTTTTATTGAATTATGTTCAAGTTTTACAAATTTATTCACATGGTAGTAAAATGACCTTAAAGGATTTGATATAAGTCTATAAAAACATACCATTGAGTTATAAGATGATACTAGGCCAGTCAGACAAAGACAAAGGCTAATTAACCCCAATCTTGAACCTTTGATGAGAGTTAAACTACATAAGCTCATTAAGTCAGCTATAATATTTCTAATTAAGCACTCAAATTGGGTGGAAAAACGTGTTCCATTATTGAAACACAATGGTTAAATAAGGCTATGTGTTGAATTTTTTGACTTGAACAAGGCCTCTCTTAAAGTCCACTATCCATTGCCATTAATGGAACAAATTCTATAGCTAGTTGTAAGTTCAGAAAGGTTCTCTTTATTGGATGGATACATTGGATATAACCAAATTTTGGTTAAATAATAAGACAAATTCAAAACAACCTTCACCACAAAGTGGGGGAATTTTTCATACAAAAAGATACATTTTGGTTTATTCAATACTGGAGCCACTTTTTAGAAAGCTATGGACATGGCATTTCAAGGTTTCCTTAAAAAATTTATACTTGTTTATCTAGATGGTATAACATTATTATTTAATAGTGTAGATGAGCATATTATTCACCTCAAACAAGTGTTTAAAATATTCAATAAATTTGGAGTGTCTTTGAATCCCACAATGTGTGTTTTATGTGTTCATGAAGGTAGGCTTCTTGGACATATAATTTCAAAATATGGTATAAGCATAGAACCTAATAGGATAGACTCAATTCTTTCACTTTCCTTGCCTAAACACAAAAAAGCCTTACAAATATTTTTAGGTAAGATCAATTTCATAAGGAGATACATTTTACATTTTGCTACTTTAGCCAGGCCACTCATAGACATGATAAAGAAGGGTCATAGTTTCAGTTGGTCCGAATAAGGAATAATAAGTTTTTAAGAAATCAAGAAAGCCATAGCCAGTGCTCATACACTCTTGAACCTTGACTTCATAAAGGATTTATTCTTATACATCTATCCTAAAATTGAAACAATTTTAGGTATTCTCATGTAGCAGAATAAAGAGACTTTATAGTAGCCAATATCCTTCTTCAATCAAGGCTTAAAAGAATATGAAATAATGCATTATTTTTTTGAAAAGCACATAATTTTAGTCATAAGGTATCTTAAAATGTTTAGGTACTTTTTATCTAATAATAATAATATATATTTGATGGTTTCACATCCAAGTGTCAAGGATTTCCTCTTAAACAGGGATATAAATGATAAAAGAGTTGGTTAGATAACCAAATTCATGGAATATGATGTTGAGATCAAGATTATAAAGCTAGTTATATGCAAAGGACTTTATAAACATCTAGCCCAAGATTTGAAAGATTCTAATGGGGTGGTTATGTTATCAAATGATGAAGAAGTTATAACTTATCACACCCCATCTTCCAACTAGTACCAAGACATGGTAAGATATCTACATGATGGTATTTATACTTCTCATCTGACCCCTTCAATGAGGAGATATTTTATATTGCAATCAATTCCTTTTATTCTTGTTGATAATGTGTTGTTTAAAAAGGATATCAATGATATATTGATCAGATGCATAGAACCAGGTCAAACACAGAGGTTGATTGAGTAGTTATATGATGGACATGGTGGAGGACATTATTCATCAAGGATCATAGCCCACAAGATCATGAGAGGTTGGTATTTTTGGCCAAGTTTCTTTGGTGATTGTCATACATGGGTCAGGAATTGCTGACAGTGTGCCATATTTTTTGGAAAGGTGATGCTTGCAACCTTACCTCTCCAACCAATTTTAGTAAATCAACCCTTTTGTTAAATGGGGATTGGATTTTATTGGTCCTAGTAATTTCCTTTCAAACTCAGGACATAAATGGATCCTAATTGCCATAAATTATTTTACTAGATGGACATAAGCAGTAGTATTAAAAGAAGCCAATGAAACTAGTGTTCTTAAATTTTATGAAGAATTTCTTACCAGATTTGGGGTCCCTTCAACCATAATTTTTTATAATTCTTTGGATATTTAGGGTCTAAGATCAGCCAGTAGGTATTTCAACATAGTTTTTTTCTCAATAATTCATCAAACTATTATCTACAAGGAAATGGCCTTGCTAAGTCCATTAGTAAGAATTTATTAAAGATCATCAGAAATATTGTTGAAGATAATTAGAGATCATGGCATCTCAAATTAAAGTTAGCTTTGTGGGCTAACAGGATCACCTATAAGAGGTCAATTTCCAAATCTCCATACAAGATAGTATATGTTAAAGAAGCAAGAATGTCTATTTCTCTTGAGTTCCATACTTTGGAATAAATACATCAACTTGAGATTTTGGAGAATGAGCTAAGGAAAATAAGATATGATGAGCTCATGAAGATAGAAGAGACAAGGCATCATTCCATGTTGGCCATGGAATCCTATCAAGCAATGGTGAAGAATTTTTTTGATAAAGGAACTTCTTCAAGAATTTTCCAAGAAGGAGATTTGGTCCTCAAGTGAGATGAGGATAGAGCTAAGCTAAGATGGAACACAAAATTTGATTCTCTCTAGAGTGGTCTATATACAATCTCCAACTGGGAATCCCATAATGCTTTCCAACTCATAAAGATTAATGGTGAAGAGATTCCTATCCCAGTGAATGGGATACATCTAAATAACTAATTTATAAGTTAAGTCCATGTACATAATTATTTTGGATTTTTTCTAAGTATTTTTCTAACACATTAGTTTTTTTTTGTTTTGTCCCAAATAATTGCTCTATTGCACAGTTGTTTGATAGGTTAGTTACCTTTTATTTTTTAAGTTAGTTTCCCTTTCAAGTTTGTTTTTTAATCTATATGTTAGAATTATTTATCTTTTCAAGTCAATAGGATATATTTAAGTATTGTAAATGGTCTATATATCATGTAAATGATCTAAGATTCATGTATTTGGTCTAAGTTCTCAAGCATAATAGGCATGCTACCCATCCAAGTTGCCAAAGATGTTGACTAAATTTAGTCTACATACCAAAAATGTGCCTAACCCAAAAGTCCAGTGGAAGGAGTAGGATCCTACTTGAAGAAGTGACCCAATATCACAAGGAGAAGATAGAATTAAAGTGAAGATCATATAGCTTTTGAAAATATTTTGAAACACTTTAAATGATCTTAAAGTGTGATCTGATTGATCTTCAAGGGATAGGTCTACAGTTGTAGGTGAAGGGTCCAAGCAATTTTCATGGTGTCTAAGAACATGAATCAGGTTGCATAAGATTTAGGATATCATCAAAGCATTAAAAGATTAAGCATTGAAATATTGAATAGAATATGGACTGTATAAATTTGAGGAACTAGACCATCACCAAGATGTCATGTAGGAAACAAATAAAGTAGTTTACTTACACATGTTATAAATAAGGTCAAAAATCCTCACACAACTAATGAATCATGTGAAATCAAAGTTATTCATACCAAGATTACTCCTTGCACATTTGATGTCCATGTGAGTCTTTTATCTCAGGATCTAAGACTTCAAAGTTCATGTTGTCGAGTCTAACTAGCCAGGTCATCCTGCACATCACATGGAAACACATTGGCCAAATTGTTTGAACATTTTATATATTCCCTTAGAAATCCTCGTAAGCTAAAATATTATATCGATAGGGAGTCCATCATGCTAAGATCATCCTATAAACATTTAATTCTCATGTGAGATTTATAGCTCAAGTTATGAAGCTTCAAATTTGAACCAACACAGTATGATATCCGTACAAACCTCAAAATAAAGCTTGAGGAAAATAAGCCCTTTTAAGCTTAAATTTTATGGTTTCATGAACATAAATTATGGTTGTATGAATTTCATTTGATGGGATCATGATGTCAAATTTAATCTCATGAATTAGCCATTAGATTTCAAATAGTGGGTCCCAACAGATCTAATGGTCTATGTTACATCATATATTTTGATTTGATGGTGCGAGATGAGTCAAAAGGTCAAGGAGATCAAGAGGTTAACATGTAGAATAAATGTGGAAGATATAAAATATATAATAGGATCCTAAAATCAATGCATTATTGACAAGTTTCAATAATGCATTCAAGTTGATATAAGATCAATGGAGTGTATTTAATCATGAAAATCAAGATCTACAATATGAGCATAGTCAATAAGTCAATAGGGATCTGTGGGATCAATAAGGATAAAGATAGTTTGGTGTAATATAAATGGTCTGAGTTGGCAATCAATAGCCAATAAATAAATTTCAAACCTAGGACATTTTCAATGGAAATGATAAAGCACTGTTTGACTTGGACAAGGTAAATATGAAGGAACCTAGCTTGAGCACGGTCTAGACCAAACCAGATGGACATTATAGGATGTAGTATCATCATTAAAGCTCCATAAGGACAAAATGGGTCTTTGAGACCTAATATAGATAAAAGGTTGACAATTTTAATGATTAAATGGGAACAAGCATGTTAAGGTGTGGAGCTAAAAGCTTCACCAAGTGAGCACTTTACAGCAGTTACACAGTCACCGGTGTCAGTCAGGAGCGACTGACGTCGGTCAGGAGCAGTTCAGGAGACGCTGGCATTGGTAGGAATCAGCTGACATTAGTCATAGGCAAGCAGGCAGGAACTGACATCGGTTACCTGTGCATCCAGAAAGTGATTTCCATGGATAGAACTGAGTGTTTACATGATGGGATTAAGTCATAGTCTTAAGTCCGCATCTCTATTATTAGTAAGACTATTTTAGAGCCCTTGTTTAAGAGGCATAACTATTGGTTGTAAATGCATGCTCAAGTTTCCTAATTATTATATAATAGGATAATTATTCTTAGCTTATTGTAATGTATTGTAGAATGTTGAAGAACAGTACAAAATTGTATATGTGAATCAATCCAGGTTGTTGGAGTTGATTGTACTTGAGAGAGAGAGCTCTTGAGGGAAAGAGATCTAGAGAGAGATCTATACATCTGAGAGAGGTGTGGAAGAAAAGAAGTTTCTTCAATTGTATTCCTTCTGTAAAGAGTTTAATACAAGTTTTCAGGGTGGTTTCTTGTATCTCTTGTTCTTTGCTATTTATCATTCTAGTTACTTATCATTCTAATTTAATTCTACGTTTAATTGCTTTCATAAGTGTAATCAACATTGTTGGTTGATCCCCAATAAGTGGTATCAGAGCTTAGGTTCACTAACAGGTGGTTTAGATTTGTGTAGTGTGTATTGATTACAGGGTACTCACAAGGGTTTCTGCAGGGATTTCTGTTTGAGTGGGAGAAGCAATGGTAGAAGAAAGTAAACTGAGAATGGAGAAGTTCAATGGAAAAAATTATCAACATTGGAGAATGCAGATAGAGGATTATCTGTATCAGAAAGATCTATACTTACCGTTAGGTGGGATTGCAAAGAAGCCCACAGACATGGATGATGAAGAATGAGAAGTTCTTGATAGAAAGGCTCTAGGGTCTATAAGACTGAGTCTAGCGTCTACTGTGATATCTAATTTATCACAGGCAAAAACAATGGTAGAGTTGATGACTACTTTAGCAAATTTGTATGAAAAACCCCACCTTCTAATAAGGTATATCTTATGAAGCAGTTATTTAATTTGCATATGCAGGAAGGTGGATCTGTATTTAATCATCTAAATGATTTCCATGGAATTGTAAATCAATTAAGTTCAGTCAATATTGTGTTTGATGATGAAATTAAAACTCTTTTAATATTATGTTATTTGCCTGAAAGCTGGCATAGCTTAGTAATGGTAGTTAGTAATACTGCATCTGCTTCAAATATTTTAAAAGTAGAGGATGTTGTTAGTGTAATCTTAAATGAAGAAATTCACAGGAAAAGCACAGAGGAAACATCAGGGAATGCTTTAAGTTTTGAGAGCAGGGGAAGGCAAAAAGAGAAGAGCAAGAAAGGGAGATCAAGGTCTAAGTCAAAGGTGAGAAGTAGATCCAAATCCAGAAATGGCAGGAAGCCACAATGCTGGAATTGTGGAAAGATGGGGCACATAAGCAGAGATTTCTGGTCAAAGCCTAAGAAGGACAATCAACACGAAGGAAAAGAAGAAGCAAAGGTTGCAGGTATTGCACAAGATGCTCTAATATTTTCTTTACATAATAATATAGAATCTTGGGTTTTAGATTCTGGTGCATCTTTTCATGCTACCCCTAATAGAGAATATTTTAGTGACTATGTCCATGAAGATTTTGGAATAGTGTATTTAGAGGATGATGAGCCTTGTAAAATTATTGGCAAAGGAAAAGTGTAGATGAAAATGTAGAATGGCAACACATGGGTGTTGAGAGACGTCATGCATGTTCCTAGCTTGAAGAGGAATTTGATTTCTACAAGAAAGTTAGGGGATGAGGGTTGTATAGTAACTCTCACAGCTGAATCTTGGAAGGTGACCAAGGGTGCACTTGTAATGGCCAGAGGTAAGAGAGTAGGTAATCTCTATTTATGTAATTATGTTAATAACAATTCTCTTTCTGTATTATCTACTTCAGATGTGGATGCAAAGTTGTGGCACTCAAGCCTTGGCCACATGAGTGAGAAGGGAATGTCAATTCTTAAGTCAAAAGGTAAGATTTTAGATTTGAAAAGCATAGATCTAGATTTTTGTGAGCACTATGTTTTTTGTAAATAGAAGAGAGTGAGTTTTCTCAAGACTGGGTCAAAAAAGAAGAAGCATAAGTTGTAGCTTATTCACATAGACGTGTGGGGACCAGCTTAGGTTGCTTCTATTGGAGGATCATAGTACTATGTTTCGTTCATAGATGATGCTATAAGAAAGGTATGGGTCTATTGTATTAAAAATAAATCTGATGTATTTGAGACTTTTAAGATTTGGAAAGCTATGGTTGAGAATGAAACAGGTAGAAGATTGAAGTGCCTGAGATCTGACAATGGTGGTGAGTTCTGCAGCTATAAGTTCAACTGGTATTGTTATATGCATGGGATCAGTAGACAAAGGATGGTTCCAAGGACACCTCAACAAAATGGATTTGCTAAAAGGATGAACAGAACAATCATGGAGTGTGCAAGGTGTATGAGATTGCATGCTGGTTTGCCCTTAGAGTTTTGGGCAAAAGCTATTGACATTGTAGTGTACCTAATTAATAGAGGACCCTCTACAGCTTTGGATGGTGGAATTCTAGAAGAGGCATGGATAGGTAAAAAGGTAGATCTCTCATTTCTCAAAGTTTTTGGTTGTGAAGCCTTTGTGCACATTGATAAGGAAAATAGAAAGAAGCTGGATGCTAAGTCTATGAGGTGCACATTTATTGGCTATGGCTCTGATAATTTTGGATTCAGGTTTTGGAATCTAGGAACTAACAAGATAATTAGGAGCCATGATGTTGTTTTCAATGAAAAAGTGATGTATAGTGATCAGCTGAAGAAGCTGAATCAATCTGAGTAGAGCAATGAAGAATTGGACAAGGTGATGGTCCAAAATGATCTCACGGGAAAAATTAATCACAAAAAAGAAAACACAGAGACCGACATCGGCTAAGTAGGAACTAGCATCGACAAGACAGAAACTGATGTCGGTCACATAGTGACTGACGTCGGCCAAACAAGAACCGACATCAATTAGGTAGAACCGATGTTGGCCAGTTATAGGCCTGAAAGTGACCGAGGTTGGTCACTATCAGAGAATTTGGGTGGACAGCGTGTTGTGAACGAGTCTCAGATGCCCATCAAGAGGTCAAAAAGGGTAAGTAAACCTCCAATTTGATATTTCCATTCATTATTCTATTTATTGCTAACTAATGGTGGAGAACTAGAGAGTTTTGAAGAAGCAAAACAGGTGGAATCCAAGAGTCAGTGGGAGCGTGGCATGGTTGAGGAAATGGAGTCCTTGAAAGAAAACCAAACATGGGATTTGGTTGAGTTGCTAGCTGGTAAGAGGACACTGAAGAACAGATGGACCTACGGATTGAAGAAAGGTGAGAACGGATAGATGAGATATAAGGCTAGGTTGGTAGTGAAAGGATTTGCACAAAAGCCAAGTATTGATTTTGGTGAGATTTTTTCTCTTGTTGTTAAAATTACTTCTATACGGGTTGTATTGTCTTTAGTTGCTATTGAGGATTTGCATCTTGAGCAGCTTGATGTTAAGACAATGTTTCTTCATGGAGATTTGGATGAGGAAATATATATGGAACAGTCGAAAGGATTCGAGGTCAAAGGTAAGGAGAAGTTAGTGTGCAGATTGAAAAAAAGCTTGTATGGCCTCAAGCAAGCTCCTAGACAGTGGTATTTGAGATTTGATAGGTTTATGACTGAGCATGGCTACAGTAGGTGTCAATCTGACCATTGTGTGTATTTTAAGAGATTGGATAATGGTAGATATATTATTCTATTGTTGTATGTAGATGATATGCTGGTTGTAGGATCACACATGTAAGATATCTCTAAGCTTAAGGTGAAATTAGCTCACACATTTGCCATGAAGGATTTGGGAGTAGCAAAGAAAATCCTTGGCATGAGAATTAAGAGAGATAGGAAAAATCACAGGTTGATTTTGTCTCAAGAGGATTATGTGAACAAGGTGTTGAAACGGATCAATATGCAGGATGCAAAACTGGTAAGCACACCTTTGGCTGGACATTTTAAATTGAGTAAAGAACAATGTCCTAATTCACATGATGAGGTAGAGTACATGAGTAGAGTTCCATATTCTTCTACAGTAGGGAATTTAATGTATGTAATGGTGTGTACTAGACCGGATATTGCCCAAGCAGTGGGAGTTGTAAGTAAGTATATGGCCAATCCGAGGAAGGAATATTGGAAAGAAGTTTAGTGGATCCTTAGATATCTGAGAGGAACCAGCAGTAGGCATTTGTGCTATAGAGGTTCAGATACTTATCTACATGGTTATGTAGATTTAGATATGGTAGGTGATTTGGATGGCAGAAGAAGCACCACAGGATATGTTTTCACTGTTGGTGGAACAACGGTTAGCTGGATATCAAAGTTGCAAAAGGTTGTTGCCTTGTAAACTATAGAAGCAGAGTATATTGCAGTCACAGAGGCTAGCAAAGAGATGATATGGATGACACGATTCATGGAAGAGCTTGGAAAGGAGCAAGAGAATTGCATATTATATAGTGATAGTCAGAGTCCAATTCATTTGGCTAAGAATTCAGCCTTTCATTCAAGAACAAAGCATATACAGCTTAGGTACCACTTCATAAGACCGGTATTGGAGGATGGTGAGTTGAAGCTGGAGAAGATCCATACAGATAAGAATCCTGCTGATATGTTAACCAAGCTGGTTACAAAGGAGAAGTTGAATCTTCATTCAACTTTTGTTGGTCTTCATGATTGAGTTGAAGATGGAGGAGCTAGAAGATGTTGTTGTACAGGTACTGGTGCAGCTGTTTATCTCCAAGTGGGAGATTGTTAAGGTGTGAAGCTAAAAGCTTCACCAAGTGAGCACTTTTCAGCAGTTACACAATCACCGGCATCAGTCACGAGTGACCGACGTCGGTCAGGAGCAATTCAGAAGATGCCAGCGTCGGTAGGAATCGGCTGACATCGATCACAGGCAAGCAGGCAGGAACCGACGTCAGTTACCTATGCATCCAGAAAGCTATTTCCATGGACAGAACTAAGTGTTTGCATGATGGGATTAAGTCATAGTCTTAAGTCCATATCTCTATTATTAGTAAGACTATTTTAGAGCCCTTGTTTAAGAGGCATAACTATTGGTTGTAAATGCATGCTCAAGTTTCCTAATTATTATATAATAGGATAATTCTTCTTAGCTTATTGTAATGTATTGTAGAATGTTGAAGAACAGTACAGAATTGTATATGTGAATCAATCTAGGTTGTTGGAGTTGATTGTACTTGAGAGAGAGAGCTCTTGAGGGAAAGAGATCTAGAGAGAGATTTGTACATCTGAGAGAGGTGTGGAAGAAAAGAAGATTCTTCAATTTTATTCCTTCTGTAAAGAGTTTAATACAAGTTTTCAAGGTGGTTTCTTGTATCTCTTGTTCTTTGTTATTTATCATTCTAGTTACTTATCATTCTGATTTAATTCTGCGTTTAATTGCTTTCATAAGTGTAATCAACATTGTTGGTTGATCCCCAAAAAAGTATTGACAATAGAGATCTATATAGGTAAAATAGGTCTTTTGGGCCTAATATAGAGATCGAAGATAAACTAGTGATTATGAAGCAAGATCAAGTAGTTTACAGGTTCCATGCATACTTTGAATATGTGAAAACCAATAATCAGATTGGTTTTCACCTATAAATAGACATGTGCTCAATATTGCAACAAACATAGACCATGGAGAGATGTATCACCTATCATCAAGGTCACTTTTTTGATAAATAGGTATAGTTGGCCACCCAAAGCAGATGTGTCATAATTCTATCAATTTTAAGACATGGTCCTCATTAGTAAATTAGATAGATAATGACATGTAGTTTAAACAAAGATATCTGGTAGTTAGATAAGGTTAATGGGCATTTAATTCTTTTATAAAATTTGTTCCTTGTTAATAAGGTCATGATTCAACATCCTCGAACTTGTGTTAATACATCACATTTCCCTCTCTCTCTCTCTTCTTTATATATATATATATATATATATATATATATATATATATATATGTTCCAGCTTATACCACATGTATATCTCTCTAGAAATTTTAGAAATAAATATTTGATATTTAAAAAAAATATGTAATCTTATGATTTGGCCTACATAGGCTATGCCAAAATTTGTACTGTGACACCTTTTGATGCAGTAAAGACTGAATTCCAATATTTTACAAGTTAGATTGAAGTATGGTATATGAATTCATGTACTATAGTTAAGTGATTGTATTTTCCTTGTCTATGTTTGAGTTTTCTCACCTGCATGAAGTTTTTAATATTTCTCATAGGGCATTATAAGTGAAATTTATAGTTTGTTGTTTAGATTGAAAGTGGATAGCTACCCTCTCATACTAGTTAATAACTAATTCATGCCTTATTGTGAAATATTTATGTGAGATTGATATTCTTTGGTCTTGAATGTGTCTCATAGTGTATTTTGTGCAAACTATAAGTGTTCCAATTACTAGTGCATCACCCCATTTACATGTTTATCATATATTATTATTATTCTCTCTCCCCTTTTCCAAGCAAGTGTTAAATTAAGTCTAGTTTAAGTGATATATCCAAAAGAAAGCCAACCTTATCTAGAGTTTTGATCCATTATTAGGATATCCAAAGCCTAGGATTAGTCCCATATTGGACTAGATTTGAGTAGAAAGATTTGAATAATCCCCTTCTTAGCTAGGGTGCAAATATAGAACACCAACAAGACCTTGGCTCCTTAGGATGAACCTCTAGAGAAATCCATCTCCTACCTAAACTAGATGCACCTGATTTAAGATCAGCTTCAGGCCTAAAACTATGCTAAATAGACCTATCTACATATAAAAATATGTGTTTTGGTGGAAGAAAAGGGAAGAAATTGAACTAAAACTAAATTAGTTGATATGCCAATATTATATAGATTTCCTTCACTCACTTAAAATAACACAAGAAAACCTATAAGGATTGAAATTTATCATATACAATATTCAAATTGAATATATCTTGCATAATTTATTTGTATATAGGTATGAAACCTAAGAAATAAGTAGGAGGGTCATCATTTACCTTGAAAAAGGCTAGAATGGTGAGTTTACATAGCTAATTCATGTATAAGTCTAATTATACATAGTATACAACCTATAAAAGATGATGTTATTTCATAGAGGTGAAGAGAATTAGACAAAAAATAAAGATAAAAATAGATTTCTACAATAATAGATGAATAATTCATGAAATACACACAAGATATAAGTATTTAAAGAAGGTAAATTCAGTATGCTATTGACTCCAAGGCATTAAAGCTAGCAATATAAGTCTCCAAAAGAATAGAGTCTCATCATACCCAAGATGGGGAATCATGAATAAGGAATTTATTTTTGGAAACTGTTGATGATTTAAAATTGCACTTTGTAATAAACACCAACAATGGGAAGTTTTAAGATATGGGACTTGCGTCTTGAAACAACCTCCAAATTTTTTAGAAGTTGGTTCTTCTTTAAATTGAGTAGATACTGGGAAAAGGGATAGGAATTTAAATTAGAAACACAATGCGAGAAAGAAAATCTAATCTATGGTGATGTGCCTAAATGTAATTCAACCTTAATCCTGAGCACAGTGAGACTATATGTAGGATTCATTTACATTTAAGAGCAAACAAGTGCATGATCAATGTAAAAGATGGAAACAATAGAAACAGAGGCTCACAACATATACTACTTTTACTATAATATAGAAAAGGTCAACAAAGGCATAGAGTTCAATCTTATTATTTGAATCTTCCAGTCATATAAGAGGCACAAAAACATGTACAATTATATAAACTTTTCAACTCAATAAAATGAGACAAAAGCAAATGACATTCTTAATCACAGTTCTAGAAATTCTATAGCCTAGACTACTTTTGCAAATGACACAGATAATATCAACAAAGGCATAGGGTTCAATCTTCTTATTTGAATATTCCAATCACATAAGAGGTGTAGAAACACATACAGTTATGTAAACCTTCCAACTCAAGAAAATGAGACAAAACCAAATGATATTATTTAGCCACAGCTCTAGAAAGTCTAAACTTATTACAATAATTCTCTCTCAAAAATTCTCTCTGATAATGAATCATGATCCTTTTGGTGATCTCTACACCCTTATTTATAGCCTAGGATTCACTCTAGATTGTCTGCTTGTTCCCAATCTAACGGCCCAAATGAAATCTTTCCCAACTGAAAGTGTCTAAAAGAGGATATCTTATAGATTCTGAAATGCATTATCTTCTGGCAATTCATTGGCTCCAAAAAATTATAGGATACTCCCTTATCTTAAATGCTAGGTAACACTTAGCAAATTTCTCAAAAATCTTAGGAAACACCAAAGAATGACACTTGTCATGTTTTGCAGCAACTATAGAAGACACACAACACTTTTCGCATAATTTATACTCTTTTGTGTCCTTGCTCAGGAGTGTTCCACCTTTGACACTTGTCACCATCTACTTCCTCAAAACTTCAATAGCTTGAAAGAAAAATAAGGCACACAACATCTCTTACTTGAGTAACTTAAAAAGGGACACAGGGATAGGTGTCGATCTCCACTACTTCATCAAAAGATATGTGGCAATCTACACTTTACTCATCTAGGGTTACGTGGTGGTCTCTGCTTCTTTTAGTTGCTTTTTTAGAAACCTATGGAAGATGACACATGGCGGTCTCCGCTTTACTCTATTTATACCATAGAAACAATTTGAGTCTCATTTCACATTTACACAGACAACGACACCTGGTAGCTTTTGCTCACTTAAGAAACAAAACTTGGGACCCACCACAGTCTTTGTTATATCAGCAAAGCAAAGATGAAGATAATTCAGACTACACCACGTGGTGGCTTTTGCTTTCTTTTATTGCAGTACGTGGTAGCTTCCATCACTTTTAGAAAAGCAAAACTGAGACCTTTCATGACTGCCACTTGGTGCTTTCCACTTGATCCTGATACTTAGCTTGTTAAAACCTTTCGCTAAGAAGAGATGAAACATCGGTGCTGATATGAAATTGTAGACGCTGACACTTGGCATGTTCCATTGAGTCATTATGAGATATGTGGCACATTCTGACCAACTCATAGAAAATATGAAAGGTGCCTCAAATAATGATGCTTGGCATTTCTACTTGAGAAAGGATGCCTCAGAGGATGACACTTGTTAGCTTCTGCTTTACCCTGACACAGAGACAAAAATGAATCAAAAAAGGAAAATAGAGCCCGCGCTCTATTTTCAAAACTTCACCATCTCAAACCAAATTATGTGGGAATAAAACTTTGCAGTGCGCAACTAAAACTCAGAATGAAACATAGAGTATTTTTTACTCAATAGTTATTGGCGAGCCCAAGGACTTTTGAGCCTGTTTAAAAAGAAACCACAACTCCCGCTTGATCTAAATTTGCTAAAACACAGTTTAACTAAAATGTTTCAAATAGATTCCATTTACAAGAATCTCTTCAGGTTCACCTTCCATTATTTCTAGCTCAAATGAATTTTGTTGTTTACATGCCCAAATTCTATAAGGGCCAGTCCATAATGCTTCAAACTTAGTGTGTTGACCTGGTTTGGCAGCTCTTGCATCCCATTTTAAAACAATTGAGCCTATTTTGAAATGAGGATTTGAAGTCCTTTTATCAAAATAGTATTTAACTATTTTTTGATGTTTTATCAATGAATCATGTGTTGCATTTCTCTTTTCCTAAACTTTTAGAAGTTTTGCTAATCTGATATGCATGGGGCCATTTTCTTCAATTTCAATCTACTTGATTAGCTGGAGAGCAGGAATCTCCAAGCTTAGGGGAATTACAGTAGGTTTCCTATATACCAATTCTCATGGGGACATTTTGATCACCTATTTAGGTGTAATTATATCATCCCACAGTGCTAAATTAAGCACTTTATGCCATTCCTTGTGATGATCAGCCCCTATTCTTTTGATGAGTCTAATCAGGTTCTTATTAGTTGATTCTACCAAGCCATTACCCTAAGGGTAATAATTAGAAGAAGTTTTCAGATATATTCCATGCTTTAATGCAAAGTCAGATACTTTAGACCCTAAAAATGCTTTAGCATTATCTAAAATTATGGTGCGAGGAGCCCCAAAACAAGTAGTGATACTCCCTAAGAAATCTAGGATCACATTTTCTATTGCTTCCTTGAGTGGCACTACCTCTATCCATCTGGTGAAATAATTTATGGCTATTAAGATCCATTTGTGACCCATACTAGATACTGGATTTATCATTCCAATGAAGTCAAGACCCCATTGAGCGAAAGGCTCATCCACAATTATAGGACTAAGAGGCATTGCTGCATTCCTTCTCATCCCCACATAATATTGACAAGATTTACATTTTTTAACCATCTGATAACAATCTATAAATAAAGTAGGCCAGAACTAACCTACTTCACTTATCTTTATAGCTATGGTCTTTGCAAAAAAATGTCCACCATATACTCAATGATGTATTTCATGTAGTATTTTCTTAGCCTCATCTTTTCTACACATCTTAACAATTTGCCACCAGAATTTATTCTAAAAAGAACCTGTTCAATTAAAACAAAATGCACTCCTTGCATCCTATAATATCTTCTCTTATTTTGAGGGAATTCTCTTGGGTAAATCCCATTTTTCATAAAATGAATCCTGCTTGTAACCCAGGATTCCTAATCAACTTCTTGTATTCTCAATACAATTTCTTCTTCTATTCCTGAATTTGTTTCTTTAGGTATCATCTTTTCAAGCTCTTAAATCATATATTAGCACAAACCCCTACCTCTAACTAATTTAGTGGGTTTGACTTCTACATCATATTCCAGGATCTTAGTTATCCAGTTTGCTCTTTTTTCAATAATTTTCCCTTCCATGATGTATTCTCTGACACTTGGATGTGCTACAAGTATCATAATTTTACTTCCTAATACTGGATGCCTAAACTTTTTGAGATATTTTACCATGGCATATGCTTATTTTTCCACAAAATTATATCTGGTTTCATATTCTCTAAGAGTCCTCGAGAAAAATGCTATTGGATGTTCTCCCTCCTGTTTATCATCCTTCTGTGTTAGAATAGCAGCAATACTGAGCTCTCCTCCATATAAATACATTACAAAAGGCTTAGAAAAATCTGGGTTTCTAAGTACTGGAGCTATTGAGATAGCTTTCTTAACTTCTTTAAAGGCTTGTCTTCCTTCCGTAGTCCACTTGAAAATTAGGTCTTTTTTCAGCAAGAGTGTTATTGGTCTTACTAAGCCTGCAAAGTTAGATATGACCCGACTGATGAAATTAATCTTTCCCAAGAAAGATTGAATTGCTTTCTTATTGACTAGAAGAGGTAAGTTCATTATAGATACCACTCTTTCTGGGTCTATAGAAACTCCTTCTTTAGACACTATATGTCCCAATAATTTGCCTTGAGGAACACCAAAGATACATTTCTTAGGATTCAAGGATATTCCAAATTCTTGACATTTTTTAAACACAGCTTCTAAATGATCAACAACATTTTTTGAAAAAATAGTAAGATCATCAAGATAAATCAGGATGATTTTATTTATCATTTCCCCAAATGCAACATCCATAGCTCTCTGAAAAGTGGCTCCAGCATTTGATAGACCAAATGGCATCTTAGCATATGTAAATGTTCCCCATTTGGTGGTAAAAGAAGTCTTGTATTGGTCTTCTTTAGCCAAACAAATCTGATTGTATCCAGAGAAACTATCTAACAAAGAAAATCTCTCTGATCCAGCCACAATTTATAGAATTCGTTCCATGGAGGGAAAGGGATAGTGATCCTTCAAAGATGCTTTGTTTAGATCTCTAAAATCTACACAAAGTCTTATATCACCATTCTTTTTCCCAACTAGTACCAGATTTGATACCCAATTTGAGTGTTTGATTGGAAAAATAATTTTAGAATCTAAAAGTTTTTGCAACTCATCTACCATTAGAGGCTCAATTCTTGGATTCACTAGTCTCTATTTTTGTCTGACAGGCTTAGATCCTTCAGTTAGTTTTATTGTGTGTTGAATGATGTCTCTATTATATCCATGAAGGTCTTCATAGCTCTAAGCTATGACTCTGTCATATTTTTTACATAATTCAATTAGCCTTTCCTTTTCTTCTTGAGTTGCAGAGTTTCCAACTTTTAATTTTTTCCCTTCACTCACCTCTATTTTATAATAATCTGCTTTGTTTGCTTGGAACCTTTTCTTCTCTAGGCTTACATCTTCAGGATCAAAAAGACTTTCTAAAGTGATTAAACCTTTGGGAAGCTTATTGTTCTTTAATTGTATGATTTGATCCCCATATGCTTCTTCAATCTTTGGTTGCAATTGATCAAAAAATTCCCCCGTGTGTTGTAAGAATGAGAGTACTTGAGAATCATTCTCAAATACTTGCCAATTCTCATCATTATCAGGGATAGCTAGCCTTACTATAACCTTTACTGACTCATTATTAACTAATAGGCTAGTTGCTAGATCAAACTATGAACCAATCTGTGTTATCTTATTAGCTTCATAATTTTGAATCCTGGGAACTACTTCAATATTAAAAGCTTCAAAATATTCTATTAAGTCCCAAATTCTGTGCTTATAGGATTTCATTCTAACATTCTTTGTTATTACCTTTTCTCTAATTTGCTTTACTACTAATTTTGAATCTCCTTTTACTATTAGACTCTTTATTCCTTTTTTCTTGGCTAATAAGATCCCATGCACTAAGGATTCATACTCAACATCATTATTAGTACAAGCAAATTGAAAATGGATAGCTCTTAAAAAAAATTCACCATTTGGAGCAGTAAGACAAATTCCTACTCCAGCACCATTTTTACTTTTGGCCCCATCAAAATTTAAAGTCCAGATCTCTGAATCCTTTCTGGATCCTTGATTAGTTAGACTTTCTTTCTTTAAAACATTCAAGATTTCATGGTCCTCATTAAAAATAACATAAGTGCCCAAACCAGTAGAGTTATAATTTTCATATGGGTCACTATGTGTCATAGCTAACAACTGTTTATTTTCTTTTCCTTGATTATGCTTAGTTCAGTCACCTATCTTAGTTGAATAGAAAGGATCTGGTTTGGATTTGCTTACATCTGATACATTGTCTTCTATGATTGTTGTCTATAGATGAACTATGTCTTTGAGCTTTCTTTTATCAGCAGGTTCTTCAGTATATTTGGGCATTACTTGATTTTGAAGAGCTTCTTGTAATAATGTCCTTTTTTCAGGAATAACTAACATGTCCCAAATTGATACTTGTGTTGGGGTCATCTTCAGCTGATCTACCACATTCATTGGTCCAAAATTTTGAATTCTTAGAAGATTAGGTATCTTGTCTTTCTTCAAACTTGTTCAGGAACTTCTTGATTCTGCACTGGCTGAAGCATTTCTTGTCTAACAGATGTGTGTTGATGATATTGAAATGAAGGATTATCTATAGCTTCATTCAAAAATACTGATTATTCATCTTCAACCCATGAGAACAAAGCATATTTTGGGGCTATTTCTTCCTCTTGTTATAAAGAATTCCCTTGCATCTGAGCCATTAAGATTGAATTCTATATATCAGAAGATTGGTAGGCTTGATTGTCACTGGAGCTTGCAAACTACCCATACATTACCCTTTAATCTACCACCTTTTGTTGTAAACTACCCATAGGACAATCTCTAGGTGTATGAGCATTATTGCAAGGGAAACACTCATCATTAATATTATCCACATAGTTTTTTTGCCCTGGAACAATCTCCCTATTTGAATTGGGAGGAATAGTCTGTGAGGGTGTGGGGACTACAACTAATTGATTTGTTGGCTGATGGTTAGTTAGTCTTGGAGGACCTTGGTATTGGTTTGGCTGAGATGAAAATCTATTTCCTTGATAGCCTTGATATGGAGGCTTGGAGAAAGTATTCTATTGTCTTTTTATATTGATCAGCTCATTAGAAAATGTCCTTAGAATATTCTTGATATCATCCAGCTCAGATGACTGAGTGGGGACAATTTAGTTAGTAGATGGTTAAGGATAGGTGCACATAGACACAAGTGGGACTATAGATTTAGGGGCTTCTTGAGGTAATGGAAAGGAAATTTTTGGGAATAGAGGCATGGGAGGCCTTGGAGGTAACTTTCCAGCATCTATTAAATTATTCTTAGCTCTGACCGCATATTCATAAGCCTTTGGCAAAGTGTGTCCTCTAAGTGACTAAATCATAATAGATATATCAGAATTCAAATCCTTAAGATAAAACACTATGGTCATACCTGGTAGTGGTCTAGCTATAATAGGGATTTTGTCCTAAGTCTTTTAAAATTTGGAATTGAAGTCAGTCATGGCTTCTTATGGTCCCCTTTGAATGGTAATCAATTACTATAATAAAGAAGACTTATCAACATTTTTTGTGAATCTTTCAAAGAAAAGATCCCCGATATGATCCCATGTAGAAATGGTATTTGGGGTCAGAGATCGATACCATTTTAGAGCATTCCCTTTAAAAGAAGCTGCTAATAATCTTATGGCCATATTTTTTTGTGTGATAACATGTATAACATAGACATCTGATACATCATGCAGATGCTCTTTAGGTGTTTTAGAGTCTTGCCCATTGAATTTAGGCAGAGCTTTTAGGGCATTCACTGTGATAGGGTCCCAAGTGTCTGGTGGTATTGGGAGACTTAAGGGACTGCTAGTATTCCAGCTTGTATAATTTCTTGGGGGTATAGGGGCTCCCATATTGGCTCTGGATATTGGTACAAAATGGTTTGCTCTTCTTCTTAGACTTGTTACCAAAGGTGACAAAATAATACCTAGATTTATAGAAGATTGTGATTTGGTTATGGGTCCACAACTATGACTCCTCGTAGCTCTTTGGTTCATACAATCTTAAAAGAAACTTCAAGATTGGTCCCATTGGGCATGCCAAAAATTGTTGATGGTTTAAAATTGTGATTTGTAATAAACACCAACAATGGGAAGTTTCAAGATATAGGACTTGTGTCTTGAAACAACCTCCAAATTTTTTAGAAGCTGGTTCTTCTTTAAATTGAGTAGATACTGGGAAAATGGATAGGAATTTAAATCAAAAACACAATGCAAGAAATAAAATCTAATCTATGGCAATGGGCCTAAATGTAATTCAACCTTAATCCTGAGCACAATGAGAATATATGTAGGATTCATTTACATTTAAGAGCAAACAAGTGCATGATCAATGTAAAAGATGGAAATAATAGAAACAGAGGCTCACATCATAGACTACTTTTACTGTAATATGGAAAATGTCAATAAAGGCATAGGGTTCAATCTTCTTATTTGAATCTTCCAGTCATATAAGAGGCACAAAAACATGTACAATTATATAAACCTTTCAACTCAAGAAAATGAGACAAAAGTAAATGACATTCCTAATCAAAGTTCTAGAAAGTCTACAACCTAGACTACTATTGCAAATGACACAGATAATATCAACAAAGGCATAGTGTTCAATCTTCTTATTTGAATTTTCCAATCACATAAGAGGCACAGTAACACGTACAACTATGTAAACCTTCCAACTCAAGAAAATGAGATAAAAGTAAATGATATTACTTAGCCACAACTCTAGAAAGTCTAAACTTATTACAATAATTAGCTCTCAAAAATTCTCTCTGATAATGGATCATGATCCTTTTGGTGATCTCTGCACCCTTATTTATAGCCTAGGATCCACTCCAGATTGTCTGCTTGTTCCCAATCTAATGACCCAAATGAAATCTTTCCCAACTAAAAGTGTCTAACAGAAGATATCTTATAGATTCTGAAATGCATTATCTTCTGGCAGTTCATTGGCTCTAATAGATTAAAGGACGCTCCCTTCTCTTAAATGGTAGGTAACACTTAGCCAATTTCTCAAAAATCTTAGGAAATGATAGAGAATGACACTTGTCATGTTCTACAACAAATATATAAGACATGCGGCACTTTCTACATAATTTATACTCTTTTGTGTCTTTGCTCAGGAGTGTTCCACCTTTGACACTTGTCACCATCCGCTTCCTCGAAACTTCAATAGGTTGAAATAAAAATAAGACCCACAGCATCTCTTACCTGAGTAACTTTAAAAGGGACACAGGGATAGGTGTCAATCTCCACTGCTTCATCAAAAGATATGTGGCAATCTCTGCTTTACTCATCTGGGGTTACATGGTGGTCTCTGCTTCTTTTATTTGCCTTTTTAGAAACATGTGGAAGATGACACATGGCGGTCTCTGCTTTACTCTATTTATACCATAGAAATAATTTGAGTCTCATTTCACATTTACATAGACAGTGACACCTGGTAGATTCCACTCACTTAAGAAACAAAACATGGGACACATCACAGTCTTTGTTATATCAGTGAAGCAAAGATGAAGATAATTCAGACCACAACACGTGGTGGCTTCCACTTTCTTTTGTTGGAGTACGTGGTAGCTTCCATCACTTTTAGAAAAGCAAAACTGAGACCTTCCATGATTACCACTTGGCACTTTCCACTTGATCCTGATACTTAGCTTGTTAAAACCTTTCACTGAGAAGAGATGAAATGTGGGTGCTGATATGAAACTATAGATGCTGACACTTGGCGTGTTCCACTGAGTCATTATGAGATTCATGGCACATTCTAACCAACTCATAAAAAATATGAAAGGTGCCTCAGAAAATGATGCTTAGCATTTCCACCTGAGAAAGGATGCCTCAGAGGATGACACTTGTCAGCTTCTGCTTTACCCTTACATAGAGACAAAAATGAATCAAAAAAGGAAAATAGAGCCCGCATTCTATTTTCAAAACTTCACCATCTCGAACCAAATTATGCAGGAATAAAACTTTGTAGCACACAACTAAAACTTAGAATGAAACGTAGAGTATTTTTTACTCTACAGAAACATAATGACTGAAAGGGGAAGTGAATCAATATTCAAAATATTTACAACTTTATCTTATCATTCATGAACTATAAAAATAATATAGTAAATTAGCAACACATTAAGATCTATGAGCATGAGAGAAGAGAATAACACATATAACACTTATTTGAGTGGGAAAAAATCAAGGGGAATAAAACCCACTGATGATGAAAATTTAATACTATCCTATAATTAAAACATCAAGATTTATTTAATCACCAACTTCACTTGGAGCACCAACCCCAACTAGCCAAACACCAACTTGACCAAGATTTAACAAACACCCACTTGTAAGAAGGCACTAACCCCCTAGATGACTCAAAACCAAGTCAGCCATATTAAAAATTTGATAAAATTTATAACCCTTTGTTTCTCATATAATATATGATGATCTCCTTCATCTCTTCACACACTTCTATCCTTCTCAAACTGGTCTCTAACCTTCTTCGCTTAATCAGGTCTCTTCAAGACAAATTAGGTCATTTAACCTTGATAGTCATCTAAAATACCCATATTATATCTTCATGACATTTTATTTTCACCCTTATTAGGGTATATAATACCTCATTTATCTCTTCAAAATGCTATATCTTTTGGTTCAACTCTCACACACACTGACTAGCCAATTGGGCCTTATTCTTATACTAGGTTCTTGCTCATACACCTATTGGTAATAAATACACACTTTCCCACTTATATTTTCAATTAAATATGCCTTATAAAATTTCAAAAACATTAATAAAACATTAAAATATATTGGTCATAGATTATAGGACCAAAACCCTTTTTAGTCCTTAAGGAGACATAATTCAATTAGGCCTTCATTAGCACACGTTACCCTTTGAACTCTTTGTAACACTCTAAAACTTATCACATGGTAAGAAAATATAATATATAAATAAAATATATCTTATTAAACTTAAATTTATGTCCATAACACCTTTTAGGTCCAACCACCACTTGAACCTCTTCTTAAAACACTATTCATACGAGGCTTGTGCATACCCAAAAAGTCTGTTTTGAATAATTGAAACATAAGCATAATTTTTCCAAAAAATAATGGAAAAAAATAAAAAAAATTCATAATATAAATGACCTTAAAACTTATCCAATTTAATTATACTTCATTTCATAAGGAAAAATGATTCAAATCCTTCTCTGCAAGTATCCCAATTAGAACCACTAACTAGCCTCAAAACACAGTCATGGAAACAATGATATAAAACACCTATAGAATCAATTTAAAAGAATTTAAATGAATTTATATGATCATATTATTTCATTATACCATTATTATATATATATATATATATATATATATATATATAATGTGGTTATGTGGAAATATTCATCTTGCAAACCAATCTCATAGTCTTGTACCTCATTATCTCATTTGAACAAGACAAGTAAACTTATAAGCAACATTTTCATCATATCCAATACCTAAAAAAAATATATACAACATGAATATGTATTAAAGGTATTTAAAAATTATTAATGCACTTGGATTTATCCCTAATCAATGATAACACATCCCTAATCAACTTCTTACTTTTGCCCAATTTTCTCACTGTCTGTACCATTAGGCCTGTTAGCAAGGGTCAAATTGTAAGACTAGTTTAACACCCTTGAGGGATATAAAATATTCTTAAAAAAACATGGACATAAAATACAAGTCTCAATCTTTATCTTCCATCCATCTAGAAATTTTGACTTGGTCAACTCTGATCACTGCAACAAATATTTGAGAACTAAGGCCTATCCTATAGGGTCTGCTCACTCACCTAACAAAAAAATCACATATAGAGGTGTCTTTTAGAATTTAATACAATATTTAATCACTTAAATATTCATATAAAACAATTATTATCACTTAAGAATAAAATAATTATCATCAGGTCGCTTTTAGGGTTCTTAGAGGGTTTAAACCATCTCTTAGTCTTAATGATCATTCATAAAGCTTAGCCCTTCATTACAAAAACCAATTCTTAATAATTTTATCTAGGACCCTTCCCCATCTACCATGAATATCTTAGTTTGCCATGTAGAGGTTACATGTGCCAATGAACACTTGAAAGTTCTTCTCGAGTTGAGAACCCTTCATTTTGTGCACATGAGAGACCTCAAAACACTTTTTATTTTATTAACCTTCAAATTTTGACCTAAAATTTTATAAACATACTTTAAAATAATTACATACCTATATCAATTCACACATATTCACACTTGCCTTGAAAATTTAACCTAATACCCCATCTGAACACCATCTCTTTATTTTCTCTCTAGGCCTTTAACCTGCAAATCACATTAGTCCTTGAAACTAACCTTCTATCCATTGACTAATCAACCGATACTATACATTATTCATATACCTTGGCAATACTTTGTGACACTTCATTAGGTTAGGCAAGGTCTATAACTAGTCTTGTTACATGGTAGATCTGTAGCTCCTACCCCTATAGGCTCACCTTAAGACTCACCTGAGTGATCAAATTCATTGTATTCATAATCAATCAAATATATACAACCTATTATTCCTCTATTAATCCATATCACTAGGTAACCATGCTCCTTCATGCACAAGACTAGGCATCTTAAGTATAAGCCTTCTCAAACTCTTGCTAGGTTCAAACACTTGAAAACTTAGAAACTAATCTTGAAACACTATTTGATGATTATACACATTTCTCACATGCCTTTTATTTTTCTCAACCAATTTATACCTCTCAATGATGCAATCAAATAAAAACATTGTTTAATAATATCATGAACAACCTTTGACGTCAATGACAATTTTAATGCCAAACCTCAATAGTAGAAATAATGCTCAACAATATCCCCCTTTGTCATTGATGGAAAACCATAATAAAACCTAATCATTCTTATCTCCCCTATCTAGTCTAAATTTTAATAAGGATAGCATCATATGTTGTATGAGCAACAAAGGGTTCTGAAGGTGATCAAAGGTTTGAGGTGGTTGAGTTGGTGTGAGTCATCTAGGGGGTTGGTACCTCCTTACAAGTGAGTGATTAATAAATATTATTCAAGTAGGTACTTGGCTAGTTGGGGTTGGTTCTCCAAGTTAAGTTGGTGCTTCACTAAATCTTGAAGTTTGACTTATATGCTAGTATTCCATTTTCATCATCAATGGGTTTTCTTCTCCTTGAGGGTTTCCCACTCAAATAAGTGTTGTGTGTTATGCTCTTATCTCATGCTCATGGCTCTTAATGTGTTTCTAGTTTATTATATTATTTTTATATTTCATGAATGATAAGGTAAATTTGTAAAAGTTTTGAAGACTGATTTACTCCCCTCTCAGTCATTGTGTTTCTAACATTTATAGACCTGTATATAATAAATTGAGATGACACTGGAGAAAATATCACTAGAAGACCTTATAAGTGTTGTCATTACACCATGATCTAGTCCATACAAAAAAATAGAGACATTAATCCTCTTCATGATGATATTCCATAGAAGGTTGATGTAGTGATGCAAGAGGAGGCCTTACTTTTTATTATTTTTGTCATTAGGAGTGCTTATAGTTGATGAATGTGTTCCTTCAAGGATGTTATCCTTATGAAACCCCTACATTAATTACCTTAACTCTCCCATATCTTCATACATGCATGCTATATATTTTTGAAAGGTTGACTTGGAAGTGGAATGCCCATTTAGAGCTTTGAGTTGACTTGACCTGATTACCATTTTTACATATTGATTACTCTCTAGACTTAATAACCTACTAATTAGTGGATTTATGTTTATTTATTGGCTAATTAATAGTTTAATGAAGCTATATCTAATAAAGTTATGTATGGATAATTATATGTTGCTTATTTACATGATAGATAACCTATTGAATTAGTTACACTTGTATGTTATATACATGATGATAATGATTATTTAGTTCATTACAAAAGTATAATATATATTTTATCTTGATTCAAGATAATTACCTTATTGTTCAGAGGTGGATACAAGATAGATTTTATCCCTCGGACTATGATGGAGGGAGAGAATCATCAAAGAGGGTGGAATATATGGCGGTGTTGGGGGACGATAGAATGAAAATTGAGAACCCACACACACCACAAGAATATAATATACTTTCTATTAATTGTTTTATTTAAATGGATTCTAGTATGATTTTAGTTATGATCATGTTTATTGCATTTAAATATGGTTATGTGTTTTCTAGTATGAGATTTAGACTCTTATTTGTGTCTTAATTATCATACCTCATGTGATGATGTTACCATAATGTGTGGTTTAGGATCTTTAAGAGTCCTTTTTATTGTCTTTGTGATTAATTTTGAAAACATTCTTTCCTTCCCTAAATGTTAATAGGTGTGTGAATGTTTTTGGAAATATCAATGTTTTTTTATAAATACATTGCTATTAAGAAAGGGAACTTAATTTTATTGTGTTCTAGATGATTATTAATTTGAACATATAAGCAAGTTAAGGGTTAAATTTGATTTAGCATGATCTTTGTGTTGAATTAATGTTGTTAATAGTTATAACATTTAAATGGTTATTAGGAAGTCAATATTATCTGGAGTTATAATGTTTAAAGGATAGTATTATGTGTAAAGTTCATCAAATAAGGGTTTTATTGGTGTTTACTTATGTTAATCATGCCATTATGAAAAACATATGCTTCATTTGGCATTTGCATAGTAAAAATATTGAGTCTTAACCAGTAAATTACCAGTTGGTTTTTCATGAAAACACTTCTTCACCGAGCTCATTATGAGCATAGGGAGTTTTGGCAGAGATAGTGGGAGGTTTGTTAGCATGGAAATAGAATGCAAAAGGTCAAAAGAGGGGAAATTACACCTGCATACAAACATGGTGAAAGAAGGAAGAAATAATAAAAAGAAAGAAAGGAGAAAAGAAATATATTCTAGGAAGATTACAAGGAGGAACACCAATTTGACATAGCCATGCATTTTGTACTAGGTAGGGATTTTTTTGATTAAATTTGTATTGAGTTTTATATGAATTAAATTAACTAAAAAAATTGGTAAATTGTTTGAATAGGGTGTTAGTCTCCATTATTTTGTAATTATTAAAAATAGGGGTTATATACCTAGCATTACAGATGGTTTAGCCATCCACATAGCCAAGTATATAATTCTCAAAACCCTAGTCAAAATGGCTATGCAAACTAAGTTATTTACAAATATTGAGCTCTTTACATTTATATTATTCTGAGTCCTTTGCAAAAATAAATTACTGACTTATTTACAAATATGAATTATAGAGTTATATTGTTGAAATTCCATGTATTTTTTGAAGAGTTAAATGAATATGATAAAATTATAATGATATGTATAAATGTTTGTAAATGAAACTTAGAAGGTAGAAACCCTGCCATAAATAATCAAGATAAATTTGTGATCATGTAGATTTAAGGTTTGAGTTTGAAGATAAATCTAGTTTTTATTTTGGGCACTACCTTCAAATAATAATGTTGAACCATTCTTAGCTATATACAAATATAATGTGTAGTTTTGTATTTAAAATCGAGGAAAATATTTGTATAAATAACCTAGGTTAGGACATGGCTGGGTATACAAGGTTAAACTCTACCTTTTAAAACTAGTTTCAGGTCAATCTTTTCTTCATACAAAATACATTGACCTAATTTTATGAATAAGCCTAGACTAGGGCATGACTATGTGTTATATAAACTTGTAAATAGGTATTAATGTTTTTATGCGACTCAATTCAACATTACGAATCTCTTTTTACATAGAATAACACAAGTATGGTTTTGTTTCATTTATGAGAGTTATTTAGAAATGTATACACACACACACACACACACACACACACACACACACACACACACACACACACACACACACACACACACACACACACACACACACACACACACACACACACACACACACACACACACACACACACATATATATATATATATTCCATAGGACTTTTATTGTTGACCTATTGATATGTATATATCAATGTGTGTGTGTGTGTGTGCATATTCTTTAGGTTTATGGTGCACCTATCTAAATATATATCATTATGTTATTATTGTGATTGAACCATAAATGGTTATTATATTTCGATTGGTTATTTATTGTGGTTAGATTAGTGAGTTTCATTTTGATTACAAATAAGGATAGAGTTCCTTATAAATATAATATGGTTGTGTAAACCTAGTAAATACTATTATTCTTGTAACATGAAATGATTTTTGGTAACCATTAGGAGTATAAATATATAAATCCTTTCATATTTTTAGATATGTTTATATATATGTAATTATGTATAGTAAAGACTATGTGCTATTCGAGTCATTATCATTTATATTAGATGTTCAAAATATGACTTATGGCTACCTATATAAATGTAAAGGAATACATACATTCATATATGAAATCTTATTATATATATATATATATATATATATATATATATTGTTGAGTTTGTTTATGACTGTATGTACTTGATATTCAAGTTGTAGTCAGTCAAGAAAATAAGAATAGAACATAGTTGAAAAAACTCTAGTATATTCTTTGTTTATAATTGGAAAGGAATTTAATATAGTGACGAGTTCGATTATGCATCTACAATTATATGTGATACTCTTAAATTGGATAGAATACTAGTCGATTTAGAATATACCATATATAAGCATGCATATATTGTCTGATTATTAAATATGTTATAGGATATAATAAAGAAATATGGGTGAATTCATTATCAAGGATAAACTTAAATGTGTGTATAATGGTTTGAAGGAACTTCTAATTATGCAATATTTGAGATTAAATACAAACCATATTAATGTTTGATAGTTTTTTAATATAATTATTAATGTACTTTAAGTATATAAAGTTAGTAAATAATTCTAGATGGATGAAAAACATTAAGTTAGGAGTTGCATGAAAATATTTTGGTAATTTAATGTTCTAATATATAATATTACTCAAAATGTTTGATTGATTTGATGTTTAGTATTACTTGATTGGTATGAATGTTTCAAAATCTATTTATTATGCTTTAATAAATTAGATGTTGGGAACTATTATATTTCATTTGATGGATTAAATGCATATCTATAAGACTTTATTGTATTAGCACATAATTTAGATGCTAGTAAATAAAAACTCATTAGAAAATCTATTAGTTTTAATATTATTAAATATATGAACAATCTAGTATTAATGACCCTAAATAAGTGATAGAGATGGATTCCAATTACTTAATTAGTGTTAGTAATACATAAATATGATGTTATTTGATTGAATGGTATGTATGAAATTGACTAATACTCGAGATCAAATAACTATAAGAAAACTTTTGCCAAAGTCATGTTTATAGCTATACATTATCATTTCATCTGTTTGATTTAGTTTACATGTTTTGTATGGTATCATGTTAGAATAGGTTTCTTTATGATATGATGCATGCAATAGTTATCTTAGAGCATATGGGTTCTAGTTTTCACTCCTGATTCTTGCATCATCATTATCTACCTATCCATGAACGGAGGGCCATTCCCTTATTAGGAGATTGTGTGGGGGATCTATGGTCTATGGTTGGTGTGTAAAATAACTTGGATGATGCTCTCCATCCCATCAACATTACTTCACTAGTGACTACACTCATGATTACTTATGGATGATTTGAGTTTTATGAGACTCGCATGCTCTGTGGAACATTATATCATTGTAAATTATTATTAAGCCTTATATTATGTTAAAACTATACTATTTTGTTATATTTAATCATTATAGCAGTTGATTGTAAATTTCTATCAGTAGTAGTTGAATTTGTAAATATAATTTTATCAAGTAAATATAGTATTCATTTTTATAATTAGCATTTTACTTGATCTTGTGATCATTAGATAAATAGATTAGTTCTTGACCTTGATTTTAGTTAGTTTAAAACTAATGTATTTAGTTAAAGATCATTGTGTTAAAGTTTTAGTGTGATGAAATCTAAATATTGAATTTGTGTAAATATTAAAAAAAGAACCTTATTCTAGTAAAACCTAGTGGGGTTATTACACCCACTCCATGAACTGAGTTAAATCTCTTTAGGGGAAGTTTTTGATGTCTTCCTACCTATTTATGCTCTTTATAACTATTAATATTCACCCATAGTAGTTCTTGACAGATGGTAGAAGCATGGTTGGTCTAAAACCAATCTTGAAGTTCATGTGAAATCCTCTTTGATAGGTTAAAAATATGGTGTAACCTCTTGTTTTCCCATAAGAAATCTTGGAGAAGAAAAGAAACTTGTATTTTCATGTTTTAAAGACTCCATTTTGTACCCTAAAAAATATGCCATTAGCCTTGAAACCTTCACACTAATTAAAATTTATTAGTTAGGCATATAACTTGAATCCTTCATATTAGTGGTCTTAGGGATATTGAGGCCTTATTCAGGTTAATAGACCTGCAACATGTCCTTAGGGCTCAAAATATTTGATAAACCATTAGAATTATGTGTGAAAAGTCAAGAAATCTTGCATCTCTTACATAAAATCCTATCAGATGATTACAAATCTTCTAATCTTTCCCTTAAACTTACAAGTTCATTTGACAACCTATAGACATATTTATACCTTATTCTCTCCCCTAGAAAGATCTTCAACCTGACCAAACTATCTATATTATTTTAAGGTCGTGGATTTTTTGAGAAATTTTTGAAAAAGATGACTACATACATGTAAATATATTATCATGCTTTGAATTCTTATTGGAAACACATTTATAACTTTAGAACCCACTAAAACCTTACTTATAGGCTTATATATGAGACTTTACAATGTATTTGGGTCAGTATTTGGAATCTATGACCATCTTTCTCATTTATCAAGCCTTAACATTGTAAATTTTAGAAGCTCTAGTCAACCCTTATCGTACACACCTATAAAAAATTTATTAGGATGATCTATGATCCTAGAAGATAATTGTAGACATGTTGATCTCCTTGAGAAATAATTGAACTTATCTTTATCTTGAAGGCCTATATCTTGTTTATGAACCTATATACTCTTATTTAATATTATAAAAAATATTTCTATACAAATTTTAGGCTTTCCTTTGCTTGAAAATGCTGTTCATTATACTTACAGGCTTAAGTGAAGGGTTTGACAACCTCTCTCAACAGATGTATAGAGGTCTTGAGGCCACCAAATATATGTTAGGACTATTGTCTCCAATTCTTATTTTATAACCTTATGTCAACCTTGAATCTACATGAAAATGCTAAATCTACTTAACTACAGGTCTTAGATCCCAAAATATCCCTTGGAATCTACCTAAAGCTTAATGGAGATTTTGTCCTTTACTAAAATCCACTTCATGTGTTTTTAGGCCTATAGGTTGTCTAGGAGGGTGTTTGGGAGGATGTTTTAAACTTGTTTCAAGACCTTTATTCCTATGGACCTTATGTGAAGGTTTGAATACTTGTATAGCCATGATAGTAACCCTAACACTTCACTAGTAGGGATGAAAACATTTTCACTATATTTGGAACCTAGGAAAGGAACTTGTCATCTTGAATGCAACCTACTATATGTTTTTAGATCTATGTCTCTTACTTTAAGAAAATCATTCATAAGTTTTTAACCCTCTCATCATAAAATATTGTATTCATCCTTTCCTCTTTGATAACTCTCATCTTATAGGTTTGTAGGTAACTTAACCATGTTTGAGACCTCATTAAGACTCACTCCATATTCATATTCATGATATTTAGGTACATCAAAACCATCAAGAGATTATTGATCCTTATTTGATTTATTGGAAACATGTTTAAAACTTCATAAAAATCTTTATTTTTCCCTTGAGGACATTACACAGATCTATAGTGTATGCAATCAGAAATGTATCATGTCTATAAATCAATCCTAGCTCGAATAAGATAGAGCATACCTATACTTCCAATTAGGAATACATTTGTAAGTGGGAGCATGACCAATATGAGGATTTGCTAGACCTGATTAGGGGATCACTTGTCATAATACACCATGCTAGGAAGGGTTCTAAAGACTACAGTCTGACACATTAATGTAACAACCCTAAAAGAGTCTTAGGTTTAATGTTCACTCTATTTTAATAAATAAGAAATTAAATCTAATCTAGTGCACATGAAATATTGTGTCATAAAGTGGGAGTTAGAAACAAAAAAAACTAAAATAAATATGCATATAATACATATACTCACATAAATGTTACAAAATGCTAATACATGGAATAAATAATCAAAACTACATTATCTATCTACTCTTACAAAGGAGAAATAAAGTTAAAAATACTTACCTTGAAGATGAACCCACTAGGACTTAATCTCTCCCTTAGTCAAGGTGTTTCACAAGATATTGTTATGGTATGTAAGGATAACAAATACAAATTAGCTCTAGGCTACACAACCTATCTATGCATCCAAAAGAATTCTCCACAAGACAAGATCTATATCTCCAAATAAAGTATGGAACCCTAAGCTTTATTCCTCAAGTATAATAGTCAATAAGCATATGTTAATTCACACTTATTATTCTTATCTTCTCTTCTTACAAATTTTTGGAAATGAACTTGTATATATAGGTGTATCTTTCCCTAACTCCTTTCAAATATGTCATCTATGCAAGGTCGACCCAGTATGTTTTCAGGAGATAATTCACTAGGTCTCGAGCTAGGTCAATCAAAGGGATAAAAAATATCCTAATGAAAAATACCCCTAAATAGTACAAGGTTGACCTAATCAACCTTGTATAGTAATTAGAAGCTAAAAAATATACAGGGTTAACATAGTACAATCAACTAGTTAAAAGGGGGTCAAGGCAAGAACAAGGAGGATAAAGCATGGTAAATGACTAGAATGGGTAAGGATGAGAATAATAATCTTAGGGTAAATGGTTTTAGGAGATGAGTGTGTCTATGGAAAGTGGCAAAAGGGACAAAATCATATGAAACACTAATGGTCTACCCACCCCTTTCCCAGTACACCCCTTAAGACATGCACTTAGAGAAATTGAGACTCTATAGGTTCCTCTAAGATACAAAGTGTCATTAATTAATAAAATTTTGAAAATATTTTGTATACGTATTCCCCATTCAAATCTCATCATGTGTCATGCAAGTGCAACATGGGATGGTGCTTTAGGAAATATAACATGATAACACATAATGGTGATGCTAAGTAAAGTGCAATAAGCAAAAAATAAGATAAACAAAGGACTGAATTGAAAAACACATACCTTTACTTACCTTAGTACTATAGATAAAGAAGTAAACTACAAGATAAAGTGAAGACATCTAATATGAAGAACACTAGGTGAACCTATATAATTTAGTGTAAATTATAACCAAAAAGTGAAAGTTTTTGGAAGATAGGCATATGGTAGTGGAAAAGATTAGTAGAGACATGAGGGTATTAGAAAAAAATGGAAAATGAGGATTGGTAAGGCAAGGCTAAAATATTGAAGGAAAATAAATGACAAAATGATGGCAAAATAATGAAAAATGATTGTAAATGAATGTAAATGAATGACAAATTATTTTAAAACACATTAAATCATGTTGTAAGGCATGTAAAACATAAATGACAAAAAATAATTTAGAACATACTAAATCACATCAGGAAGCATGTAAAACATAAATGACAAATGAAATATATATGCAAGAAAACTCTAACAGAGATATGTAAGAAAGTAAAAATTAATCTCATGTAAGATAGGTAAAAATAAAAACATGAAAGATTGATAATAATATGTATTTGAAGGTGTGAGACAAACATGAATAATAAATACATAAAGAGAAACATTTAGTAATGGCAAATGTCATATGTAAGATAAGTGAAGTCCGATCAAAAGAGAAATGAAAATCAAAAAGCTTGAAAGGATGAAAACTCAAACTTAGTGCTTGTTATAAGATACAATGTAATAAAACACAACCACCTAATGTCATTACTATGATGAAAATGAGATGATGTGGTAAATAAAATATGTAAGGGTGTAATCCATAGTTGTTCAAACATGTTTTCCTCTAAGGATAGATAAAACTAAAAGAAAGTAATGCTAGCATGTTTTGAAGAGGTGAAAAAGAAGGAATTTAAAGAAGAGGGAAAATATATTTGGAATCACAATTTGTCTATCAAAGTGGGAAAATTAAATTGGTGGAGGGAAGAATGAAGGAAAAACCAAGGTAGAGGAACTCTTTATCAAAGTCAAGACACCCAAATTAGGTTTTTCAAAACAAGAGGACTTTCAACCTTAAGGACTCTAAGAACTTCTCTTAGCCACACAAGTCTTAGGTCAACAAATGCCGTATATAGATAATCTCATGAAGGATATATGCATGAAAATTAAAATAAACCTACCTCTCCAAAACATGTTCCCCATTCTTTAGGACCCCTTACATATCCATCGGTCTACTATGAAGATTGGGTACTTGCATGAGAAAGTAGGTAGCACCATAGAGTTTGTTAAATTCCCCTATTCCAATATACTTTCCTACCACACCCCAAAGGACCTCGGCTCTATGTGAGGCCAACTGTGAAATTTAATCTTCAATTAGAGATAGGAGATGTGCTTGTAATTACATCTTTTGGTATGATTTTGAATTTTGAGATTTGTATGTTGCCTTTTAGATATCAATGCCTTTTGTTTCAAATGATTTGGATTTTAAATTTCTTGATGAATTTTTATATTCCTCCTCCATATGGGTTTGAAAAACTAAACATGGATGCTAAAGATGACTTTCATTAGAATACTTGGGACTTGTTTTCTAAGAGAGGGAACTTCAAAGACCATGGGATCTAAGAGTCTCATAAATATAGGTAAATTAAAAGTTATATCTTTATTTTGACCTTATTTTATCCAATGTGGAGTGAAACGAAGGGTAAATCAAGAGGAATGACACATGGAATAATTCTAATTACTTCAAATTATAAAAAAGTGATGAAGGGCAAAAACGGATACAATGATAAAAAAGTGTGATTATTTATCATAAGAATAAGGGAAATGGATTAAAACATGATAACATATATATTATTTATGTAAATTTCATCTATAAAAATAAGTAAAAACTAAATCTGAGAATAAGGATCAAAAGCATTTTATAGAAAATGAATGAGAAGATGGTAATTTTATGAGGAGGGCCAGGTCTTATCCATGGTCTTACACTACAATTCATAAAAGAGAAATGCACGAGGGTGACAAAAGGTTAAATGTGAAATAATAAAATGAGAAAAGAAGAAAAGGTGGTATTTTGTGAGGAGGGCTAGGGCCTATCCATGGTATTATACTACAAACTCATAAAAGAGAAACCCATGGGGGTGAATGCTAAATAAGGTAAAAAATAGTCATAAAACTACTAAGACAAAGAATAACATAATAAAACATAAATAAAAGAGATATATAAGGATAAAAATGAAAGAAAATGCCAAATGTAATGTGTAATAAAAAAAAAGAACCCAAAGGAAGATAATGATGCTTATAAATTAAAAAATAACAGAAATACAGTACACAAAAACAAAGAAACATGAGAGAAAAATGACAAATAAGATCTATGCTAATGTCTATATCAAAGATGAGCATGTGAAACATAATTCTATAAGTCTCAAAATGTTTCTTGAAGCTAGATATGTTTGTTATTATGCATTATAGAATAAGAGTGGGCATCTCTATATTCCCTAACATGTGAGGTTGAGTGAGGTAATATTGAACCATTAAAATGATTTGCATTGGGTTGGTAGGTACATTTAGAGATAGTTAAATGTGTTGGTTTGTTATATTTTAGTGATGTTGAATCTGACATATTATGTGTAAGAGAGGTATGAGGAGGTAAAGGAGGACCATGTATGATATTTGTTGGAGTAGACATTTTAAATAAGTAATATTTTGGTTCATGTGGCCTAAGAGGTTGAGGTTCAATGGATGAAAAAATATGTTTAAAGTTATTCATGTTATCTATCCTTTCCTTATTGGTGTAAGAATATGGTTCAACTATGGATGAGGTATAGGTATGGGATGATTATTTTCTATCCTTAGGTAGTTGATTTTGATGTGATTATGGTTCTTGAGATTGAGTCTGAGAAGCTTGAAGATAGTCTTGATAATGTTGTTTTGTTAGAGTATCAATATTGAAATATGGACCAAGAAAGGAAGAAAAAAGAAATTCAGTGAAGATCATGACAAGATTCATGAGAATGACCTATAGTAGCATGCCACCAACAAAATTTATCAGGATTATACTATTTTGGAGGAGGTTTGGAAGGATCAAAGTTCATGGTTTTATAGGGTGGTAATTTATTCTTAAGTTATTCTAGACTCAAGGGAGGGTGACTTGGGTTAAAATTGGTTGAATTTGATGCTCCACTTTGAGGTTGGGGAGGTTTGGATGAATCAATGCTAGGAGAATATGATTGGAAAGATACATTAGTAGTTTTTTGAGGTGGTTAAAATTGAGTCATAAGAAAGTCTTACATTTTTTCTTGGTTTAAGGCTTATTTTAAAGTTTGAAGGGAAAATATTTTAATGTTGTATTGAAGGGGAGGTTTAAGAGTAGTGACAAATAGTTTTAAAATAGTATCATAATTCATGTTATGGTCCACTTTATGAGATAAAAAAATCCATCATTTAATGAAAGTATGATCAGATTCATTAGGAAGTTTCTTGGCATTGATGAAATGGCTAAGGTAGTTTTTAGGAAGGTCATCATGTTGGAATTCCTTTACTAGAGCATTGACTAAATCCTCTAGTTGTGAGATGGAATGTATAGGAAGTTGGTTATACCATTCAAGTGCATCACCCAAAAATGTTTTGGCTAAGATCTTGGTGGTAGCAAAGGTGTTATTTTGGACCCATTCCTTATAAAGATTACCAAAAGACTTAAGAAATATAGTAGGGTCCTTAGTCATATTATATGTGATAGTTGGAGAAATGTTTCCAATATATATGATGCAATGAATGGGACTAAATATTTATTTTGAATATGTTGATGCATTTTGTTATTCATTGGAGGTTGAGGGATGATATTACCATTGGAATCTCTAAGATAAGGAGGGACATTTGATTTGGTTGAGACATAATGACTTGAGGTGGCTGACTAATCATGTTGCATAAATGTTGTTGCATGTTCATCACTTGAGATTTATTTGTTATTTTCATGATGTTCATTTGTTTTATGGCTTCTTCAAGAAGTTGAGTTGTATCAATAGGTGAGTTTGAAGGTAGGGTATTAGTGTTATTAGGAAGAAGATTGGTAGTGTTTGTGGGAGGAGGGTTTTTTGTGGGTGGAGGATTCCCAACATTAGTGTTAGTTGCCTTAAGTGTGATATAAGAAGAAGGAAGCTTGGTAAAGCCACCATTCTAGTGAGAAGTGTAAATAGTATTATCATCAAGGTTTTTAAATAATTAAGAACCATCTATATTATAAATTTAAGTAGTTTCAACAATGTTACTTTGGGAATTGATAAGACTTGGTGATCTTGTTATGGGTGTAATAAGAGGATTATGAATATTGGTTGTAAGGGTATGAGTGTTGATAGGAGAGGGATTAGTTGGTGGAATATTCCTAAAATTATTATTAATAAGAGGATCAGGATGAATGACCTCAAATACATTACATTGTGTAGTGATTGGTTTTGGTTTAGGAGAAGAGGAAGGAAGAAATTGGATAGTTTCATCTGAAGTAATGAAATAAGTGAGGTTATTATCCAAATCCTTAATTATGAAATGTTACTGAGTAAAATAAGGTTGAACATATGTCATCATGATGAGATAAGACTAGATAACCACACAAAGAAAGAGGTGCAAAAAATAACAAAGAGATAGGAAGTGATAGAAATAGTACAAAGTTGATTGGGTCAACTTATCACATAAAATAGGGATTAAAAATAATATAGGGTCTACTGAGTCAACCTAGTATAATGAACAGAGGTTAGAAAAAGAGTGAATAGGGTCTGTAAACAACACAAGGTTGACTGGGTCAATCTAGTACAATGAATAAAGGATGAAAAAATGTACAAAGTTAACCTAGTACAAAAAATAAGGAAAATTAGAAAGCCTATAATAGATTGTGAATGAAAACTATAGACACCTAAATCTGGCCACTGATAACCTCCAATCAAGATTTTGACTAATCTCTGCCAAAATTCATAATTTGGCCTAAAAACACTAAAACACATTAAAAGATTTGAAATTAACATATTCAAGTGCAGAATTTGGCCAGGATATACCTAATTAGGGTAATGCAATTTATGGGCTATCTAAATTTGATCAGATCATTTCAAGTCAAAATGCCAATTTTGCACCTAGGTGCTCTAGATTACTCTTTTCTATCAAATATCTTACATAATACATGTTCCTTTGTTTCTTTGGTGTTGGAAACATCCTAAATGGTATAATTGATGCATGATATTATTAAACACTATGTCAATAACATACTAGGAAAATTAAAAACTAGGACTGACCACCAACAGTTTTATGTAGAATATTTGAAAGACTACGTGAATATAAAGTCTAACCAAATCCAAATAAATGTGTGTTTAGATTAACATCACAAAAATTACTTGGATTTATCATGTCTCACAAAGGCATTGAAATCAATCTAGCTAAGGTACAAGCTATAACAGAGATGCCACCACCAACCAATTTGAAGCAACTCCATAATTTGCAAGGTAAGATCCAGTCAATTTGACACTTAATATCTTAGTTATAAGACAAGTTTCATCCATTTACACATATTTTAAATAAATTATTTGTATTCCATTAGGATAATCTCTAACAAACAACTTTTCAATAGGTCAAAGATTACCTAGCAAATATGTCTGTGTTGTTACCCCCTATGCTAGGCAAACCATTTTTGTTGTAGCTATTAGCTACAGATAGTGCCTTGGGGGAAATTATATCTCAACATGATGAGAATGTAAAATATCATGTAGTATACTACTTAGGCCACACATTGGTCATGTACGAACATAACTATACGCCTATTGAAAAATCTTGTCTAGCCATGGTATTCATAGCTCATAAATTATTACACTACATGTTGAACAATAAGACCATGGTAATTTCAAAATTAGATCCACTCAAGTATCTATTATCTAAAATATATTTACAAGTTAGAATGGCCAAGTGTATCATGCTTCTTAGTGAGTTTGAGATCGATTATGTCAATCAAAAGGCAATTAAGGGACATGTCCTTGTAGATCAGCTTGTTGAAGCACCCCTTGCAGACATAGAACCACTCACATTCCAATTTCCTAATGAATCCATCATGACCATAATTGACATACCTCTTGAAGAGAAACATTGGAATTTATATTTTGATGGATTATTTACTGCACATGGATTAGGGGTAGGCCTCTTATTTATTACACCAAAGGGGGATCTAATTCCCAAGTCTTTTAGAATCATTTTTCCTTACACTAACAACATGGTCAAGTATGAAGCACTTATTTTAGGACTTCAAAAAATAGTATAATGGAACATAATTCATCCCAAGTTTTATGGTAATTCTTAGTTAATCATCAATCAAGTCATAGACCATTTCTAAAATAAAGATGACAAGTTAGTTCTTTACAAAGCTATGGTTGATACTCTTAAACAATAAATTATAGATATCCAATTTGATAATATACCAAGGGCTAGTAATAAAACTACTGATGTTATGGCTAATATCAGCTACCTAATTTGATAAACTAAAAAAGATAGAGAGTATCAGTTCTTTATTAAGAATTTGGTCACACCAACTCATGGACCTTCAACCATTGTAATGATTTGTGATATTGTTGGTCCTAATTCTATCTAGTATTCAGAACTTTTTAATTACCTCCATGACCAAGTTATATAGCCTAATCTATACCACAAACAAACCAAAGCCTTTATCCATCACTCCACTCATTATACTCTACTTTGATCAACCTTCTACAATTGTAGTTTTGATGGAACTCTACTTCACTACTTAACTTTGGTAGAATCTATGCTAGTATTACAGGAAGTAAATGAAGGAGTATGTGGTGCCCACTCTAACGAGGTAGTCTTATCCAAAAATATTTTGTATACTAGTTATTATTGGCCCAAGATGGACAAAGATGTAGATGCATATGTAAATAAGTGTGACAAATGTCAATGATATGCCAATCTGATTCATGCCCCAACCAAGACTTTGAAACCAATGTTGACACCATGGCCATTTGCTACATGGGGACTCAACCTCATTGGGAAAATCAATCCTACATCTTTAAACAACCATAAAAATATCTTTACCACCACTGAATATTTCACTAAGTGGGTTGAAGATATACCCCTCACTTACGTGACTTGAAAGGAAATTTCTATGTTCATTTTCAACCATCTCATCTACCTCTATGGTATCCCCTCTGATATTATATCTAATAATGAAGGATCACTCAAGAAAAAGGATGTCAACAAGCTATGTGTCAAGTACAACATCACACAACATTTATCTATAACATATTACCCTTAAGGTAATGGTCAGGCTGCGGCATCCATCAAAACAATTATGAATATTCTCAAAACTATTTTCAATGATGTCAGTCGTGATTGGTACCTTCAGATATTATGTGCCCTTTGTGCTTACTATACAAATCACCATACCACCATAGAAGCCACTCCATACTAAATTTTTTGTTGTACTAAATCCATACTTCATATTTAGGTCAACTTACCTTCACTACACATATCTTTCAAGCATGACCTAGATGATAATGATTACTGAGTAGCTCACCTATAAGAGTTATACCTACTTGATGAAAAATGCATAGTTTCACTTAACAATATTCAGGCATATCAGAACTAAATCAAAGGCCACTAAAATTGGCACATCAAATATATAACATTTAAACTTGGTGATCTTGTTCTTAAATAAAACCAAAAGAATACCATGATTGAGAAGAAGCATAAAGGTAAATTCAAGCCAAACTAGATAGGGCCTTTTCTCATTATTGTAGATTATGGATCAGGAGTATACAGGCTCACCACACTAGATAGAGGTGAACTTCTTGAGCCAATGAATATTATTCACCTCAAACGGTACTGTGCTTGAGCACTATGGTGTATTGTCTATAAGGACCATTTCAGTTATGCCACTTTATCACTATTCTTCTTTGTATGAATGTCATTCTTATCATTCCTCTTAGCCTATTACTTATCCATTTACCATTCCATTCTATCAACCCAAAATATTTTAAATCCTATTTGCCTAGCCTATTTAACCTTGGTTTTGCCATTAGTTGCACATTTTTATCACCAATGAATCCAATCAATTCTAGTAGTTGTTTTGAGCATTTTAATCAGAGATAGTATTTTGGAGTAGTATGACAAAAAATTTGGTAGTTACATCATTTATTTTTTGTTCATTTCTTATCAATGGTATTGATACTAATTATAACTACATATGGGTAAATTAGTACCATTGATCTATACCATTGTGTCCTATTTATAACCACCTATGGGCAAACTAGGGGCACCATTTGTTCATTGAGCCTTGACATACCAACTTGCCATTTCCTATGTTGTACTATGCCTTTATACCAAATATGCCTATTTTATTTGAATTGACTACTACACTAGTCAAATTCCTCCACTATAGAGCAAAACTATAGTGACTTGAGGTCCTACTCTAGGACTATGTAGGTAGAACTTGATACTTATTGAGGTTAGCTCAGTCATCCTAAGCCACACTCTCACTATTTTGAGAGTAACCTAAGCCATTCTCTCTCCATTTTATGAGTAACCTAAGTAAACCTCACACTATTTTGTGAGCTTGAACCATTTAGTGTCTCATCATTCTCTATTGATTTGAGATGCTCTAAAAATTCTAATTTTTTTTGTAAAACTATTTAGAAAACTAAAAACATTGACCACTTTTCTAACTTAAAGATTATGGGAACCCTTACTTAGTCACAAGCAAATCACTTGTCACTTAGTTTACCCATCCTTTTTGGCCTTTTCTCCCATGTACTTGCCATTTTTCAATACCATTCTTATTCTTTTATTACATCCATTATGTTATTTTCATCAGTTATCATTTTCTTCCCATTTCCTAAGAGAACTACATTTGGCCTAAAGTTTTTGTTAGATATTACATCCATAGAACTATGTAGGCAACTTCCACTTTCCTAGTGAATATAGATACAACTCATCTACCCCCTTCCTTTTCTTCTATTCCCTTATTTTTTTATTTTGTTAAGTTGTCACCTATTTTCTAGGGGCAATGTTTGTATGGATTAAATTAGATTGTTTATTTCTTTGTTGTGTTGTTTATGTGCCCATTTATTTGCTTTCAATATTATTTCCTTGATTAAGTATATATGAATTCATTGGGTGATTCCTTGTAAAAATTATTCTTGAGTCCATCCATATTCATACATCTACATTAGCATCATGGTTTCTATCATTGATGCATTGCTTTTTATTGAGTATTGGATTTTGAGTGTCAATCCTTATGCATATTTTAGCCAAGTCCTCATGATGTTATACCATGATGCATATTGACACATGATACAACAAACCTTATCTTTAGGAATTATATTCAATAATGGTGGCATTAACATCTCTTCAGCACTAGCATCCCAATTTAATCCCAATCATATCCTAAATAGAGTAATTATGTAATGAAAGAATTTCAACCTTTGTTAGTTTGGGTGAGAATATCCCTACTAGTAGGTTGTTGTTATTCATCTTTATCCTCTATATCTGATTACCATCATCAATCAACCAATCAATCATGTTTGCCATAATTAGAGTCTAATGATTATAACCATCTATGGGCAAATAATTACACACCATCCCACCTACAATTCTCAATGATTATAATCACCTTTAGGAAAATCATTATGTTATCACCACTTTTCTACCCATACAAGGGCATGTTTCTATCTTGTTTGTCTATCCTAATTGGGACAACTTCATCTTCTCGATGATTATAATCACCTTTGGGCAAATCATTGTGTTTTCATGTCATGTTACCACTATCAGGGTACAATTCTTATAACCACCTTTTGGAAAACCATTATACACCATCCCACTTGTATTCTTAGTGATTTTGGTTACTTTTTCAATATCGTTATGTTTTCATCCCATCATTTTCCTTTTTTTGGCTGCCTCATCTCCATTCTTTCTTTTGAGGGACTGTTTGTTGACCTTTTCTTATACCAACCATTCCCTCAAGGGGGCATCATATAGTTAGTTCATCATCATTATAGTTGTAGGAATACAAGACCTTTAAATTATTTTAGAAGATGTTACTATGTTTATATCTTGTAATGCCTTCCCAAATAGGGGCAAACTATAAACATCTAAATCTAGCCACCGATAACCTCCAATCAAGCTTTTGACCAATTTTTATGAAAATGCATAATTTGGATTAAAAACACTAAAAAACAATTAAAGATTTGAAATTAATATATTCAAGTGACAATTTTGGTTAGGGTATCCCTAATTAGGTGAATACAATTTATGGGCTAGCTAACTTTGATCAGATCATTTCAAGTTAAAATGCCAATTTTGCACTTGGGTGCCTTGGATTACTCTTTTCTATTAAATCTCTTGCATAAGACATATGCCTTTGTTATTTGGTGTTGGAAAAATCCTAAATGGGATAATGGATCCAATGCATGTAACATTGCATCCTAATTCTAATCCAGTCAAATTTTAGGCCAATAACAAGAAATTTTGATTAATTTGATTAGTTTGTACACAAAGGGCCAAGGTTTGTATCAAAGTGATTAATTATGCTTAAGGGATAATTAAACCAAATAAAGTTCTTAAGTTAATTTTCCATGAGATTTTTTTAATATTTATTTTTGGAAATTTATTTTTATTAACTACATCATCAAGTGACCTTATTTATTGGGAAGGCATCCCTAGGCCATAAATGCCACAAATATCTGAATCAAGCCACCCTTTGCCTCATCAATGCCTCCCATGCCTCTTAAATTCCCCTCTATCCCAAATATTGATGAGTCTATTTATGGATTTTAATTATATAATTAGATTAATCCTTAGCCACACATCTCAATCTTAGAGATGGATAGTTCAAGTTGATTCTAGTAATTTTCTAAAATATATAAATAAGAGGCCTTGCCACATGAATTCTAAGCTTTCATATGCCAAACTTATAATTTTTAATTGAATCCAAATATTAATGTAAATTAGTGTTATAATTCCCAAATATTTAGCCAATTTAAGCTAAGCCAAGCCAAAGACATAAGGTGCTAAGGAGATATAGAGGTATCCAAGCTTTCATTGATATAGATTTCATGAGCACAAAGCTGAACAAACCACTACAACAAGTATTTTAGAGCATCCAAGGAAGGTTAAAAAAGGTGTTCTTTTGCATTTTAGTTGTGCTTTCTAATTTTTTTTGTTAACTAAGCTCTCCCTATTAACTAGGCCTAGAGATGTTATGCTAGTGTGTTGATTTTATTTTGTTTTCATTTTGGAACTAACATAATACTAACCATCCTCTCTTGAGTCAAATTCCTAGTTCACAAAAACAAGATAAATTTTTCAAGTAATTTATAAAGAAATGAAAGAAAGGAAATAAATAGTTAATCAAATTAATGTTGGTCAGTCTAATTGAGGCACATATCATAAAACCTTACACCAACATTGGCTAATGCAGGTTTTTACAATACAAAATACAATTGAAAAAATAGTAAGCAATCAACTTGGAAAGTAAATACCTAACTAATTGGTCAACCTGAATGTTTATTAGATTATTAAGATATGATTTTAAATGTGATGAAAAGTTGGCTATAAATAAATAACTAGAATAGTAATCTAAGGATGGTTTCAAGTAGATTAGGTTGAAAGGGACCATAGTGGAAATGATATAGGCTTGGTATTGGGGCCTGCCACCTCACTTCACACACCATAGTGATAAGTGTGTTAGGTGATTAGCTAGAATATAACATTAACCATGCTTTATACTTGACTAGATTATCAAGTTGACTTCCCCCTTGGTGATAAAATCCAAGTAGGTTGGCCTTGGGTAGACAAATAGTAAAATGTTTGTTTAGATTTTTTGATTTATCCATGTGTGCATAAAGTAAAAAAAAATAGTGAACTAAATGATTAATTGAAAATAACCTAATTAAGATATTTGATCTATTCTATGTATGAAAGCAACAAATAAATAAAGTGTGAACTAATTACTAGCATATAAGGTTAATTCCAACTTTGAAACAAGGTACAATGTTGATATGGTCAACAATATATGCACAAAATATAGATCAAGGTTGATAGGGTCAAACTCGTACTATGTAATCAAGATATAAAAATGAATAGGGTTAATAGAGTCAACCTAGTTATCTAGATATCACATAGAACACATAAATGGGTTGGCAGGGTTGATCCAGTTGACTGTGTAAGGTCAGTTTTAAAGACAACAAACTGCAAAAGGAAAGACTATAAAGAAAGAGATAGAAAAGAACCTTGGTGGATCAAAGATGTAGAGAATGAAGTTTGGCGTTTAAGAACCTTGGTATATGCTTGAAAATTCTACTAACTGGGTCGACTGGGTCAATCAAGCTTTATAGAAACTTGATGCTAAGTACCTAAAAAGTATAGGGTCGACTGAGTTGACCTAGTATGCTAAAATTAATGTCTAAAAAAGTATAGGGTTAACTAGATTAACCTAGTAATCTAGATTGAATGTCTAGAAAGATGAAAACATATACTGGGTTAATAATGTTGATCTAGTAGCTTGTACCTAAAAAATTATGCACAAAAGTTAGATATTGGGTCAATAAAGTTGACTTAATATAGAAATTATATGATAAAAATAATGATGAAAGAATGAAATAATATGAATAAATATTACAAAGGTTATTTCACATTAGGTTCACTGGAATTTAATATGAAGGTGAAGCCAAAGTGAAGCTAATACTAAAAAGAAAATGGAAACATGAAGAGAATCCAACCAGTAATGGGATAGGATTCATGTTAGGTTCACTAGAATGTATGTAATTTGAACTGCATCATGTCTATAAATCAATCCTAGCTTCAAGAAGATAGAACATACCTATACATTCGATTAGGAATACATTTGTTAAGTAGGATCATGACTAATATGGGGATCCACTAGACCTAATTAGGTGATCACTTGTCATAATACACCATGTTAGGAAGGGTTACAAAGCCTGCAATCTAAAAAAATCATAAAACAACCCTAAAAGAGTCCTAAGTTTAATGTTCACTCTATTCTAATAAATAATAAATTAAATCTAATCTATTACACACCAAAGCTTGTGGTACAAATTGGGGGTTAGAAATAAAACAAACTAAAATAAACATGTATAGAAGACATATACTTATGTTAATGTATACAAAATCCTAATACATGAATGAAAGAATCATAACTATATTATCTATCTACTCTTACAAAGTAGAAATAAAGTTAGTAATACTTACCTTGAAGATGAACCCATTGAGCCTCAATCTCTCCCTTGGCCAAGGTGATTCACAAGATATTGTTTTGGTATGTAAGGATAACAAAGACAAACTAACTCTAGGCTACACAACTTATCTATACATCTAAAAGACTTTTCCACAAGACAAGATTCGTATCTCCAAAGAAAGTATCGAACCCTCAGATTTATTCCTCAAGTAGAATGGTCAATAAGCAGATGTTCATTCACACTTATTCTTATTTTATTCTCTTCTTAAAAATGGTTGGAAATGAAATTGTATGTATATGAGGATCTTGCCCTAAATCCTTTCGAATATGTTATAGATACAGGATTAACCTAGTTGACCCTATATGTTTTTGAGAGATAATTCACTAGGTCCTAAGCTAGGTTGACTAAAGGGATAACAATGATCCTAATTAAAAATACCCCTAAACAATATAGGGTTGACCCAATCAACCCTATATAGTAAATCATAATAATGATCCTAATTAAAAATACCCCTAAACAATATAGGGTGGACCCAATCGACCCTGTATAGTAATCATAAGCTGAAAACTATATAGGGTCAACCTAGTTGACCTAGTACAATCAACTAGTTGAAAGGGGTTCAAAGCAAGAACAAGGAGGATAAAGAATGGAAAATTATTGGAATGGGTAAGGTTGAGAAGAATAAGCTTATGGTAAATGTTTTTAGGAGATGAGTGTGTAAATGGCATGTGACAAAAGGGACAACAATATTATGAAGAATCGATGGTCTACCCTCCCCTTTCTTGGTGTAACCCTTAAGGCATGCACTTAGAAATATTGAGACTTGATAGGTTCTTTCAAGATACAAAGTTTCACTAATCGGTAGAAGTTTGAAAATATTATGTGTATACATATAATAATTCTTGAAGGAGCCTATAACTCTAAAAACATGATTGAATCTTACATGGAACATGAGAGAAACTTGGAGGTATGGCATCAATAATTACTTTAATTCCTCTTGCAACTTCCTAAGGATGTCTCTCAATATCTTATTTCTCTCTTAATAAAACCTTGCTTGGAAACACTTAAACCTTGTAATCAAACAAACTACTAATGGAATGCCTTATCGAGTTTGCAGTTGGTAGAGTACCAAAATAATGAAGATATCATTTCAAATTAAAATTGTATAGACTTTATGCACCCTTAGAAACATACTTGAAATCTCCATGAGAACATGAATCATAACTTTCCAAGGGGTTTTGAGACCATAAAAATGATATAAGCCTGTAACTTGTCTAAAAGGATACATGAGACCTTAATATCTTGATCTAGTTCATATTCATCATTGAATACATGCAAGCCTCTTGATTATTGTATTTGGGTTTTAAAAAAAACATTTTCTTTATTTAATCCTTGAGAAACCCTTTTAGAAGCCACAAGTTTGCATATAGAATTAGTGGATGTATGTTTATGCTTGGAAACCTCATTTGTAACCCTAAAACATTGTAATCTCACCAGCATGTTTGAATTCTTTCATGATAGTTAATCTTGGATGAGAGGGGAGAGTTTTTTGGACTTTTTTGTGGCCTTTAGAAGTCTATAAAATCACCAATATGTGTACTCATGAACTTATGGTTTAAGACAAATTTTAGACCGCTTCTAACATTTTTTGGTAGATCTATATGATTCTAATCTTCTAGAGATAGTTTGATGACTTATGGTGGTGATTCACAAACCTCTTAACCTTATATATTACCTGATTAAAGCCATGTAAAATAATGAGTGTGTAAAATCCCTTGACTATGTCTCTCTCAAGTTATCTACATAAAATTTTAGAGCTTGATAATAATTTTTCATATCCCTATCTTTCTCTTACTTCCCCTAAAAACTTGTGTATGGTTATTATAGAAATTATTCATGTCCTCCAATGTTCGTACTAAACCATTAAACCATGCAATAATAGAATAGAGATAACAAATACATGAAACTCGCATGTAGGTTCTTACAAATAGGGTTTTAGATAGGTTTTACCTTTGAATATTGTGGGCACAAATCTCTTCCTTGAAGGTATATTAAATCTTTAAGATGATGAGGGGACCAAATTTGAATTCCATCTTGTGTTTGAGTACCATAGTGGACCCTGCAACTCTTAAGAAGATATCTTAATAACCTATAAATCTACATCTACCTCTATGTTTGAAGGCTATTATACCCTATGTTACTTGTTACAACATTAAGAAGGATTGAGACACCCTGTAGATTCTTGTGGAAGGAATCTAGATCTTGATTCCATTTCATAGAAATTTCACAACCCTTATAATCATGTGCATACAATCTCAAACCTGCATATTTTTGCCTTCTTTGTCCATGGAACAAACTTTAAAGTATGATATTAATGTTGATACCCATAATGGGGCTTGAAAACTCTAAATATATGTTGCTTTGATGTTAATACATGTCTTTATAGGGGTTATTATAGACTTGTAGTCTAGATTTTATGCTTACAACATACAACTAGGTACGTTTTGGCATATAGAACAACATATTCTCATTGGGAACCTTAAGAATGCCATTATATCTTCAATAAAACCTTGTTATCTCTACCCTTTTACTCTTAAGAGGGTCTATAGACATTCCAAGTGTAAATTAATGTAATAGGGTTCAAGAATGGTTTTTTGACTAAATTTGGAGCCTTTTTTATGGATCTATATGATTCAACCCTCTTCACAAGATTTTACGTTACCCTGAGATGGTCAATGACTTATCAAATATTAATAACACTGTGTGACTACCCTACATAAGAGAACGATGTAAAATTTGACTTATTTTGCTTATAAACTCTATAAAACATAGTTATTGGGACCTTGAATAGGATCCTACAACTCTTTTAGACTTGTAAACCTAGTTTGATGCTTCTTAAGCTTTAAAATGGTTTGAATGCCATGAACAAGAGCCTTAAGATAGATAAATATTTGGTCATAGCCTTAATACACCTTCCCCACATTAAGAGAATCAAATTCCACTATGAGGTAGTAATGGAGGGAAAACCATTAAGTCAAATGCATTCTTTGACAAGCTATATGGACTTGGGAACTTATAATGAGTTTTTAAATCTCAACATGAATTTATGAAATCTTATGAGTGTTATTCCCTCCCAAGATGATTTTAATGATTAAATTAAAACCCTTTTAACCCATTTATGAACTCATAAGTACTCTTTAAGATATTTTAAATTTATTTCACTTTAATAATCACTTGAATCATCCTATATAGGGTTAGTAGGACATTGGTGAATGACATTAAGACCCTCCTAATGTTGATATCATGCCTAGATGGAGTGATATTCAATACGTAGACTTAAGTAAAAACATGGATGAAATAATCTAAATTGGTGACCATATCCATAGGGAACATAGATAGATATTTATTTAACCCAGATGACATTACTTTGTATGCAAATAATCTCCATATTTTGAATGTTATTTTGGCCCCATATTTTGCTATGATTGGAATATGATGCTAACCATTGAACTCATTCATAAAATAATATGCTCCATATCCTATGACTGAATCTAATACTTTATATGTGAATGGAATTTGTAATGGTCATTAATATAGGTATTATTTACTACATGGTAACTCCCACACACAGTCTATTTTTCCTAGACTTCTTAGGTTAAACCACAATTGGGATAACATAGTCTACCCTTTCCACTAGATATATAATGCTTGCATCTTACATCCTATCTAGTTCAACATTTACTTTCATATTTATGTTGGGATTTAGCCTATATGGATGCTTATCATAGGCCTCACACACTCTTTTATCTATATGTGTATTTCACCTGATGAATTATCTACACCCTTTACTTTTGTGACATTTTTTGGGAATATGACTTGATAATCTTGTAGAAGTGGCAATGCTTATGAAACCTCATTCTATGTCTACTAGTCTCCTATAGTCACAATATTGGGTTGAAACTTTATGTCAATTTCCCAATAATTTTCTTTAATGGACCCTAATAAATTTTATTATATCTACTTAGAATCGACTCTCACATAGTACTCTCATCATGTTCCTAAATATTAAGTTTTTTTAGCTTTGTATCTTTTGTTTGTTCTGTGATGTTCATTTTAAGTGGCTCTATGTCTCACTTAGGTTCAAATAAACTCTTAAAATCTAAGTCCTATCATTACCTATATACACTCCACTTTTATCAATTTTGTGTCAAAATTGCAAAAGAGAATGACTTCCCAAAACTATACACAAATTGGTTCACAATCATTTGTTCATCTAATGTATGCATTTGAATTCACCTTGGGATATCTCTAGGTGAGATACTTCACCATATTAGGTCTATTAAATTACATTATGGTCAATTTATCTAGTCAATTATTTTATTCTTATCAATTCACTAATTCCCCTTCATTGATCAATTAATGAAATTAATTCCCTCTCCTCTAAATAATTCTTCTAATTATAATTATATACAAATATAATTATAATTTATTTTTAATTGTTAATTCTTTCTTTTCCTTCCAAAAGGCATCTTCATTCAAGAAATAATCTTAAGATTCAATAGGATATTATTTTCAAGATAATTACTTTTTTAAGTGAATTAATATACAATGTTATTCTCCATCCTTCATCTTAGACACAAGATGAAGGGTCCTTGATGAATCTTGTGAGATATTTTAGGAGCATTCTCAACACTTCATTTGGAAACAAGATGAAGGTACCAAATTGGTGATCCATGTGCCTTATTGGGAATTATTATCCACCTTTCATCTTGGAAATAAGATTAAGGGTTTAAATGGACTCTCAAAAAGACATTTTAGGGAGAATTATCCACCTTTCATCTTCAAAACTATTGATGTGGGTTTTATGCACACTAGTCTCATAACAAGGTAGCCTCTAACATTTTAGAATATAAATAGTGGTGATATCCACTCCACAGCATGAGTTTTAGGTATGAAATCTTAACAAATAGGTGATGAAATAACAAGTAAGGCATGCATGTTGTTAACAAGGATATTGAACAGAGGGGTGGTTTCTAAAAAATAAGTCAAAATCTAGATGAGTGGGTGGTTGGATGGTTATTAAACTAGAGTGGGTAGGTATCAAAATAAAATAAAAAATGATGGAGAGAGTAGAGTAGAAAAGAGAGGCTATATGGCTTTATGAATCACCTCTCTATCTATTTTCTAAGCGGACAAGGACTTTCAAAACCTATGTTTGTTGCTAGTATCTATTGCACACACAGTCAAACATGGTCAAGTAGTCTAGGATAATCTTGATATAGAAAACTCATATGCCTCAATTAAAGGTTGATCCTTTTAGAGTAGCTATTGTACACACTTATTTAAGAGATTATGGCTTAGAATAGTGAGGTATTTGAGATATCTATTGCTCATACAAAAAAAATTGCATCAAATGAAAACACATGTACACACTTAAAAATATGAATCAATTGACTTATTTTCTAATATTAAATTTAATTTACTAATCATTCAATAGCTATTACACATCTAATACTAGCATATAAATCATAATAAGAAATAACTCATTCACAACTTTTACACACTAAGAACTATTGAATCATATAACCAAAAAGATAAGACTAATTACACAAAGATTAGAAAGAAGATACACAAACACATAAGTTGACAAAAAAAATTGCTTATGCTCCTATATATTAAAATCTTCTAACCCTTTAGAATTATGGGTTACATGTGTTTAAATAGACTTTGGGATGGGGCACCTCATATTTCAAGTACATGAAAAATACATTACATGGTGTAGTCAAAACTTGAGTTCTAACTGTGGTCTCAAAATAGTATAATGTTATCTTACACTTGTCAATAGTTAAATTTAGAATTTATAAATTCATGCAATGTGTGTTGTTTAAAAAATAGATAGGAAACTATAAATATAAAATTTACACCACTATTAGAATATACATGCAAAAAATTAGCCATTAAGGCAGAGTCAACATCTGCATGGATGCATTAACCTTAGTGGGATTTTTAACTGAAGACATTAGTGTAGAACTAGATGCACAAACTTTAGTTTGCTTCTTATTTTACTCTATCTCAAGATAACATTTATACATCACATCATGTTATTACCTAATTATACTTAAGTTCAAAAGTGAGGATCTATGTACCCTACTGACCTTCCCTATAATCTTTGCATGTTTTATTTTTGTATTCTAAAAGTTGATTTCATAAATTTATACTTCACTCACCTTTTTATTGAAAATCTCAATTTTGCTTCAATGTTTTCTACTGTTAGCACTTTTAAACTCTACTTTAAATTATCTGAAGCATATTAAATAAGCTGATCAAAATTAATTCTACTTATCATCTTTCCTATAGAATCTTTTTCCTTTGACAATTTTAAGTCATTCAAAATTTTCAAGATAAGTGCCTCATGCTCTTGGTATTTTGGGATCAATGCCCTAAATATTGTTACCATTATCTAGCTTCCTCTATTCTAATGACTACCATATTGAGGGAATTAGATGCCTCTAATGGTGTCATTAGATCTAAATGGTTATAGGCCTTATTGTTTGTGTAAATAAATAATAAATTTAGTTTATTCTCATTTACCTTCAAAGAATTAAATAATTTATGTGTTTGGGAAATATGAGGGGATAATTTATCCCTCATTACCTCTATTGCCTCTAAATAATTATAAAATTTAGATACAACCTCTTGTACCTCTTCAATACCTACTAGATATGAACTATTTCTTGTTATTCTTTAATCAGTTCCAGGTCTACTTCTAGATCTTACCTTGCCTATTATATGCCCTCATGTAGTGACACCATGGCATCTTTATGTGCTTCATCTAAAATCTTAATTATAGTGGGACTAGTCCACCTGTCTATTCTACCTTTTGGATAAGGCTTAGACTTCTTTCCTTTCTTCTAGAATCATTTCCATACTAGTTTTATCCTCCAAATTTCTCTTTCTTACCCTTTGAATGCTCCTAGAAGGTTTGTCAAACAAGGTCATTATGGATGGGAGCTCTATGATCTTAAAACTAGGCATTTGAGCAACCTTGGATCTTAGATCAATAACCCATGGAGGAATCACCAATTGATTGGGGTCTATCTCTTATGTGTTTTTAACCATAGCCTCCTCCTCAAGATCTTCAGCTAGCTATTACTTTTTGGTTGCTTTGAGGATTGTGTTAGTAAGGGAGGGTAAAATGATCTTAGACTAATCCAAACCACCATATTGGAGAAGTGGATGGACCATGATGATGTGCTTTGTATTCTTCCCCTTACCTGAGCTTATGATGGTGGTCTCTTAGGATTAAGTGGTGGATGGCATGGGCAAAGTAATCTGGTAGATGAAACATGGAGTTGGACAGTGGCTATGGTTGTTTTAATTTTCTTGGCTACCCTCTTCTTCTTCAAGGTTATGACTATGGTAGTACTAGAGGTAATACTAGTAGTGGCCCTAATGGATGTGGATGATATGGTTGGGAGATATGAAGCAATGGTGGTGGCATAATCCTTTTCCACCTTTGCAATGATTATATGAATGTGTAAGAGAGAGAAGGAAGTCAATAACACATTAGGGGTGGAAGTGAAAACTTCCACCTTAGGAGTGTTAATAATAGAGTAAATATGAATAGAACTAAAAAAGGGCACACATGAAAAAACTAGGGAAGCAGTCTCTAAAGTTTGAGCTTTTTTACCCATTGTGTCCTCTATGGTTGGTACCTTCCCTTTGTCAGCTGAGAGGCTCAATGCATGGGCTCTCTCCAATTATTCTTATTCATCAAGTCCTTGTTCTTCTTCCTCTTATTATTGAGGAATTGATGGCAAGCTCTATGATTTCTCAACTATTAGACTGCCTATGAGGGGAGTCCTTGGCTTCCTTATATAAAAAATAGTGGTTTTGGATTCTAAGGAGGAGCTTTGTTGAGTTGAGTTTGTAGCTTCCTCATTGGATACCTCTAATGGTGTAGACTCTTGCACTTGAGGGTTAGCTTTAGGTGTTTATATTACAGCTACATTTGGGTGATCTATGTCTTCTTCATCAAAGGACTCTAGATTAATGGGATTAATTGAAGCTCCCATAGGATCAATCTCATTCACCCCTAACTCTTTCTTGATATCTCTTAACTTAAATGGAAGTTCCTGTGAAGGGTCCCCTCATTCCTTTATTTTCTATGGGGGATGGATGTTTTATAAATTTGAAGTTTCTCATCCTTTATAAGATGGCATCCTTACATTCATTTCTTGTATGGAAATTGATGGCTCTTACTAGATTATCCTCATATGATATTATTTTAAGCCCATAAGTTGGGTCCTTTCCAAGACCAGAGCATCACCCTTTGCAATCAAAAATAGAAATTCAAGATCCTAAGGGACACACTGGTATGGAATATCAAAGCCCTGAATGTGTCTTTATATGTGACCATGGAGATCCCAGTCCCTATGTGGCATGACAAGTAGATGATATATTTTTATTTTATTTCCTACTTATCCAAAGTGATTCTTTGACGTGTAGCACATCCTACCAATTATCATATATGAGATGTCATTTATGATTTTTTTTTTTTATTAGGTCCTCTTCAATACTCCACCAAAGATGGTAAGCAATATTTTTATCTACCAACTTATCTAGTACATATTTATGGAGACACAAGGGTTAGAACTTATGTATAGTAATTATTATCACTATGTAGTTAGCATAAAACCAATAATCACCCCTTCTAATTAGTGTTTTGACTATGCTTTCTCCAATTCTAGGAAATGGAGACCCATGAATTACTTACCACACTTGAAGATAAACATCCTAAACAATTCAAACCATGTTAATTATATATGCATAAATGTGTAGGAATTATTAATAATCACAAATGTGATTCTTGAAACATTCTTTGGCCAGGATCCAAATCTTGCTAAGGACCTTATACACCATGCCCATTATGGCATCCAAAATATAGGACATCGTGTAGAAGTGGCCAGTTGGAGTGGGCCACTTTCTCTTATGTAGGACCTAATCTCTTAGCTAGAAGATTATGATTTATCCCAAATCAAAATCTGCATCATTGGTCATCATTAAATGAAGTAAAGGTACCCAATACAAATTAAGAAAATGGATGTTGGGCATGCCATACACCCTGTTAAGTAGTACCATTTCAATTTTCACTCCCATTCTAAATTTATTGATAGGGGTGGGATTATTTATTTTATATGTCATGGTTCCCCCAAGGAGAAGCCATGAGATCATCATCTTATCCATTGAATTTTTCTAGTTCCATGAAAATAATCTATGGTTATCAAAAAATTCATCTAGTCCATGTGGTGTAAGAATGCATCCTGTGTAATCTTCCCTACAAAAAACAAATATCATATAAGGTTAATGTAGGGCATCACCTTAATCTTGGCCATTATTGATTGTAGTTCTTGTCTCTTGAGGGAGAGAAAGTCTATAATTAATTGTCATTCCATGGTAGATAAGTATCCATATAAAAAAAAAATTGATTGAGCCATAATATCCCCTAATTCAAAATAGTTTCCATACCTATTATCAAATATGGTGGCATAATAGATTGTGTTTGTGAATTATGTTGAATCCTTTATGGATAATGATAATGATGGAAGTGCTTCTCTGAAACTCTTATATGATAATGTCATTTTATGTGTGTAGTTCTTATAATTTGTTTATGTTATTTATGGAAAAATCCTCTTTGTTAGTCACTTGTTTGTTTGTAGTAGATGCACAGGTAGCTAGGGATTTCATACACAAGACAATATTCGAGTTTGAATTTATTTGTGAGCAATGAATACATCAATGATTACACATCATGTATATAGCCTTTAGCATTCAATTCTATTTCATGTACTATAAATGCTCAATGTTCATATGTTTTGTAGTATATGCATAGTTTAAATCTCATTAGATTAGTTGGAGGGTATCCCTAGAAAGTATTGGGAAATATTTCTACTTTAATGGATAAGTATATCTATATTTCAATAATCAAGAATTAGGAGTCAGGTTTTGTGTTAGGACCAAGCCTATAAATCTTTCAAACATAAAGACCAAACAAAAAGCCCAAATACCAAATCTATCAAAACAAATGTTCTAAACAAAATAACCAAATAGAAAAATATCTAAATCACATAAAGCTAATTATGAATATTTTGGATAATTTATCTGATCAAAATTCCTAAACATAATTTTTGATAAAAGACTAGTCATTCAGAATAATTGTTTAGACAAAATGTTTGATGTGAAAACTTTAAAAAAAATGTCTGATACAAAATACCTAAAGAGAAAATATTGAATAAGTATTTTGATCACAAAGGCCAAAAAATAACCCCAAAGACCAAAATCCATCAAAACAAATTTTTAAACAAAACTCCCAAAATAAAAACCGTTATGAATAAGTCTTTGATGAATAAGACTTGAATAATTTCCTTGAATAAACTATGTTCCAAAAAAAACACACATAGTTCAAATCTCCTAAAAGGCATTAGTTAAGTTAATATAAAAATATATAATACCATTCTTTATTTTTACAAGTTTAAGATCAATTCAATAGAACTTTCACAATTCATAGAAAAAGGATTCAACAAGCAAGGCCACAATCTAAAAAAAAGTGGGTCCCCATTTCTTCTTGAAGAAAAGGGGGATGTTGGGTACAATAAATGGTGACTTACAGGGGGAATACTTTTGAGTATTTAATAACCCTAAACTTTGGTTAGTAATTTCAAATTAAACATTAACTATACCACATAAAAATATTAGAATTAGAGATATGAAAGAGACTCCTAAGTAGACTCACACAATGTACTTGTCTTCTCATCCATGGATTTGTGTGTGCTAACAGTTATATTTATTCAACCCTTATTGTAATGATCTTTTAAAAGACTTAGAGCATTTATAGGTTTCATTCTAGTTTATTTTAAAGATTTATTAAATCAAGAGAATCTTAAGCATTTCTCTACTAATAGCTACACATTGATAGCCCTGATAGAGATACCTTGGGTTCCTTCTCCCTTCTTCATTCATTTTTTAAATCATGATGTGTGGTACATCAACCTTATTTCATCATGTGAACCTTTTGATTTTATTTAGATATTCATTTGGATTTATTGATTGCTATTTTAAACTCATTATTTTTCTAAATTTCTCTTTGAAGAAAAATAGGAGAGTTGAAACCCTTGTGAGCTAGTATGGTTATAAAACAAATGATTTACTAGAACATCTATGCTAGCTACATTTACACCAATAATTATCTCCTCCAACAACTATTAATATAATAAGTATGTTTGTTCTAATGGAATAAGAAAAATTTATAAATTCATATGAAGTACTTGAGAGAAAATTTCACATCCCTGGTATAATATTCAATTCTAACACAACCCAAAATGATTTATGATGACATACTTATATCCTGAAGACTCTAAACACATAAGTATACCCAGTTTATGAACAGGTCCAAGTTGTGAATCTCTTTGCAATTTTCCCTTTCTATTATATTTATATCTAAGAATAAAATAGGGTCCTTAGCTAGGTGGATATTATATTGGTGATGTCAAAATAAAACAATTTATATTGTCATAGTAAACAACAAAGAAACTAATTTAGAAAGTTGGAAAACTAAAATAGAAAGCAAGAAGCTATACTAGGAAAGCAATAAACTAAACTAAAAATTAGGAAATCTAATCTATAAAATATTAATCTAACATAATATTATTTTTACCATGCTACTTCATTAATTGGGGGTACCTTTAGATGGTATATCCATGAATTAATGCTTTAGAAACTATCTATGGATTGGATATGTGAGTTCATTAACTTGTAGGTCTCTTAGATGGAATACATTGTTGACTAAGATCTCTAAAATCTGATATGGTCTAATCCATAGTGGGGAAAATTTGTCATTTTATCTTTTCTTTTCATGGGATTTATCCCAAAGAAGCACCAGATCTGAGATCCTAAATGCTTTGACCTTTGTTCTTTTGTCAAAACCACCTCTTGACTATGTCTTGGTATTTATTGAAAGTTTTTAAGGCTTTAGTCATTGACTATTCCATTTCCATTATGTCAATTAGTCTAGATTCTACTTTATCATTTGGTTCCATTTATTCCTTTATAAATTGATAAGTTGCATGATTGGGAATACTAGCTTATGTCTATACACCAATAGATAGGGTGATGCTTTGAGGGATTGCTTATATCTTATTGTATTTTCTTAAAAGGCATACTTCAGTAGATTGTGCTAGTCCCTTAGCTTATCCTCAATTGATTTTTTAATTACATGTATTAGGTTTTCATTCATTGATTCAACTAGTATATTTCCCTGAGGGTAATGGTTACAAGATGACCTAATAGTGATTTGGTTGTCATGAGCCCATTCAGTGAATTCAACTAATATGAATGATGGCCCATTGTCATAAAATAAATAAATGGGAGTGCCAAATCTAGTTGTGATGTGTTCTTCTAACCAATGAATCACATCTTATGCTCTATGATTCTTTTTAGCCACCTCCTCAATCCATCTGGTATAGTAGTCTATGGTAGTGAGTACAAACTTATGACCCACTAAAGAATTTGGGTAAATGACACCAATAAATTTTAAAATCCATTGGGAAAATTACCTTCCTTAAACAATAGGTTGCAAAGTCATTATTGCATGTTCTTCTATTTTTACTAAATCTTGTCATTCATGGCATGTCCTTACATGATTGTGGGCATCTTTGAAAACTATTGGCTAGTAGTAACCCATTCTTAAGATTTTATGGGCTATGATATTCCAAGATGGATAACCACTTCCTATATTTTGGTGTAAGTTTTCCATAATCTCTTTAGCCTCTTCTACAGATACACACCTAATATAGATGACTTTATATTTTATTCTATAGATAACTCCTTTCATGATCATGTAGTGAGTAGCTTTGAGCTTCAAGGCTCTCCTTGATTCTTTGTTAAGTTATAGGGAACAAGTACCTATAAGTAGATATTGTATTATATCAGTATATCATTCCCCTCTATATACTTGGGATTCACATACCTTTTCAATAGTAATACATGGATCGGGTTCAATCATGATTTGGATAATGCCTTGACCCTGAATGATCTTAACATGCTTGACTTGTATGTTGAACTCTTATAGCTTTGCCATCCATTTGCCTCTGTATTCTCCTAATTTGTTTTGTGATAAGGTGAGATTAATAGTAGGGTTAGGCACGATGGCAATATTATTATTCCATAAGATGTAGTGTTAAAATTACTTCACTACTTTGACAAGAGCGAAGATCTCTCTATCAAACATAGAGTACCTAGGTTCTACATCCTTAAAATTTGTGCTCATGAATGCAATTAGATGTTTGGTATCATCCTTATTCTATGTTATGATAGAAACAATTATATGTTTTGAATAAAATGAGTACAAGTAAAAATCCTTCATAAAATTTGGACTAAATAGTAAGAGGGCCTAAGATATAACATCTATAATGTCTTGAAAAGACTTCCAGACCTCATATGTCCATTCTATTTTAGCATCCTACTTGAGCATTGCATTCAGTGGTCTCACAATATTTGAAAATTCTAAGATAAACTTATGAAATTAATATTCCCAAAAAATGACTTGAGATCTTTCTTGTTGTTTGGTGGTGTAATCTTCAAAATTATTTGGATTCTATCTAGATCAATGATGATCCCTTTTTTGTTAATGATGTGTCATAATATCTTGCCCTTAGTTACTCTAAATATTCTCTTCTTTGGGTTTAGTAAGATGCCAAACCTCATACATATTTTGAAGATTGATTGTAGATGGCCCACATGATATTTCCTAATCTTAAAAAACATAGAAAGATCATCCATATAGATAATTATAAATTTACCTATTAATCCTTTGAATGCATGATCCATGTCTCACTAAAAGGTGGTTACTATGTTTATTAAGTCAAAAGTCATCCTCTTATATGCATAAGTCCCCCACTTCATATTAAACACATTCTTCATTCTATCCTCTAATTGTACCAACTCTTGGTTATAGGCTAAAAATACATCCAAGAAGGACATCATTTCAAAGCCACTTACTATCTATATCATCTCATCTAAGTAAGATAGTGGATAGTTATCTTTCTCAGAAGCTTTGTTTCATTTTTAAAAATCAACACATAACATGATCTCTCCATTCTTCTTTCTTACTGGAACTAAATTGGACACCTAGGTATAATGTCTGATTGGGAAGACTATCCTTGCACTTAACAACTTTTTCACTTATCTTTGAATAAGAGGCTCTAAGATGGGATTCACTTGTATCTATCTCTATCTCAATGGCTTGTGTTCTAGTTTCAATAGAATTATATGAGTGATGACCTTTGGGTCGTAAACCTTCAAGTCTTCATATGTCTAATAAATCAAATATTTGTATAGAGTGATTAAATCCTTCACCCACTGTCTTTCTTCTAGAGTGAAAATAAGTCTAATGTTGATGTAGTGTGGGCTATATTCATCACCTAAATTTTCCATTTTAAATTTAGACTCATTGAATTTGGGTTGCCTAAGCTACTGAGATTGAGGATCTATATCAAATGGTATTTCTAAGGAGACCAAACCAGTGGGGAGATCATTCTCTTTGAGATGGAGGATACCTTCCTTGTCTAACTCTTCTTAGCAGAGATGGATAACTTCTTTATCATTGATGATTTGGGACTCAAGTTCTCCTAAATTGATTAGAAACTGAATGATCTATTGACCATCATCAAAGACTTGGAAATTTTATATGTTATTAGAAATAGAAGTGTATGTAATTAGAAATTCATCATGTCTATAAATCAATATTGACTCAGATAAGATAGAGGATACCTACACTTATGATTGGAAATACATTTGTTAAGTAGGAGCGTGACCAATATGGGGATCCACTCGACCCAATTAGGGGATAATTTATCACAATACACCATACTAAGGAGGGTTCTAAATCCTTCAATATAACATAATCACACAATAAACCTAAAGGGGTCCTAGGTTTTGATAATTAATTTAAACTAATAACAAGTAAAATAAACCTAATATAGTGCATACCAAAGCTTATGACACAAAGTGGGGGTTAGAAACAATAAAACTAAACATGCATAGAAAACATATACTCATGTAAATGTATATGGAATCCTAATACATGGAAGAGAAATACAAATGCATATCTATATACTATTATAAAAGGAGAAATAAAGTTAGGAATACTTAACTTTGAAGATGAACCTACCAAGCCTCAATCTCTCCTTTGGCCAATGTGCTTCACAAGAGGTTGTTTTGGTATGTAAGAATAATAAAGACAAATCGACTCTAATCTACACATCCTATCAATGCATCCAAAAGACTTATCTATCAGACAAGATATGTATCTCCAAATAAATTATGGAACCCTAAGCTTTATTCCTCAGTATAATGGTCAATAAGTAGATGTTCATTCACTCTTACTTCTTATTTCTCTTCTTCTTATCAAATTATGGAAATGAACTTATATTTATAGAGATATTTGCCCCTAAATCCTTTCAAAAATCTTGATCAATAGGGTCAACTTAGTTAACCTAGCATAGTTTTGGAAAATAGTTCACTAGTTCATGAGCTAGGTTGGCCAAAGGTAAAGTAGCTCCTAAGTGAAAAATACCCTAAAACTATATAGGGTCAACCCAATCAACCCAATACAATTGAATAATAAAATAGGATTTAGGTAAGGAAAAAGAGGATAAAATGTAGCAAATTCATATAATAGGTATAATAGATAAGAAAAATATTAGGTTTAATGGTTTTAGGAGACAAGTTTGTAGATAAAAAATGGTAAAAAAAATAATAATCTTGTGAAGCACCAATGGTTTACCGATCCCTTTCTTGGTGCACCCCTTAAGGTATGCACTTAGAGAGATTAAGACTTGAGGGGTTATTGAAAGATAAAAAGTTTTAGTAATCAATAATTTTTTAAAACTATTATGTGTATACATATGCCCCACTTGAAGCTCATCATGTGTCATGTAAGTGCAACACAGGATAGTGCTTTAAGAAATAGAACATGATAACACATAAAGTTGATGCTAAGGAAAATGAAGTAAGGATAAAATAATATAAATTAAAGGACATAATTGAAAAACACATACCTTTAATTACCTTAGTTTTGTATATAAATAAATAGACTACAAGAGAAGTGAAGATATCTAATGTGAAGAACACTAAGCGAACCTATAGAAGTTAGTGCAAAAAAATAGCCAAAAATTGAAATTTTTAGAAGATTGGAATATATTAGTAGAAAGTATTTTATACATAATCATGAATCCATAAAATTTTATGGTTTTAAAAATGGATGAGTAAAAACAAAGATAGAGGCAAAACAAGGAATCTACTAGAAAATAATTAAAAGATTTGAATTGTGAAAAGTTATTTTGAATAGGGTGAAATGAATTTCATTTGTTATTTTTGACTTGTGAAGGAGAGAAAAAGAGATATGAGAGACTAAATGAGAAAGGATGGTGAGGAGATGATAGGCTAGGTGAGATGGACCTCTAAAGGCAGTAGCAAGTACACTAGATGTAGACAACTAAGAATCTTAATATAATTTTTGAATATTTTAGTGATTTAAGTGTATTTGTATAAATTTGTGTTTTTAAGCATTTCTAAATTCAAAATGAAGCCAAATCAGGTGATATTGGTAGGAAAAACCAATTAGGGAAATGGTTTTGAAGGGTTTAGGGAAATAACTGCCAGAAGGCACTTATTTCATAGAATGTAAGGGGTCAATAGGGAAAAACAATTGGGTTGACCTAGTCAACCTAGTAGGTTGAAAAATGACAAAATCCACAATACCAACCTAGTATGTATGTATCAACCTTGTACATTATGTAGACGACTGATCTAGTACAGTTTGCCAACTAAGCAAAAAAATTCCAAGTATGACAACACAATACTAAGGGGAGAAAAATAAGAGGGTTAACTTGGATTTTGAAGTCAACCAAGCTAAAATTATGGAAATTTTGGTCAAAATAGGCTGACCAAAGAACCAAAATAGTATGACATGCATGTAAGTGGTTGAAAGAGTGTTAGAATGACCTATAATGACTAATTGAGGGCAAAAAGGGATAAGTAGGCTAAAATAGGTTCAAATGAATAAATTAAAGTGGTTTAGGATTGTTTTTTATTAAATTTTTTAAAAATAATGTGTTTTGACTATACATGACATGGAGGATATAATACCTCTTTTATTGTTTCTTAATTGTAGGGTTGATCAAAATTCTAACAATTAGTAGATGCGTCATGGTTATCAAATCTATTAGAGTGCCTATCGATAGAGGATAGGGTTAGAATAATATCTGTAATCATAGGAGGTATAACAAAGATGTGTAGGATACCCCTGAGCTTAGATATGTTAGTCATGTTATTGAGATGCTATGATTGATTGACTAACACCTTCATGTAGGAGGTGGAGGGGGATACAATAGAAGTGGGAATCATCCTAGAGGATGTAAATGTCATCCTAGGATGGTCGATAGTAGGGACACCTGTGACTATTGGGATACTTGATAGCGATGAGGAGAAAATATCCTTAATTGTATGGGTTATAGGCTTGAAGAGAATATATTTAGGTCAGAGGGTGAACATGTTTGATGTGTATACCTCACAAGTTCCAAACATCCAAAAGGTTGTGATAGGACTTGTGACATCATGAGTGTTGTGCCATAATTTAGATGAAAAGGTACCACTATTTATGATAATCTTGAGTTAGATGATACTAGAGGAGAGGGTGTTATATGATCTAGGATCTATCATCTAGGTATAACTTATACATGATATGTATAGAGTGTTATCTGGAGGGTAGAAGTATATTGGACCAATAATATTATTGATTTCATGGATATACAAGAGGTTCCCTATGTATCAGCCAGATGAGTTGCCCCATGTGATTGATAATAGGTCACTATGAGTATAAAGATGGAAATAATACTAGGTAGCACAAGCCATGCCACACATGCTAGTGTTATAGATAGTGAGATGAATGGATATAGTATGGTAGCCATATGGGCACATTAATACTACATGGCCTAGCCAAGACATAGTTATATGAGCTTTAGTATGGATAAAGATGACATGGCATTATACTTGGTAGATGGAGACACATTTGGTGACACTAGTGCATGGATAGATGGGATTACCTCATCCAATAACATTGATAGTGGTGCCTATATTTTGTTTTTGGCATTTGATAGAGCGATAATGGAGAGGAGGACTAGGGCCACTAATGGTAAGGCTGACACTCAGGCCATGTTGTGAAAGACCATAGAAGGGTCAAGCATGATAGGTATCAAAATGAGGGGAGATGGGGGTGGAGGCAAGAGAACAAAAGGTACCACCACTAGCTCTATAGTGGGAATATTAGTGACTACTAAGGACATGACATCAATAGAGGTAACTGGAGCAAGAGATAGTAGAGATAGTAGATGTCTCAGATGACCTAGTAGGTAGGATAGGGTAAAGTTGGACTATAGAGAGACCACATAGATGTAACTTGAGATGGGTTTGAATGGAATCTCCAAGATTTTTTGTTATGAGGAGACCAATAGAAGAGGTTTTTGGAGGTTGTTTGGATGGGTAGACTATACTCGATGATCTCATGGATTGCAAGATAGTAGTGGCTGACACATAGATAGGTAATAAAAGATGGTTTTCTTTAATTTTTTACTTGAGATATATTAGAGATAGATATATTTGGATATATATGAGTGATATAATATATATATCTATTTTGTTTGTATATATGGAAGAGGATGAATAGATTATATGGGGTTCCCTAGTGAGAGGAGCACTCTGTGATGTCCTAGATGAGGCACTGATACCATACGACCCCACTACACTAGAGGATCCTAGGGAACCATCTTCCCTGGCTCAGGTAAGCTAGTTTAGATTAGTGGGAGAGGATACAAGGCAATTATGAGCACATAGAGAGGGGATGCAGCCACCAATAGAGATGGGCATAGGTAAGACATAGGCATGGTAGGTCATGGCTGAGGAAAAATCTACACATCTAGCTACAGTAACATAGATGACATAGGTAAATACCTAGAATAGACTGACACATGTAGTTGACTTGACCCATATGACATAGGTATAGGAGTAGGAGAGAGTAATACATCTGGTGACCCTAGCCTTGTTAGCACAAGTGTAGGCTCAGGTAGCTCATCTATATGGGTAGGTGTCGGGACTAAGATCCCAAATAGCCTCTTTAAAACATTATGTTCAGAGGGGTCAGATTGAGACATCTATAGGTAGTGTGGTTAGGCCATGAGATAGGTAGGATGGGGCCCAACCATAGAGCTGAAGCATTATATATGGTTGTATTTGTTGCATCAAAAATCATTATATATATATAGCTCTTTTGGCATATTGATTATATGTGTTATCATTATGGTTGTTGGTTGTGGATGCTTTAGATATATTTATTTCTAGCACATGTATTTATCTTCTGTTGTATATGTTATGGGAAATATATGATTTGTGGTTTATTTTCTAGCATTATGTAGAACACATGCATGGTTAAAAAGAAATAGATAAAAAGGACTTGTTAAAATATAATCAATCAAGAAATATTTGGCACACTATTTCATGTTGAGAAATGTGGAATAAAAATAAAATGACTAAGTATAAAAAACCAAAGGGTGGTGAAATAAGATGGTAAAAAGGAATTTATTTTTAACCAAAAAATAAAAATAAGCAACCAAATTAAAATAAAATAAAATCACACTAAATCTCATTGGGAAGTATGAAAATAATGTAAATAAAATGGAAGATAATGTAAAAAGAACAAAATGGGATAAAAAAAATCAATTAAGTTGATCAATTATACTAAATCATGTTGGTAAGTATAAGAGAAAAACAAAATTGGCAAAAATGGGTCTTAAATTTATCAAACTAATTCAAGTTGGCAAGTATCAAAAAATTTAAGAAAAGGTTGAATTCTTAAATGTAATCATAAAAAAAGAAGATAAAAGAAAAGGAGAAATGAAGTAAGCATAAAACATACTAAATCAAGATAGGAAGCATGTCAATGATGTGTAACTTCATAACCAATAACATCTTATCTCATATTTGACACATAATTTTAATTGTGACTTATATTATTGGAAATTTATTTGATGAGAGCCAGGTCCTATCTATGGTCTTACACTGAAACTCACAAATGGAACACCAATGAGGTGGGAAAATGTGAAAATCAGATAACAAAGGGATATTGTTAATAGGAAAGTCAAATTATGGTAATTTATGAGGAAGGCCAGGTCTTATCCATGGTCTTACAATGTAACTCATAAATGGAATACTAAGGGGAGTGATCAGTGAAAAAAATAATATTTCTCAAGAATAAATATGAGGAATATAGGGAGTGAAAAATAAAATGTAAAAATCATGACTTATGGTTCTTATGAGAAGACCTTAGGAGACAAGAGGCATACTAAGGACATGATAAGACACTAAGTGACTAGTGACCATCAATGTACAAAAGAAACTTGTTCTCTATAGACACAAAGCTTTGTAGGAAAATAAGCATGCTACTAAGATCAAATCATGAAGGTATATTGGTACAATAAAAGTAAAATGGACCTACCTTCTTATGATGTGTTCCCCATTCCTCAGGACCCCTTACAGAGTCATCAGTCTACTACAAAGATTGAGTACTTACATGATAAAGTATGTATCACTAAAAGATTTTTTTATTCTCTTTTTCTAATCTACTAGTCTACTACACCCCAATGGACCTTGACTATATCATGAGGCCAACTTTGGATTTTTATCTTTGATTAAAAAAAGGAGATGTGCTTTGAATCACATCTTTTAGTGTGATTTGAATTTTAATAAATTTTAAATGTTTTTTCTTTGGGATCATTTCCTTTTGTTAAATGATTTGGGTTTTAATTATTTTTAAGGATTTTTAAGATTCCTCCTTCATATGGACTTGGAATGACCAATCATAAGAAATAGAGTGATACACATGAATGAGCTATAAGCTTAGGCTAAAGGAAGCTAACTAACCAAAGATAATACTGACTAATACACATAGGCTTAATAATGAACCAGCATGTTATTTCAAGTCTCAACCATGTATATGCTTAGTTTGTGAAAAGGGCAGTAAAGGAAATAAGGAGATATAAAGTAGATTGGTATAAGGAATGACTATCATAAGATGAATTTTTTTGCTAACTGATCACATGATAATAAGGAATGACTAAAGGGAACTAGGTTTGTATAACCAAGTCACAATGATAATTATCCATGACAAATAAAGATACTAAAGCAAACAAATCATGAAGAGAAAAGAATGGAATTTTTAAGAAACAAAATGGAAGAAGGAAAAATAAAGAAATGATAAAGAAGCATATCTATAAGAGAATATAAATGATAATATAAGAAATATAGGATGAAAAATTAAAGTCACCATGTAAGATAAATAAGAATTTGACAAAATGTCAAATGATATAATAGATATATAAAGATAAGATTGGAGCACATGTCTAATCTAAATGAAAATGTAAAATCACCATGCATGTGCTCATAAATACTGATAAATATACCCACACACATTATCTAAAACATCAGATAGATCTCTATGAAGCTAGATATGAACTTTTATTAATTTCTCATCTATATTCAATGAAAACTAGGAAAATAATTTTTGTTTAATTTCCTCAATAGAAAAAATAGGAATGTTGGATAGAATGTGCTAAGGAGGGAAATTAGGCAAGGGATGATATAATAGAATGCATGGGAGTAGACTCTCCTAGAGATGTAATAATCATTGATAGGAAAGGATAAAAAAGTAAAGGACTCACAAGTGGAGAAGGATCCATAGGTGAGGGAAGGTCCACATGTGAAGGAGTCATAGGTGGAGGCACAGAAGGTGATGAAGGGACCATAGGAGGGGATGGAACCACAAGAAGTGGAACCATGGGAGAAGGAGTCATTTTTTTGAGAATGACCTATGGGAAGAATGGTAGAAGGTCCAAAAATAGATATCAAGTAATCCTTAAGGTGTTAATTAAGGATGCAACAATGATCAATGTGATGTGTGTCACATTGGTGCCATTTAAAAGACACCTCACCATACTTAGGCATATATTTAGGAAGTACCTTCGAGGAAGGTATGTATTTATCTAAGGACTGAGGGGAAGAAGGATATAAAGTATCAATATATTGTCATAGCATGTGACAATGGGTAGATGAATTATTATCTATGTCATAAAAGCAATATATATGCTTTTGAGTGGTTTTAGTAGAAGCATTCATAGGAGGAGGTATAATAGGAGTGGAAGAAGTTAGGGAAGGATTTTCAACCCATTTGGTGTAACAGATCCATCTAAGGTAAAGGAAGCAAACCATCATGAAAGGAAGTTGGCAGTGGGGAAGGAACGAAACTAAACTCAATGGAAGAAGCAATAGGATTAGAAGCAGGGATAGACTTATCAATAATAGAAGTAAGAATGAGATCAACTATAGAGGGAGTAAGAATGGGATCAACTATTGTAAGAGAAGCAGTGTTTCTGATGTGGGTTCCACTAAGGGAGGGTCAGGGTCTGCATAAGGCCAAAAAAGGTTAACATGCATCTCAAGTATAAATAAGCAATAGGGGTCATGGTACCTACCAAATCAGTAAATCCTAATCATAGCATGATCTATGAGAATACTCCTATGAGGTTCCTCAAAAACTAGAAGTGTCATCACCATATCTACCCTATGATAAAGAGGAAAAATACTAAAATTAGGAACTATAAATTATTTAAAATGAGAAGATATATGAAAATACTCAAATAAATAAGAATGATAATAGATAATCTCATCATCACATGCCTGAATAAAATTTCCTAGGAATGGATTATCTAAGGAATAAACATCATCATAGTCATGTGTGTGAAGGTTAATTATACATGTATGGATGACCTTGTCATCCAATGAAGTGTGGTGAATATAATGCCAAGTCTTTGTCAAGATAATGGTAATGTCATCACAAGGAAGTTTACAAGAATGAGGCTACAAAGAAGCTAGAAGCTGAGAGAAGAGATGAGGTGAGAGATCAAAAGATTTAGTATTTAAGTTAATTTCATTAGGATCATCTTTATCATAATATAATAGGTTAATAAAAATTTTCCTAATGAGTTTGGGATTCCCATTATAACCTATAGTAGAATTAATGGGAAAATTGAAGCATTGAGACTCAAAAAATGAAACACTAAGAGAAGGTTCAAGGGTAGGAATCTTGAAGACACCATGATCTTGGAATTATTCAAAATTAAAAGAGTTAGTGTCACCCTAAATCTTATATATGGATACATTATGAGGGAATTTAATGCATTGGCAGGTAGAAGAAGTAACTACTCTCATACTATGAGTCCATTTCCTACTAAGCAAGATATTCTAAGAGAGAGGAAAGTTAAAGATCATCACCTTCATATGAATGGTGATAGGTGGGATAGTAATGGGAAGCTAAAAATAACCTAATGGAGGTATTTTCCTTTTATCATATCCATGGTTGTGTTGCATGTAGACTTGCGATTATATTTATAATATCTAAGGGTTTTGATAAAAATTGATAGAGGTGACAAAGGTGACATAAACCTCATCAATCTATGCATGCTTGACTTGGATATCACCTATTTGGACATTAATTAATAAAGGAGGATCATTTTCATGAAGTAAAATCTCATCGAGAATCATATAAGTGATAGGGAATTTTAAGGAAAGAGAAGTGTCCATTGTTTTGTCAATAAGGATGAACATCTCTTCACATTGTTTTAATATGATATCTTCAGATCTAGATAAGATTGATTTTCATCTTGCTAGGGGAGGACAAGGGATATTCATTTCAAACAATAGTTTCATAAGACATTTTCTATGATTTGGAATGGAATTTAGGATGGGAGATTAGTGAGTTCCATAATGGGATCCCACTTATCATAACCCATAATAAGGTTGGTATAAATAGGTGTGTAATGATTAATGAGGTCCTTGAAAGGAGCAACCAAAGTGATATTTTTTGTTGATAATAAGGAGAAGGTTTAGAATAATGTTATAAATTATGTTAAGAAAAATAATAAGTGGTTATTTCAAGTTGGTTTTGAGAATTAGTAAAAGAAGTGTTAATAGAAGCTTGATTCTTATTATTATTATTAGAAGATGAAGGGATGGTATAAAGAGAATGGGAATTGCTATATAAGGGAGAATTAGGAATTGGATCATCAAAATTTATAAATTCGTCTTGCCCCAACTCATTTAAATGAGTTGGAGGAGAATCCTAGACAACACATAATGTTTAAGAGAATGGATGAGTGTAGATAGGTTGAAGGTCAATGAAAGCAACCACCCTTCACATATTAGTCATATTAACCACATTATCTTCATAAGTGGGGACAACAAGGATTTATACATTATTGGTGGAAGGGGTGGGTTTGCCTTGGGTATCTTGATTAGGTTAGTGATTAGGAAGAGGATCTTTGTAGATATCCAAATGGGCATTAGCTTGATTTAAGGCTTGAGATTTAGTATGTGATTCGTGAGCCTTAAAATCAATGTTATAGGCTTGTTGACACTTTCAATTGATAGAATCATGATCAAAATTAATACCAAGAAGAAAATAAAGGAGCTAAATTTTGAAGCTGCCTACATTCATGATAATGACCCCAACTAGCATGAAACCAAAAAAACTTGTTGGGATCATACCAGGATTTCATAGGATGAGTGGGATCAAGTTATTGTGATAGAGGTCTATGTATACATTTAATTAATTTAGTTGATGGTTGGTATATTTTTGATAAGGGGGAGTTCATTTCAAAGATTAGTTAGGAATACTAACTTGAATAGTGTGAATGGTGTCATAAGAGTCTACAACACCATTATTGGTAGTATTATATTTTTTGTTCTTGAGTAAAAGACAAGGTCTTGTAAAAGGTTGGGGTGGCTTGAATTGATGAATAAGGAAATCTTGAAATTTAGCTTGGTCAATAACCTCCTCCAATGTATGTGGACAAAGAGTGCGGACCTGATATTGTAACTTGGGAAAAAGAGCATTAGTAAAGAGATGGAAAAGGTTATCATCAACCATGTTATGTTCACATTTATTTTACAATGTTTTCCACCTTTTATAAAAATCTTGGGTAGTTTCATTTTCAATTTGTTTACAATTTATGAAGTGGGCCAAAGTGTTTTTAGGAAGATCACTAGTTTGGAACTCTTGAACTAAAGCATTCACTAAATCCTCCAAACTAGTAATAGAATGAGTTCTAAGTTGATTGTACCAATCTAAGGCATCACCCGTAAGGGTTTTGGCTAAGATATTGGTAGAAAAAAAGGTGTTCAATTTGACCCAATCCTTATAAATATTTCTAAGTGTTTTAAGATGAAGGGTAGGATCAGTTGATCCATTATAAAAAATTGTAGGGGTGATACATCCTATATCAATATTAGCAAATTGAGTGGTAAGAGATTCATTTTGAAGATGCTTAATGGTTTTGTTGACCAAATGAGGTTGAGGAATGAGATTTCCTTGAGAATATTGAAGAGGATAAGGGGGAACATTTTGATTATGTGTGCCCCAAGTCATCAATTGAGGATGAGTTTGAATATGGAGAAGATGATTTTTCATTCTCATAATTTGATTTGTATTATGAGCTTGAAAGGTATTCATTTGATTGATTATTTGTAACAAGATTTGATGGGTTTGATCAATATTATTAGCATTATTTAAAGTATTAATGCTGGTATTAGTGGCTTGGGAACCATTATTGGTGTTGATAGGAGCTTGAGAGGAACTATGAGAATGTGAAACACTAGTGAAATTTTTTATTGTGAGAAAAAAATAAGGAATAATGAATGGGTGAGAAGAGGAAACACTAGAAGCATGGTTACCTTGGGTAGTAAATGGTGCACTAGTAGAAGAATTAGGATAGTGGATCTTATAAGAGGCCCACTAGATGTATAACCTACCATGTTAGTGGAGATACTAGGTATGGAGGTGGAAAAAGTTAAAGAAGAAGAGGTCATGGTATGAGAAGGGGTCATAATCAAAGGAAGAGGTTGATAAGAAAATAAGGCGGTCCTTCCAAATCCATTTGAGAATATGAGAGTAGGTGAATGAGGCTCTTCATATTGACCACTAATCATAAGATGGTAAATGGTAGATGGATCCCTTCCTTGATGTTGAGGAAATTTAGAGATAAAGAAGAGAATTTAGGGGGTATACTCTAATTTAGGTTGATATTCTAGGGGGAAGAAAGGATTGCACTACAAAAAGGAATGATGAGGTGTCCGATTATTTTTTATGTGAGTGGGTATATGAACATTACTCTCATCTAAGAGAAGAGCCCTACTCTACATATGGGAGACCTTATGAGGATTGGAAAAACTCATCATGCTTGCTGAATTTAACTAGTTTTGTCTTCAAATAGAAAATTCATGATGAAGGAAAAGGACTAAAATAGGTGAGAGAGATGAGAAAGCAAGGAAACAAGAAGTTATAAGAATATTAAAGAGTTTACTTGATTAACCTAACATAAAAATTAGGGCCTATAAATAGTATAAGGTTGACTAGGTTGACCTAGCACAACAAACAAAGGCTAAAAAAGTGTACAGGGTCAATTAGGTTGACCAAGTACAACAAACAGGGAAAATTAGATAAACTGTAATAGACTATGTCAACTAAAACAACTATGTATTGAGATAAGAAAAAATTTCAAGTATTTTAAAAATCAAGAATTGAATGGAAATAAATAATAAATTAGATCAATGATGTTGTTCCAATTGAGGCACACAACATAAAACCTTGCACTAATGATGGATAATGTAAGTTTTTGTAATACAACCCATAACTGAGAAAAGAACAAGTAATCAAATTTGAAAGTAAATTCTAACTAAGTGGTCAACCTAAATGTTGTTAGATTATTAGAATATAATTTTAAATGTGATAGGAAGTTAGTTGTAAGTAAATAACTAGAAATCAATCTAAGGATAGTTTTAGGATGTTTGGGCTAAAAGGGATCTATATTGGCAATGGTATAGGCTTGGTATTGGGGCCTACCCCCTCACTTCACACACCTCAATGATAAGGGTGTTAGGTTATTAGCCAAAATATACTATTAACCACATGCTTATACTTGGCTAGAAAACCAAGTTGGCTTCCCCCTTGGTGATGAAATCCAAGTAGGATGGCCTTGGGTAGATAATTATTAAAATACTTGTTTAAGATTTTGTGATTTGGTCGTGTGTGCATAAAATAGAAAATATTGAAACTAATTGGTATATTAAAAACAACCTAATTAGACTATGTCAACTATTATAATCATGTAAAAAATAAGAAATGAAAGTGTGAGATAATTACTAACATATAAGGGTTAATTCCAACTTTGAAACATAGTACAATATTGATTCAGTCGATAGTGTATGCACACAATATAGAATAGGGTCAAAAATATTACCTTTGTACTATGGAAGCAAAGGTTTGAAAATGAATAGAATCGATAGGGTCAACTTAGTTATCTAGATAACACACAAAATATAAAACTGGGTCAATGAGGTTGATCCAGTTGATTATACATGGGTACTTTTAAAGACTACAAACTGTGAAAGGAAAGACTATAATAAAAGAGAGAAAGGATAGAAAGTAACCTTAGTGAGTTTGAAGATGAAAATAAATGAGATTATTGTCAAAGAACCTTGATAAATTCTTATAAATCCTACTAACAAGGTTGACTGGGTTGATCTAGCTTTGTAAAAACCTATTACTGAGTGCCTAAAATATAAAAGGTTGATTGGGTTAACCTAGTAGTCTAGATTAGATGTCTAAAAGTTTAAAAAATTGTACTAGGTTGACCGGGTTGATCCAGTAGCATCTAACTAAAAAATAAATTTCATAGAAAGAACATAGTCATATGGATGTGGCTATGTGTTAAACCTATGCACAAAAGTTAGAAATATGTTAATACAACTAACCCAATATGGAAAATATATGATAAAAATAATGAAAAATAAGTGAACAAATCTTTCAAGGGTTAGTTCACATCAAGTTCACCAAAATGTATGCAATAAAAAATTCATCATGTCTATAAATAAATTCTGAATTGAAAAAGATACAACATACCTACACTTATGATTAGGAATACATTTGTTAAGTAGGAACATGACTAATATGGGGATCCACTAGACCTAATTAGAGGATCATTTATCACAATACACCATGCTAAAGATGGTTCCAAAGCCTTTAGTCTAACACAATCATGGAATAACCCTAAGGGGGTCCTAGGTTTTGGTAATTCACCTAAACTAATATCAAGTAAAACAAATCTAATCTAATGTTCACCAAAGTGTGTAACACAAAGTCAGGGTTAGAAACAATAAAACTAAACATGTATAGAAAACATATACTCATGTCAATGTATACAAAATCCTAATACATGGAAGAGAAGCACAACTGCATATCTATCTACTCTTACAAAAGGAGAAATAAATTTAGGAATATTTACCTTTGAAGATTAACCTGTCAAGCCTCAATCTCTCCCTTGTCCAAGGTGATTCACAAGAGGTTGTTATTGTATGTAAGGATGACAAAGACAAATCAGCTCTAGGATACATAGCCTATCAATACATCTAAAATACTTCTCCATAAGATAAGATTTATATCTCTAAAGAAAGTATGGAACCCTAAGATTTATTCCTCAAGTAGAATGGTCAATAAACATATGTTCATTCACTCTTACTTATTATTTCACTTCTTCTTATCGAATGACAAAAATGAAATAATATTTATAGGCAGAGTTGACCCTAAACCCTTCCAAAAATATTGATGGATAGAGTCAACCCTATCAACCTAGCCCAATTTTGGATAATAATTCACTAAGTCATTAGCTAGGTTGGCCAAAGGTTAACTAGATCCTAAGTGAAAAATACCCCAAAACTATATAGGGTTGACCCAGTCGACCTAGTACAGCTAACTGATAAAATGGGATTTAGGTGAGGAAAAGGAGGATAAAATGTAGAAATGATTGGAATGGTTATAACAAAGAATAATAAGCTTAATATTAATGGTTTTAGGGAAAATGTGTGTAGATAACTAATGGCAAAAGGGATAGTAATCTTGCAAAGCACTAATGGTATACCCACCCCGTTCTTAGTTTACCCCTTAAGTCATGTACTCAGAGAGATTGAGAATTGATAGGTTTTTACAAGATACAAAGTGTTAGTAATCAATAAAATTTTGAAAATATTATGTGTATAGAAGAAGGACAAGGTACTAACTCAATATAAAGTCTCTTTATCTTATATTCTTAGAGAGGCTCCAAATTGGTAGCAACAATAGCTACTAAATCTGTAGCTTGATTTTGCTCTCTAGGAACTACTACTATGTTAAAAGATCTAAAGCTCTCAATAAAATCTCATGCTTTATATTTATACATTTTTAGATAAGATAGCTTGTACTGGTATTTATTTCTAACCCAATTTACTACCAAATCTCAATCCCCAAATACTAGCAACTATTTTACATTGTTCTTGATCACAAATTACAATCCCAAAATTAAATCTTCATATTTAACCCTATTGTTAGTGCAATGTAACTTTAACCTATATGCTTCCAAGAAATTCTTCCCCTATGGATCAATCAATTTAATTCTTATGCTTGATCCTTTTTTGGATATGACATCATCAAATTGTAGAGTCCATAGCTAATTGGAACCCTTAGATTCAGATTCTTACATTTGATTTTGTGTAGTAAAAGTATAAATACCAAAGCTAGGGGATTCATACTTTACCTCTTCAATCTTGACATTATGATCTATGATAGGATATTTCATCCTTGGTTCCCTATTAATCTATATTTGATATATAATGCCTCTCCATGGTAGCTAGATGTGAGATAAATCCATTGAGAGATAACCATTAAGCATTTTAAACTAGTCCCTACTTAGCAACAATCCATATCCTTCAAGTATGTCCACTACTAGGTTGTCAATAGTCATTTGGACCCATGGCTTAGATGCTACTTAAATATGTACATTAGTTAATTCTCTAACCACCAGTACCACTATTTTTTCCAATTGTGAAACTATTCTCTTTGAAGGACTTGGAGTTAGACCCAAATTTTGACATATAGAAGTAGGCATTATAGTTTTTGAAGCTCTAGAATCAACTAAAAAATTATGAATATTATTACCAAATGCCCTAATAGTTAGCAAAAAGGGTGGAACCTATGGCTTGATTTTATAGATAAGACTAGTGTCAGTAGCCTTTGATTTATCTATAGATGCTTTTTTCCTTTCCATAGGGACCTTCCTTGTGATAGATTTCCATAATAACTCCTTCTATTTAGTGATCTAAGATAATTCATGAAGAGTAATATTTGCTTTGATTTTATTCATGTCTTCAATGATTTTGTATCCTCCTTTGTTATATTCTTCTTTGATATGAGGCTAAGCATTCCCTTTAGGGGGTGGTGGATTGTTATCAACTTTTGGATTGGGTGGAATAGTTGTGATATTTGGAGGAATAGAAGTTGTGAATGGATGTATGTTCCTTAGATTACAACCACCTTTATGGAATTTCTGGAAAGCATGACTCTCATTGGTTTTGTCCTTTGGTATGTTATCATCTTCACTTGGAAAAGGAAACTCATGAGTCTCAAAGAACATGATAGTTCTTGAAGGGCTAGGGTCCTAGTGGGATTCTAGTGGATTATGCATATGATCCTAGCTTACTACTTATCTTTGAAATATTTCAAATACTATATATAATTCAACACAATCAAGCTCACCATGTTAGGAAGTATTATGGTTTCTGCACCAATTAAGTAGAGTTATCTCTACCATGTTGATCTCTAGAAGAATGTTGGGTTTCTCTATGTTGTTTATGGGCCTATTGAATGGTCTATTGTACCTCTGAAAGCTTGAATTCTGATTACCACTTGGGACATTGGTGTTTCTTATCTTCCTTTACATGCCAAGGAAGTCATTACTTAACTTATAAACCATCTTCTAAATAGCATCTAGCTCTGCATTTATATATTTAGTTCCTTGGAGAATAGTAGTAGAAGTTGTATCTAACTATTGATTCCAATAGTAACCATTGTCTTGTGCATGGTTCAAGAAACTATAATTTGGTTGCATTGTCTATGTCAAAGGAGGGAAAATGTATAATTGGTTCTGATTGAATGCATGAATGTTTTGATTTACATGTGAGACTAGATTCAATATTAGGAAGCTATTATTAAAATTAGGTGTGACAGGCACTTGAGGATTAAGCTACTTATTAATAGTAATAGCCTCTTCATAGGCCAATGCCAAGGTGGTGATAGTATCTACCCTTCTCAATAACACTACATCAATTAGAGCCAGAGCATTCTTGTACATCTCTGATACCAGTGCTTCTTTTGGTTTATACCTTGGGCTTAACCACATATACATATTTTGAAACCTTACATTGAAAGTATGAATTGGCTCATTAGGATCCCTTTTCATGCTATAAAAGTGCTGGTATATCAAAGTGGGATTGCTGACCTATCCAAATTATGTAATAAAAGTAGCTTGATATGCATTCCAAGAAGTGATGGAATTTTTTTTTAGATTCAAATACTAATCATAATAAACATTTATTATTGTAAAAGGGAAAAAATTGTATGCAATATCCTCATTAATAACATTCATTAACCTCAAAGTAGATTTAAAAGAATTGATATGTTCCTCTATTTTTCTTGATCTTGAAGGAGAAAAGGATGGTATATGCTTTTCAAAATTCCTAGGTAGGTCATGCACATCTCCTAGGATAGTAATAGCAGATCCAACCAACCAAGGTGGTTGAGCCATGGGATGATTAATAGGAGAAGTGTTCCTTACTAGGGAAGGTGTCTTGGTTTCATTAGGGGTAGTTGGTATAAATCTAGGACTCCTATGATTTGATAAGGGTGAGACTAGACCATTCTAAGAATTAGATCTGGTCACTCTCTTAGATGATTTTATTACAACTTTATGTAAAAACTAACCTCTTTTATCATAGGTGATAAGGCCATCCTTTTAGAACCAAAAAGAGAATGTTGATGTAGGTTTTATGCACACCAATATTATAATGAGGTAGCCTCTAATGTTTTAGGATCTCAATAGAGGTGAAATCCACTATAGGACATGATTTACAAGTATATGGTCTTAACAACCAAGTGATGGAATGGAAGGTAAGGCATGCAAGTTGTTAACAAGGATTGTGAAAAGAGGGGTGGTCTCTAAAAATAAATCAAAATCTAGATGAGTTGGTGGTTGGATGGTTACTAATTTAAAGTGGCTAGGTCTCAAAATAATCTCAAAAAAAAAGGGAGAGAGTAGAGAAAAAAAAGAGGCTCTATGGATTTAGGAATCACCTCTTTGGTTGGTTTCAAAGTGGACAAGTGATTTAAAAACCTATGTCTATTGCTAACAACTATTACAAACACATAGTAAGACATGGTCAAGTAGTCTAAGATAATCTTGATATAATAAACTCACATGCATTATTCAAAGGTTGATTTTTTTAGAGAAGCTATTACACACTCTTATTCAGGAGATTATGGCTCAAACCAGTGAGGTATCTGAGATAACTATTTCTCATACACAAAAAACTACATCAAATGAAAACACCTCTACACACTTAAAAATATGAATCAATCAACTTACTTGTTAATAACCAGTTTAATTTGATAATCATTCAATAGGTAGTGCACATCTGAGACTAACATATTAATCGTAACAAGAAATAACTACTTTTCATCTTTTTCACACTAACAATTATAGAATCATACAACTAAAAAGATAAGACTAATTGCATAAAGATTGGAAAGAAGATACACAAACATATAAGTTGACAATCAAAATTAATTCTACTCCTATATATTGAAATATTCCAACCCTTTAAAATTATGGGTTGCATGTGTTTAAATAGACTTTGGTATGGGTTGCCTCATCCTCTAAGTACATTCAAAATACATTACATGGCATAATCAAAACATTATTCCTAATTGCGGTCTCAAAATTATATAAAGCTATCTTACACTTATCAATAGTTAAAGTTAGCCTTTACAAAGTCATGAAATGTGTGTAGGTTTACAAAATAGATAGGTAAATTTTTAAAATAATTTTGAATTATAAGAAAACTATACATATAAAATTTACACTAGTATTACAATGTACATGCACAAAATTATCCCTTAAGGTTGAGTCGATGTCCCCATAGATGCATTAACCTTAGTGGGAGTTGTAACTAATGATGTTAGTGTAGAATTGGATATAAGAAGTTTAGTTTACTTCTTCTTTACCTCTATCTCAAGATAACATTTATGTGCCACATCATTGTATTTTGTAATTATATTAAGTTCAAAAGTGAGGGTCTATGTACCCTGCCAACCTACCCTGACAGCTTTACATGTTCTTATTTTGTATTCTAAAAGTTGATTTTAAAAATTTCAACATTAGTAACATTTTTCCTTGTAAATCTCAATTCTACTTCAATGGATTCTAATGGCTTCCCTTGTAAACTCTGCTTGAAATTATCTAAAACTTCTTGAATAAGTTGATCAGAATTAACTCTACTTGTTAACTTTCCTATAATTTCCTTTGCCTTTGACAATTCTAAGTCATTCAAAATTTTCAAGATAAGTGCCTAATGATCTTGTTATTTAGGGATTAATGACCCAACTACTGTTACCAATTCTCTAGCTTCCTCCATTCTAATGACTACAATATTGAGAGCATTAGATGCCTCTAATGGTGTCATTATATCTAAATGGTTGTAGGCCTAATTGGTTGTGTAAATAATTAACAAATTTAGTTTATTCTCATTTACCTTTAAATAATTAAATAATTTATGTGTTTGGGAAATATGAGGGGCTAATTCATCCCTCATTTCCTCTAGTGCATCTAAATAATTATAACATTTAGATGCAACCTCCTACACCTCAATTTCAATATCTACTAGGATGTGAACTATTTATTGTTGTTCTTTGATCAGTTCTAGTTCTACTTCCATCTATTGCCTTACATGTTCTTCACCCTCATGTATTACCACCATGGCATCTTTATTTGCTTTAGCTAGGGATCAAAAACATTCATTATAGGGGGACTAGCCCACATATATATTCTACCTTTTAGATAAGGCATAGACTTCTTGCCTTTCTTATAGATTCATTTCCCCACCAGCTTCATCTTCCAACTTTCTTTGTCCTACCCTTTGAATGCTCCCAAAAATCTTATAAAAAATGTCATTATGGATGGGATCTCTATGATCTTAAAATTGGGAATTTTAGCATCTTTGTCTCTCAGATCAATATCCCATGGAGGTATCACCAGCTAATTGGGGTCTATTTCTTATGTGTTTTTAACCATAGCCTCCTCCTCAAGATCTTTAGTTTTCTATTTCTTATTGTTTTCTATGAGGATTATGTCAAGAAGGGAGGGCTAAATGATCTTGAACTAGTCCAAACCTACATATTGGGGGAGTATATGGACTATGATGACTTGTTTCATCTTCTTCGCCTTGCTTGAGCTTATGATGGTGGTCTTTTGGGCTGAATTGGTGGATGGCATGGGAAAAGTGATATGGGTGGATGAAATATGGAGTTAGGTAGTGGCCATGGATTTTTAAATTTTTATTTCTACCCTCTTCCTCTTCAAGGTTTTGATTATGGTAGTGTTAAAGGGAATACTAGTAGTGGCTATGATGGATGTGGATGGTACAGTGGGGAGAGATGAAGTAATAGTGGTGGTAGAATCCTTCTCCACCTTTGGAGTGATTAGAGGAATGTATAAGAGAGAAGAGGAATTCATTAAAACATTAGGGGTGTAAGTGATAAATTCCACCTAAGGAGTCTTCAGAATAGAGGAAATTAGAACAGAACCAAAAATGGGTACACATGAAGAAACTAGGGAAGTGGTCTCTAAAGGCTGAGCCTTTTTACCTATTGTGTCCTTTGTGATTAGTTTCTTCCCTTTATCAGTCAAGAGGCTCAATTCTTTGGCTCTCTCTAATTCTTCTTCTTCATAAATTTCTTATTCTTCTTCCTCCTATTATTGGGGAATTAAAGTAGGCTTTATGATTTCTCAACTATTGGACTACCTATCAGGGGAGTCCTTGAATTCTTTCTATAGAAAATAATGGTCTTGCATTCCAAGGAGGAGCCATGTTGAGCTAAGGCAATAGCATCCTCTATGGCTACCTATAATTATGTAAACTCTTTAACTTGGGGATTAGTTGTGGGTGTTTGCATTGTAGTTGTAGATGGGTGCTTTGTGTCTTCTTCATTAAATGGCTCTAGAATAATGGGATATCCTATAGGTCCCCTGAGATCAGACTCATTCACCCCTAGCTATTTTTTAATATATCTTAACTTAAAGGGAAGTTATTTTGAAGGGTTCCCTTGTTTCTTTGTTTGGTCTAGGGGCTAGTTATTCTATAAATCTAAAGTTGCCCATCCTTTAGAAGGTGGTAGCCTTGCATTCATTTCTTGTATATAAATTGATGGCCCTTTCTAGATTATCCTCAAATGATCTTCATTTAATCCCATATTTTGGGTCTTTTCCAAGACCTAAGCATCATCCTTTACATTTAAAAATAGAAAGTTATGGTCATAAGGGACTTCTTGGTATGGGATACCAAAGCCTTAAATGTGTCTTTGTATGTGACCATGGGGATTCTAGTCCCTATGTGGCATGGTAGGAAAATGATAAATTTTTATTTTATTGCCTAATTCTCCAAATTACTTCATCTACATGTAGCACATCCTACCAATTATCATATGTGACTCTTAATATGTGCTTTTGTTATTTGTTATTAGGTCCTCTTCAACACTCCACCAGAGTTAGTAAGCAATTTATTGCTTGACCAACTTATCTAGTACATATTTATGGAGATGCATGGGGTGGAACTTATGTCTAATAATCATAATCACCATGTAATTAGGATACAACCAATAATCACCCCTTTCAAATAGTGTTTTGTCTATATTTGCTTCAATTTTGGGTAGTGGAGACTCATGGATTACTTTTCATACTTGAGGATAGACATCCTCAGCAATTCAAACCATGTTCTTTGTATATGTATAAATGTGTAAGAATTGGTAATAATCACAAATGAAATTCTTGGCATAGTTTATGGTTGGGATCTAAAGCACACCAAGGACCTTATACACTATGCCCATTATGTAATCCACAAAATAGGACATCATGTAGAAGTGGCCAGCTAAAGTGGGCCACTTGATCTTATGTAGGACATTCTCTCTCAGCTAGAAGCTAATGATTTCTCTCAAAATAAATTTTACATTAGTGGTCATCATCAAATAAAGTAAAGGTACCCAATCCAAATTAAGAAAATGGATGTTGGGAATGCCATACACCTTGTTAAGTAGTGCCATCCCAATATGCACTCCCATTCTATATTTATTGATAGGGTTGGTATTTTTTCCTTTATATGTCATGGTTTCCTTATGGAGAAACCATGAGCTCAATGCCTTATCCATTAAATTATGCTAGTTCCATGAAACTAATTTATGCTTATAAAAAAATGCATCTTGAACTAGTAGTAATAAATACCTCTAAATGTCATCTCTAGAGATGCACACCACAACTGTCTGGTTATCCATATGGTGTAAGAATGCATCTTATATAACCTTCCCTATAGAGAATAAATCTCATAGAATCTCGATGTAGGGCATCACTTCAGGTTTGGTCATCATTGAGTGCAGTTCTTGTCTCTTGAGAGAGAGCAAGTTTGTAATGAATTGTTATTACATAGAGGATTAATTTATATCTAGTGAAAATATGTTGATGGAGTCCATAATATCCCATAATTTAAAATAGTTTCCATACCTATTAGCAAATATGGTGGCATCATAGACTTTGTCCATGAATTTTTTTGAATCCTTTATGGAGAAGAATAATGGTAGAAGTGATCCTCTAAAACTCTTAGATGATGATGCCATTACAATTATGTGAAGTGGTCATAATTTATTTGTGTACCCTATGGAAAAATACTCTCCACTAGTCACTTATTTATATACAGTAGATTCATAGGTAGTTATGGCTTTCATGCATAGGATAATAGTCAATATTGAATTTGTTTGTGAGAAATGAATATGTCAATGGTTACACATCATGTATATATCCTTTAACATTAAATTCTAATTTATGAATTATAAATACTCAACATTCATATATTTTGTATTATCTTCATAGTTCAAATCTCATTATTTTAGTTTGTGGGTATCCTTAGCAAGTATCAAGAAGTATTTTTTATTTATTAGCTGAGTATAATAGGATTTTGACAATCAAGAATTAGGAGTTGGGTTTTGTGCTAGGACCAAGCCTACAAAATATCTAAAAAAAATATTTTGAATACAAATCCCTAACAAAAATATCAAAGACCAAATCTATCAAAACAAATGTTTTGAAAAAAATGCCCGATACAAAATAACTGAAGAGAAAAATCTTCTAATTAATTAAAACCGATGATGATTGTTTCAAAAAAAATATCTAATAAAAAATCCTACATATAATTTTTGATAAAATACAAGTCATTCAGAATAAATATTCAAATAACATGTTTAATGCAAAAACACCAAAAAAAATGTCTAAATAAAATACCTGAAGAGCAAATACCAAATAAGTCTTCCAAACACAAAGGCTAAACAAAAATGCCAAAGACCAAAATCTGTCTAAAGAAATGTTTCAATAAAATTCCTGAAACATAAACCCTAATGAATAATTCTCTAATGAATAAGACCCAAATAATTTCCCCAAATAAACTAGGTTCTAAAAAAACCTTTCATAGTTCAAATCTCCCAAAAGGCATTAATAAATTTAGGCTAAAAATATATAATACCATGCTTTTTTTTCCAAGTGTAATAGCAATTCAATATAACTTGCATAATTCATAGAAGAAGGCTTCAACAAGCAAGGTCAAAATCCAAAAAATATTGGGTACCCATTTCTTCTTGAATAAAAGGGGGATATTGGGTACAAAAAAAAAAAAAAAGATGAAGGGATTATATTAGTCCTCCTTTGATATTTTCAAATACCATCCTCCACCATTCATCTTGAGAAGGATAAAGTTCTCAACTTATTGATCCATGTGAACTATTAAGAACTTGTTTTTATCCATTCATTTGGGAATCAAGATGAAAGGTCTTCATTAATTATATTTGTTTATAAATAGACTTCTTCTCATTAAAATTAACATGATCAAATTAGACAACAAAGTGATGACAAATTTTGGAGTCTTATTGTGCATTTTAAATGATATTTTGTGATTATGTAGTACATCAATCTTATACTCTTTGAAAACTCATGACCCTGGCTATTCCTCTTAGTTATACACATGCCTTAATTTTACAAGCCTCATATTTGCTCTATATTATGTCCCTCGGCCTATATATTAATCTTATCAAAATTCTATTGATGACATAGGCATCCATCTTGCACATAATTCTTAAAATATACTTATCTTACACCTATGTAAGTTATGAGCCTATGCCTACTCTCCTTCTCCCTCAACACTAACATTTAAGTCAGATAATAGTGTCTATGTTATTATCTAATGTAAGTGTCTAGTGCTTTAAAGTCATCCAATTTACAAATTAAATGTATTATAATGGTCGTCTTAAGTGATTTAATGTTATTTATCTCCTAATAGTATTGGTATAAATACAATATCATCCCTCATTCATCCATAACCTATGAAACCTAGTAATTAAACCAAAAGAGCACTCAAGAAGCACTTGAGAGGCATTCAAGTTACCAAAATATTTTCTAGTCTACCCTATTATGACATTATTCAAAAAAATGTCTTAGTTTAGGTTTAAAGTAATAAATGATCATTTATAAGGTCATATTTACCAAATTACAAGCTAAGTCATTATTGTACTTGCTTTACACATTGCCTAATTCACACACAATCTAACACATAGGGGATAACTACATGAGTTTGAGTCCCTCTTATGGATTATTTTCTTATGTAGACATTACCCTTTGATAGTGGGGTCATTGTTGATTAGTTCAGCACTATGTTCCCACTAACCCATTTGTCCCTAAGGTCATATTAAAGATAAAAAGCTAGGGTTTTGTCATTTCACTAGGAATGACAGTCCATAACCCATATCTAAATGCACCATAATGAGATTGAATCCAAACCCAAAATCATACAAGTGGTAACATCCTATTTCAGTGAGTATTGTATACATGACACTATCATCAAACCCATACACTAGTATCGATGTAACTTTTCTAGGCTAATGTAAGTATCTAGAGAGCTAGAGGCACTAGATCTAAAATATAACAATTGATCCAATTTTATATTCTTACATGATTTTTACTTGTACTATAAATATCACTAAATTATCATTAATTATATTTAACTAATTTATTTTATATCATTTATATATCTAGCATACCTATACTTTATATTAATAGCCTATCTTGGTTATATAAATTCAACATATGATACATCTAAGTTTAACACATTAGTTCCCTATTATAGATATGATATTCACCCTTATTCCCTATCATTTATATATATCCTTAACCCTAACCACTAAAATATGATCCATATCCAAATTAGGGTTAAACATTTAGTGACCCCTTTTTTTGCAAATGCACATTTTTCTTATTCCTAGGATTTTACACTAGCTAGGGTTTTAGATTGATGTAATTTTTAAATTCATATTGGTATTATTTTATATGAAACCTAGACATATCCATATATTATGGGGTGTTTCTATTGAACATATTTAACTTCCCCTCAACCCATCCAAGATGTATCAAACCAATGAGGGATTTCATACCTTAGATCATGATGATACCCATGTTGACAATGAAAAAATCTTGATCAAGTTATCATAGAAGAAGATTTTGATAATGAAAATATAGAAAAAATGAAAATGACCAATTAAAAAATGACCAAGTATATGCAATTACCATGTTTTGTGAGTGGATTCAAAAAAACCCTAGAGATCTTGATAAAATATTTAAAAATATAATTAAAGTTAAAAATTTAAAAACTTTAGTGAATACATCTATCCCCTTGAATACACTACAACTAAATACATCTAATGGGGGCATAGATTATGTGTTCCAACCTTTGTTCCTTGAATCTACTATTAATGCATCTATTAGGAACTTACATATTTTTTCAATGCAAATACTGGTTTAAATGCCTATTATTACTCAAAACATGTTTCTAGCCCTTACGGTTACTACTCAAATTGTTAATCAAAATCCCACTGGGCCTATAGTTCAATCACTCCTTCAAGTTATAAACACCTTGTAGGATAAGGTTAAAAAAATTGAATAAAAGGCTTCAAAGTATTCACATACCATAGATTCAAAAGATGTGTTGTATAACCCTCTTGTACTTGATATCTCTTTGCACCAATTACCAACCAGATTTGTTGCACCTAAGTTCACATTTTATTATGGAAAGGGTGATCCTGAACAACATATTCAAGAAAAGTTTGTTTTCTCCTTTGCATGAGTATATTATTTTCAAAAAGTTTAAATCTTTTGATGACTTATATTATGCTATATAAGACCATGAACTGAAGCTTATCTCATTGAATAAGCTCAAGTATGTAACAAACACACCATCTACATCTACAACTATTACAAAATTTACAAGCAAACCAAGTTATAAGGTAAAACCTCCTGAGCCTAAAAATAAAACAACCACCATGATTAACATTGTCACACAATATCCTAATCATCTTGTCCTAATTAATGAACTAAGGATATAGTTTAAAAATTTACCTAAACCCCCTAATTCATTACTCTCATGGTTTGTATAGTGTCATCTTATATCTCTCCCTCATCTTATAGAGGTTGATGTAAATAGACCTCTACCCAAAGGATATGGTGCAAATAATTATTATAACTATCACTAAGGCCTTGGTCATTCTAAAAATATATGTTTTACCCAAAAACACAATATCCATAACCTCATTAATGACCAATAGATTACATTTGATGATCTTCTAAAGGAATTAGGTTCATAGCTTGGTGATCACCATAAATATAAAATACTTAACAATCCTTTGTAAGACCACTCTAAAAAGGAACCAAAAGTTTAAATGGCATACAGTGCACAACCTTTACCATCATATTATAGACACCCACTTGATGGGTTCATTGGTACTTACATGAGACATATACATCTTATGGTTAGCAAACCTACCATTTCCTTTGATGAAAACAAAATTAAGGATGATGACTCTAATATTCATTCTGTATTCATTTGAGCATACCTTGATAAACACCCCATATGTAGTGTTATGATTGATAATTGTGAAAGAAAAAATGTTTACACCATGACATTAATTATTCATTTTGGGTATACTCATCATGTTTACACCCTTCTACTAAATCATTCAAAGCATTTGATAGGACCTTCTAGAAGGTTATTGATAAGATTGATCTACCTTTATAGGTTAATATTACATGTGGTCACTAATTTCTTAGTTATACCTTATACAAGTGTATTTTACATGTTGTTGGGATGATCTTAGATACACACTCTTTAAGTATAATACATGGGTGAATTAAATACATTTAGGCCAATTGGGTAATTATAGTTTCTGGTATTTCATATGAGCATCCTTTTGAACAAGATAAATTAATAACTAGGTAGTTAATTATAAATTATGTTAAGGCTATGTTGTCACTCAATCTTACACCATAGGTATTTCAAGCCTCCTCCAAATTGAGTGAAACATTGTATTACCTCTAGGCCTATGGGTTGTCTGTAGCAAAGGTAAACCTCTAGGTTTAAGGGCTAGCTCCCTAGTTTAGTCTTTGATAGCTTATCACCTACACTACTTATTTTCTTGGATGAAAAGAGATATAAAGAAATATGAAAGTAACCTATTATAATGAGGTGATACAATAGATTGATCTCCACTATACTACCATACACTTTCACTATGAAAGATGACTCACAAGACTAGCTTCAACATCCTAGATTTCTCTAACATAAGTGTTTCAACCATAGAGGTGATATGCATTTAAATTTTCAAAGTGATTGAACAAAAGGTATGATTGTGGAAATTAATTCTATTAATTATAATTATATATAGATAAATACACTAATTACACTTCATGTGACCTATGGGAGAGAGAATTATTTGCACCAAACATGAAAGAGTAAGAAGAACAAAAGGATAGATAGTTATCACTTGTCATTCTACTATGAAATACTTCACACATTTAAAAACTAATATATAAACTCAAAACTATATTTTAAATATTTATTTCAAAGTTAAATAAATTATTCAGACTAACTACACTTTATGTGACCTATGTGAGAGATAATTACTTGCACCAAACATGAAAGAGTAAGAAGAACAAAAGGATAGATAGTTATCACTTGTAATTATACTATGAACTATTTCACACAATTAAAAAATAATATATAAACTCAAAAATAGATTGGAAATATTTATTTCAAAGGTAAATAAAGTATTCAAACTAGCAGGGCTTCACCATACCCGGTTTGGATCCCTTTATAAAGCCAAAAAGTCTTGCATATATTAAGCATATGAGAGGAAAGAGATGAAGAGAAGTGGAAGTGTCACAAAGCCACGTGTCAAGAATTGGAAAATAATTAAAACATGATAAAAGGAGTTAGAAAATAGGATATGAATGTCTTCTTAGACAAGTGTCCACCTAAAGTTCATCATTATCCCTTAAGTTGGCATATAGACCCTTTATGGTCTTTCTTGAAACTACCCTCACGATGATGAGTAGTCCATATATCTTGAACTATATTAGAAAGACTTGACACATATTTCATGACATGGGAAGTTGGAAACAAGATAGTGACAGTCATTTATGCCTCTCTAACTAATGAACTCCCCTTTGTCACTTGTCATTCACTATCTTCAATTACTCATTAGCCTTTTATGCCTAGATCTTAACACTTATCACTTAAGTGACTTGAAAATAATCAATGATTTTTTTTTTATATGTGTAAGACACTTTTTCAAGACCTCTTTCTCTTTTTTTATATCAAATATATCTCAAGAGACTCAATATCACTCTTCTCACTATCACACTTTGATAGTCACATTTCTTCTCACTGTGTCATTCAAGACTACCTATAATGGATGATCTATAAAATGGATTTGCATGATTAACTAAGGTGAAAATTTATTTTTGGGAGTTAAATCCAATCCATACACAGCTCTCACAATTTCATTCATTCCTTAGTTTCCATTTGTACCTATAAAACACCTCAAATCTTGAAAAAGACAAAGAATTAGGCCTGTTCATACAAGTAATGTAAAAAAAAATTGGATGGTGAGGATCCCAGAAGACTTTAAAGTATTTAAAAAACATATTCCAAGTCAACTGACCCCTCTTGTATGAATTTAAATTCATGTTTTCTCCATCAAGTTTTTTAAGAGGGATTTAGGAGTGTTTTAAGTCATCTAGATTCTTAGCAATGATTCATAAAATCTAAATGCCTAATCTACAAAAAAATTACACTGAGATAAAAATAAAGAACCCAACAAACTATCCTTATATTCTTTTAGGAACCATGTATGCCATCCATATAGATACAAGAAAATGAAGTTGGCTTTCGATCTCATATACTATATGATAGACACCCTTGAAGTAAGTTCAGGCCAAAATGACCAATCATGTGTTGTTTTGTACCAAAAAATGGGTGTTATAGACTCTATAATCATAAAATAAATATCTCAACTTTTTTTTTAATATCATATGGTCCTATGGATGAAGTTAGAGTCCATTAGGGTTTATGCTTAGTATTAGGCCTAGTCTACAAGACTGTGTTTTTGGGTGTATGACCACATCTAAATTTTTATAATGGATGTATATGTTTATAAAAATTAATTTACATCCAATTAAACTCTATATATCATAAAAGGGTCATTAAATACTCTCCACTTTATCTTTTCACCTTTTATGCACTAAACCTTTAGGTGGCCTTAACTGTGAAGTGCCCTGTGTTTGAGATAAAATATAGGGTAATTAGCCTATTTGTCTGTTCTAAAAGAGACACTATGTGGATATATTAGGTAATTTTTACAATCTATACCAATTTTTAAAACTATATCACATCTACAAATCTCTCAACACTCCAAATCCCAAAACTAGCTTCTTAAGCCATGTGATTGTGTAGGGTTTTGGTTTGCTTTAAGTTGAGGTTTGAACCTAGGCTTTGCTCTATCTATTTGAATTTTAGAATCACATGAAAATTTATTATTAAAGTGTGATAATTTTTTCAATGTGTTGACCCACCTTATACCTATTCCAACCTTTCAAACTATATCTATCCACTAGCTAGAACTAGTCTACGGTTAGACTGTAGGTGTGTAATTTAGGAATATAGGAATTCCTTTAGGTGCTCATTTATGCCTGAGTAATATGTTTCTCTCCCTTGGTTACATATTTAGTTATTTGTGTCAATTTTACCTCTAAATTTACTTTTTTATTCTATGATACCATGCAACCATTACTCTATCATTAACTCAATATAGTGTCATTGTAAGTTACATGTTTATTTGGGCCTCATAACACTGTAACCACTGAGTGTCTCTAATAAGATTTTGATTTATTTGAATACCCAATCCATCATTAGTTTATCTTGTTCAAATAACCTCATTCTATTTTTATATACTACCTATAGGTATAGGAAATAATTAATAAACCATTATACTCACATAGACCTCATCTACCTTCTTCAATAGAATGACATTGTGAATGAGAAAAATCCCCTTTCAAAGAAGTTAAGGTAAGTCATCTCATTTATCAAATTTATTCAATTTTGGTTGTATATTAATATTTATAAGGTTGAATATGATTTTGTATATGACCTTTTATGTTTTTAGATCAATATCTAAAACCTCTCACTGAATTCTTAGTGAATGTGAGGGTTCAAAACTCATGAACCTCTTTGTTTAGGGAAAAATTCTCACCTTGAATGTAGGTCATTGATCAAGAAATATTAATGTGTATAAGAATTTTTAGACTTCTTATATCTCTTATATCACATTTAAAACTTAAAATGGTTTTTTATCATGTTACTATTGAATTCTTTAACACATTTTCAATGACTTGGAATGTTCAAACCTATCACTCATTCACTATTTGAGGTGCACTTTTAGTACTTGACTCTATCAAGTATCCAAAACCTTACATTCAATCAATGATATTTTTGAGACCAAAATTTTATATGGGGAATATGATGATACATAATCTGAGAGATTGGAAACAAACATGTTAGCCTTGACCTAGAGCAAATAAAAAAAGGGTAAGCTCTACAATTGATGAAACATTGTTTTAGCAAACATTGTTCTGTAGACTTGATTAAAGCATAAAGATATGGTTATACCTATTAATTCATAACCACACATTAAAACCATGTTATAAAAATCATGAAAATGATGAACATTCTCTTTTAACCTACATAAACTAATTGGTTCACAAAAACCAATGAAAAAATATGAGGAAAATTGAGGTGTTGGGGTTATACAAGTAGTTTGAAGGTATCAACAATATTAAATATTATTCATATAGTATAGACCACCAAACTAAGAAATATAGAGATGGTATGGAATTTAAAAATGAATACTATTATCCCCCAAGTACACTCATTTATACTCTCCTCCTCTTGTTCTTACTAGAAGGAAAATCATTAACCTTTCTTAAGCTACCTAAGAGAGCGATGAGAGAGAGAGAGAGGTTTGTTTTTTCCATTTTTGGACCTATTAAAGCCATATGATATTGTAAGTGAGTTATGGGGATATCAAGAGACTTCATTGAAGCTTTCACATGTTCTAAGTGTGTCATTTAGACTGTACAACTACCTAAAACTCCCCTTTTTGTAGTGATCTCCTTCTTTCCATGTTAAACTTGTCACATTTTCAGTTTCAAATAATTCCATAACATTATATAACATATTTTACATTAGATTCCTTCTTAACACATTTTTGTTTTGGTTAAAAACCATATATTTAATAAAATTAACCTAAAAGGTAGCCAAAAAAGGACATTAGGACAAAATGGCAAGTATGACCAGGTTAAAACATATTATGTGACCTCAATAAAGACCATGGGACCAATTTCCAACCTAAGAGACCCTATGAAAGTTTAAAATTGTAAGGGGGTTGACTTAATTTGTACTAAGGGTAAAATTATCAAATTTTTTAGAGATTTATTAGTTCTATCATGCTTGCTATGGTAAGGACCAATTGGATTATTCTATCCATTTGGCTATGGAATCACCTATACACTATAATTGACACTAAAATACCTCTGAAAGGACACCAAATCACACCAAACACAACAAAAAACAAACACGCAGATAAGACACAAAACACACACTTGTGTTCTCATGAACACTTATAAAACATACACAACAACTCAATCAAATCACACCTATCCTAATACTTATAAGACCTCAAACACTTGAGGTGAAGAATAAATTCATCATTACTTCAGCCAGGGTCAAATATAAAGCTTTTTACATCATTTCTACTCCATTAAAACACTCTATCATATGAGACATACTTATCAATGAAAAATTACTTATGAATATATTCAAATGACTCACCATCTTTGAATATTATGTTAGCAGCAAATTTATATTTTGGATCTCTCACAAACACTCCATCTAGCTTTCTAAGAGGCTTGTTTAAAATTGCAGGCTGATTGACCTTTGTCATGTCCACTTGAAACTCCTCAATCTAATCATTAAGAGTCATGAATGTTTTCTCATCTTCTATTTCTTCTATAATGTGATGTACTTAGTGTATAAAAACATCAAGTTTATCTTTTTTCTACTCCAACATGTCTAAAAGTGGTTCAACTTTAGATTGAGGTTTGGACTATTCTTCAACCACACACATTTCTTCTTTAGATTCATTGGAATTCTTCATGAGTTTAACCTTCTTGATAGTGGTTTGACACTCATTCTCATTATCAATAGGACACTCTCCTTCATGTTTACAAGGTTCATAAATAACCTTAATATCAAGTTCATGCTTCTTAAGAAGGGGAGTTGGCTTACTCAGTTGTTTTAACTCTTGAATTATGGCATGAAACTACTACCATAAGTTATCTTCTTCTTCATGGATGTCACATTCATGGAATCCTACATCTTGGGTAGATAGAATTGAATTATCTTCCTCATTATCTTTATCTACCATAGTTTTAAAACCATCATCACCATGCATATGAATAAGGTAATTACCCTTCGTAGCTTGTTGAAAAGAATTATCAAGGCTTACCTCAAAATACTCATCACCTTCTTTATAGATGATGTATGTGCCAAGATCTATATCTTTAATGAAATTATATGGATAATGTCCATAAGTGTTATCACCATACTCATCTAGGAAAATGTCAGAGACACCTTCAAGTTTGGAAGATGATCCATCATCCATAACATACTCTTCTTGATAATTGATGGTACAATTCAGATTATAACTTGCTTCCACATATGGCTCAATGTGAAACTTGGCCAATGGATGTTTTTAGGAGTCAAATTTTCTCCATACCTTATTTTAAAATCCCATAAGGACCAATTAGATAATATATATCCTTTTATCTTGGCATTGAAGTCCCTTGATAGGCAAATAACAAAGTGAGCAAGTAGATCTACCACCACTATGTCCTAAAGGATTGAAAAGCTTGGACAATCATGCAAGAAAACTCTCAAAATTTTTATGAGACATAATATCTTAGCTATTATCCCATCAAGTTGTAACACTTCATTTATATATGGCTCACATTTCAAGCCTAGCTTATCTACCACAAGCCTGGTCATAACTGAAGTACTTGCCCCACTATCCATAATGCAATTATGAACAAAATTATCTCCAATAATGAGAGTGATATATAAGGGTGGGGGATTTTAAGATTCTATATAGGTTTAAACAATTTGATTAAGAGCATTAGTGAGGGATACATTACCATGCATTGATGTTTGAGGATTGATATGGATTTAGGATAGTTGCTCTTGAAGTAGTTCATTTTGACCAGGAATGTAGAACACTTCCCAAAGAGATATATTAGTCTTATATTTCTTTAAGGAATCAATTATATTCAAATAAGGAACACTTAATTTTTATTACATCCTTGAAGATAAAGTGGTGCCTTGAGTTTGAGTCAATGGAGTACTTTGAGTCACCCTTCTTACATTCTAATTTTGAAGAGGTGAAGAACTTATAGGGGATGGTACATTTACATTCACACCTTCTAGCCTTGAAGAAGGATTGTTTGAACTTGTTTCAACACCATGAACATATCCCAAAGATTTCCTCTTTGATCTTGTGTTGGCTGCAATTTAGGTACCTTTTCACAATAAAAATGTACCTTCCACTTGAAATTTTACAAGGCTCACTCCTTGAGGTTGCCATCCTTCATTTGTTCCTACTTTCATGAAGTTCCCATCTTCTACTATTAATTGAAGAGTAGGTCCTCCTTGAGATACTAGGGCTTTCCCTTTACCTTCATTGGCATCTATATATTGTCCTTGAGGTTTCTATTCTTTTCCTTGAACCAAGTTACAATGGAGTAGAACCATGACTCTTGTGTTGTGAGTAAAGGCTATATTATAGGCATTGGGTGGCCTATTAAAGATAGGCTAGCCTTTCCCCCTACCTTGAACATATTGCTGATGTGGAACCTTCTTGCTTATGAAGAATAGGGGTATGGGTTTTGGTGAGATCCATATTGTATATTTATTTTCCTAACTTGAGCTTCTAAGGCCTTAGATATTTCCTACCAATCAATGGTATCTTCTGACATCTTTGGGGAAGCTCTAGACTTGTTGTTTGAACTTGGAATTGGATCAAGACTTGGAGAAGTAGAAGACATATTAGGTAGAATAGGCGTAGTGATTTTTTGAAGGAGTTTACTAGCTTGTATTAAACCATTCTTATCTCTAATGGATATGTCATAGGCTTCAAGAAAAGTGTATCCACCTATAGACTGCAACATGATATTTATATCAGTCCCAATAGCTCTTAGGTATGTAGGGAAAACAAAACTTGAAGGGGCTCTCATGGGAGGTGAAATCCTATAGTGTGTTCTTTGAAACCTCTCATTGAAGTCATGCATAGTTATTTAGGACCTTTTTGAATCATATTAAGTTGATGAATGAGTGATGTGTGATCACTTTTATCTTCAAATCTTTGGTTCAACAACTCCCCAAACTAATCCCAAGTGGTTATACATCCTCCTGACAATGTCCTATACCAATCAAGGGATTTTACTCTAAGAGACATGGCAAGTAATGTGACTTCAATGTTACCTTAAGTGACATTATCAATTTTTTTTAAGTTATAAATGTCCCTAATATGCTCACTTGGGGTGATATGACCTTACCCATTGAAAGTAGGAACACTCTTAGTGGCATTGGGGGGGGATATCATCAAAGGCATTGAGATGTATATGATTTTCAATATTGAAGGTTGGGAAAGCATACTACCTAGCCATATTATCCTAGAATTGCTCTTAACTCTCTTGATCTTCTTAGTTTGTAAAGTATTCTTTTTCTTCAAATGTCAAGATAGGCTGAGGATGTTGCACTTCAAGAGTAAGTTTAGGTTGAAGAAATGGATTTATAGGATTGTTACCACTACTAGTAGTTGACCTAGTAAGGACCATGAAGTATGAATAAAAGGAATGATAAATTTTTTGTCTAAAACAATATATTACCTTTATTGGAGTTGTTGAATGATGAGTAGAACACATGTATGTATCTATGATGTTGTCAAGACTAACATTTACCTTGACAAGATATGCTTGAGATAATTGACCCATGAGGACTACTAGAATTATTATCACTCAATATTGAACCCTTGGAGAGGTTATTAAAACCTCCTCCAAAATTATTGAAACATTGGATTACCTATATGCTTGTGGGTTGACTATAGCAGAGGTAAACCTATAGGTTTAAGGGCTAGCTCACTAGATTAGTCTTTGATAACTTATCACCTACACTACTTGTTTTCTTGGATGAAAAGAGATATAAGGAAACATGAAATTAACTTATTATAATGAGTTGATACACCATATTGATCTTCACTAGACTACCATACACATGGACTATGAAATATGACTCACAAGACTAGCTCTAACATCCTAGATTGCTCTAATATAAGTGTTTCAAACATGGAGGTGATATGCATTACACTTTTCAAGGTGAATGAACAAAAGGTCTAATTTTGGACACAAATTCTATTAATTACACTTTAAAATATATAAATACACTAGTTAAAATTAATGTGACATGTAAGAGAGAGAACTACTTGCACCAAACATGAAATAGTAAGAACACAAGGATAGGTAGTTATCACTTGCCATTCTACTATGAAATACTTCAAAAACTTAGAAAATAAACTATAAACTTAAAACCAGATTGGAAATATGTATTTAAAAGGCAAATATAGTATTCAAACTAGTAGTTTTCATCATACGAGGTGTGGAACCCTTTATAAATCCAAAATAACTTGCATATATAGAACACAGGAGAGGAAAAAGAAGAAGAGAAGCTGAAGGATCACAAGGCCAACTGTAAAGACTTGGAAACTAGTTAAAACATGAGAAAATGATATATAAATTAGGATATGAAATTCTTCTTAGATAAGTGTCCACCTAAAATTCATTAGTCTCCCTTAAGTTAGCATAGAGACCCTTCATGGTCCTTCTTGAAACTACCCTCATGATGATTAGTCTATCTATCTTGATTGATATTAGAAATCCTTGACACATATGTATTGACATGGGTATTTGGAAATAAGATAGTGATAGTCATCTATGCCTCTCCAATAGATGAACTCCCCTTTGTCACTTGTCATTCACTATTTGTAATTAATCATTAGACTTCTAAGCCTAAACCTTCACACTTATCACTTAAGTGACTTAAAACTACTAAAGGAAATTATTTGAAGATGTGTAATAATTTTTTTCAATACCTCTTTATCTTCTAGTCTATCAAATAGATATCAAGAGACTCAATATCACTCTTCTCACTATCACACTTTGACAATCACAGTTCTTCTCATTGTGTCATTCAAGACTGCCTACAATGAATGATTTAGCATAGGGTTTTACATGATTAAATAAGGTGAGAATTGAATTTTTGGAGTTTAAACTAGTCCATACACCTCTCATAATGGCCTTCATTCCTTAGTTTCCCCTATACCTATAAAACACCTCAAATCTTATAAAAGATAGAGAATTAGGCATGTCCGTACAAGTGATGACATGACAAAAGTGGATGATGGAGATTCTTGGACAGTTTCAAGTATGTACAAAATTTTTCCCAAGTCAATTGACCCCTCTTAGATTCATTTCAATTCATGTTTTATCCATCAAATTTTTTAAGAGGAATTTAGGAGGGTTTTAAGTAATCTAGCTTCTTAATAATGATTCATAAAATATAGATTCTTAATCTTCAAAAAAAAAAATACATTGATATCAATTTAAGGAACTCCCTAAACTATACCTATCTTTTTAGTCACCATTTACAATATCCATATATATATGAGTAATTGAAGTTGGCTCTTGAGCTCCTATACTGCATTCTAAACACCCCTGAAGCAAGTTTAGGCCAAAATGACTAGTCTTGTGTTGTCTTATACAAACAATGGGTGTTATATACTCTCTAATAATCAAATAAATCTCTCAATTTTTTTTAATATCATATTATCCTATGGATTAAGTTAGATTCCATTAAGGTTTATGCCTAGTATTAGGCCTAGTTTTTAGGACTCTATTTTTTGGTGTATGACCAACTCTAAATGTTTCCAATGGTTTTAGATGTTTATTAACATTAATTTAAATCCAATTCAACTATATATATCATCTAATGGTCACTCAAGTCTCTCCACTTTATTTTTTCACCTTTCATGCACTAAACTTATAGGTGGCCTTGACTATGAAGTGCACTTTATCTGAGACAAAATAGAGGGTAGTTCCCCTATTTGTCTGATTTGAAGGATACTATGGGGGGATATATTAGGTACTTGTGACACTAAATACCATATTTTAAAACTTTATCACACCTTTAAATCTCTCAACATTCCAAATCCCAAAACTAAATTCTTAAGCCTAGTGACTCTATAGGGTTTTGGTTTACTGTAGGTTGAGATTTGAAACCCAGTATTTTATTTGTCTCCTTTCATATTAAAATCACATGAAAATGTGTTTTAAAAGTGTGATAATGGTTCAAATATATTTACCCACCTTATACCTCAGCTAACCTTTCAAACTTTATCTCTCCACTAGCTAGAACTAGTCTATAGTCAGACTATAGGTGTGCAATTTAGGAATATAGGGATCCCTGTAGGTGCTCATTTATCCTTGAGTGTTATGTTTTTATTCCCTAGTTCCATATTGAGGTAATTATGCACATTTCACCTCTGAATTTAATTTTTTTATGCCATGATACAATACAACCATTACTCTATCATCAACTCAATATAGTGTCATTATAAGTCACATGTTCATTTGGGCCTTATATAATTGTAACCACTGTGTCTCTAACAAGACTTTGACTGAGTTGAAAACCTGATCTATCATCAATTTTTATTTTTCAAAAAACCTCATTATATTTTTATATACTACATCTAGGTCTAGGACACAAGGAGGAAACCATCAGAATCACATAGACCCCATCTAACTTCATCAACAGAATGACAATGTGAATGAGCAAAATTCCCTTTTGAAGAAGTTAAGGTAAGTCATCTCATTTAGCATCTTTATTCAATTTTGGTTATAGATGACTATCTATAAATTTGAATATGACTATGTATAGGACCTTTTAGGTTTGTAGACCAATCTATAAAACCTCATTACTAGTGACTCTAAGGGTTTAAAACTCATTAACCTCTCTATTTAGGGAAAAATTCTCACCTTGAATATAGGTCACTTTTTAAGAACTCTGACTATGTATAAGACTTTGTATGCTTATTATATCTCTTCTATCACATTGTAAACTTTAAATGGTCCTATATCATGTTACAATTAAATTCTTCAACACACTTTCAATGTTTTGGAATGTTCAAACCTATCACTCATTCACTATTTGAGGTACACTTTCAGTACTTGACTGTATCAAGTGTACAAGATCCTACATTCCATCAATGATCATTTTAAGATAAAAATTTTAGATGGAGAATCTGATGAACCATACTCTGAGAGATAAAAAACAAACATGTTAGCCTTGACCTATAGATATTCATAAGAGGATAAGCTTTATAATTGATGAAATATTTTTCTAACAAACATTGTTTTACAAACTTCATTAAAGCATAAGTAGATGGTTCTACTTTTTCCTTCATAACCACATATGAAAACTAGGTTAGAACAATAATTAAAAGGATGAACATGTTCATTTAACCTACATTCACCAATTGGTTCACAAAAACCAATACAAATAGATGAGGAAAATTGAGGTGTTGGGGTTATACAAGTAGCTTAAAGACATCAACAATATCAAATATTATTCATAGAGTAAAATCCACAAAATTTAGAACAATGTCCATGGGATGAAAGTACACAAGGACTACTAACATCCCCCAAGTACACTTGTTTAGACTCTCCTCCTCTTATCCATGGACATAGATTACATATATATGGATTCTAAGAACCCCTATTCCTTCTATTGATGTTTCATGACCTAATAATCTCATTATACATACACTAAGCATCACATATACTACAATGACAAATATTGCACCTATACATGATCCTCAATAGTACTACTAGTTTTTTGCACTAGGTTTTGAGTTGGGAGATACCTATGATCATCCTTTGGATGAGATCATAGGATGATATTGTCTCTTCCATAAAATAACAAAAAAATAAAAATACATTCAATAAACCAAAAATACTTTTGATACTTTCATGTTCTATTATCTCATTTACATCTATATGTTTGTTTTATGTTAAGGACTAGCATGCCATTTAATCCTACATATATATACATAGGCATATAGATATACATGATATACTTAGAGGTATTCGTCCTTACCTCTAATCACATCATTAAGACATTGGGAGCATCCATATTATATGATCTTGATAAATATAGGTTATATGATTCAATGATCTCTCTAAACTATCATGTTTGATATTACGTATGTACTCACACATGATTATTATCCATGAATATAAATTAAATGAGATGATTGATATGATATGTACTTGAAATTTGTTTCTAACACATTTTATCTATGGTCCAATATGACATGTTTATGCTAATTTCTTATGTTTTTCCTTTACACACTTCCTTGAGTGTTTTACCTCATTATTATCTTATTTTTTGAGAATTTGAATATGCTCTATTATATGTATCCCTTGTGTCTATGATTGCATTCTTAGATATTTAAATATTTTATTTAATTATTAGACATTTGAATATGTAATTCCTTTCTTTTGTGGATATTTTATTAATTCATGTCCATTTTAGTTTGTAATGTTTGAACATACCCCTTATTTGTAGTCTCTTTGGACCATTGCTTTTTGACTTACTTTTGAGTGCTCTTCTATGTGTGCATGTTTGCTTGTTGATCTTGTATTGTTACTATCTAGATGATGTCATGGTATTTATCATGCATATTATATCTATATTTGATCACATTAGTTCTAGGTTGATGCACAAAGCTGGGGGATAAAAATAATGACTTTCCCCCAACTTTTAATTTTTTTACAAAGGGTGTACGCCCTTTTTCAAAGGGAGTACTCCCTCTTTTTTAATTTTTTGAGGCCTATGATTGTGTTCAAGCCTTTAGGTCATCCAACCTTTGTGATTTTCAAAGGGCATATACCCTTTAGAAAGGGTGTACACCATTTGTAAAGGGTGTATGCCCTTTGTAAAGTGTAAAGGGAATACACCATTTTATTTTCTCATTTAATTTTTCCTAAAACTGAAACCCATGGCTTTGGACTTCTATTTATTTCCCTCTCTTATATTTTTTCAATTTTATATTCATGTACACACTTTGAAGTTACATCCCACCAATGTGATTTAGCATTTACGTTATTTTAGGTCAGGTATGTTGATTTTTATATTTTAATTTTTTTCATTTATATTTATATTTTTATTTATTTATTCAATTAGGTTTTTTAATTTAGGTTTACATTATATTTTATTTCATTGCCTAAAAAAACTTGTATTCTATTTAAATCTAGATATCCAAGTTTGATGGACACATTGCATGAAGAAAATGTTAGACAAAACCCTAAACAATTTGATTTTGCATAAGAAGTTCAATTGTATGAATAATAAAATTTAAAACATCAATAATTATAAATAATCAAAAATGTTTTTCATCAGTATTCATCTGGTAGTACACACATTTCACTTTCCAATACACTAGAGACTATTTTTAATGAAGTAGAAATGTAACTTTATAACTTGATGCAATGTTGCATCAAAGAGAGGCCATGAAAGAATTTTATTCCGACCAATTGTCATATGAAGATGTTAAAAAAATAAAAAAATAAGTTTTGTGCACTTTTTTTGTTAATCATAGAACCAACCAACCTCCACCAATTAATTATAAACACATTAGTATTTATTGGTGTGTTCATGAGGAGATGAAAAATAAATTTTGGGATAGGTGGTGGATGGTGTCTGATAAGTCTCCATGAAATAATAATGAGGTTCCATTATAATTTTTGAGAAAATTATATTTTGAGTTTGTGTTGTAACAAATTCCAAACTATTTTGACATGAAGGCCTCTGAAGGTAGGGGATGTGGATCTTCATTTGATAGACTTGGTACTAGGTGAGACAAAAACCATCATAACCAATTTTAGAGAAATAGAACAATTTCACATGCATCTATTCCTAAAATTTTACATCATAACAAATAAATGACACCCTTGAAGCAGTTAAAATTTTGACACAAATAATGATTGAGCATGGTATGCATATATTTAAGACTTCTACTCATCCTACAAGTGGTGCTAGTGGTAGTGGAACTAGTGGTGTTGGTAGTGGTGGTATTGGTGGTGGTTTTGGTTGTATTGGTATAGGTGTTAGTGTCATCCTCACACTCATGTTATAGTTTTATGAATTCTTGCATATCATGTTGGAGGAGTGTATGAGACCTCTTGTTCAGGTATGACATACACATAGTACATATATGGAGACTAACATGTCATATCATACGACACCTATATATGCTTCAATAGCACATGAAACTAGCATGCCAGAGCATATGCCACATGTAGATGCTTTAGTATTACATGACACTAGCATGCCATATATTATGCCAGATTTAATAGCTTCACTTACTCCTATCAGGATACACTAGCCTATTGTGTAGGAGTTATTGAATTCACCATCTATATTTGATACAAAATTTATTTTTAATTATAGTTTGTTTATGTTTGTAAAAGAATATTAAGTTTATTTTCTAGTATGTGTTTACTTAATTGACTAATTTATTTGATTGAACTTGTTATTTATTGCTTATATAGATGATTGGTGATATTTTAGGTAGCTCAGTAGGCCTTGAATCTATTGTAGAGGCTAAATTATCATGGTTGTACCCTATACATAGGTTTATAAACTTTTTAATTACATATTTATTCATGTACATGTTTATTGTCCTTTGAACAAAAATCTATGTTTTAAGATATATATTATAATCATAGATTTTTATCATGTTCATTAGATTCACACATTATTCATTTATTAATTTTCTAGATGATGAGGGTTGATATGGGAACCCCTCATGGATGAGAATAAGGTTTTGTTAATGTTTCAACTATATTGGAGGATCCACTATCTCTGCAATAGGTCATGATTCAGGGGTGGAGATTGGTGAGAACACATAGTAATATTATTTTTAGCTTTAAGAAATTATATTTTATGTCATATTTACATAATTATATGCAGATATAGATCTAATGATATATATATATATATATATATATATATATATATATATATATATATATATATATATATATATATATATATATATATATATATATATATGATCCATAGGATTCCCCATCATAGGTGTATATGCAGTCTCATATCCCTAGACAACCATTTAGATGGAATACAGTGAGTGTAGAATCATTTTACAAAATTTTGTTCTTGAAAAATTTACCAAATTTTCAATATATAAAATTTTAATGCATTAATTTTTATATTTCACATGTTGTGAAAACACAATAATTATTATCATTTATCGATGAAATAAGGGATGAATCACATGATAAGAGGAGAGTCTCTCATTCTATTCAGGCATCTAACACCCTTGACTCTATGTCTATGCCTCCAAAGTGCAATTTATTTGTAGGAAATGAGGAGTAAGAGAGTTAGTTATTGTGTTAGGGATCTAGTTGTAGGCACAATTAATTTTGTATGCTGATATGACCCACATTGTATGGCTATATGGCACATTTTTTCTATGTACATGTTATGGTTTACATTTTTCTGATATATGTCCTATTATTTATGTTGAATTATGACATAGAACTTTTCATGTATCACATATATACTATTTGATAATATGATTCCTTTACCTATGTTTATTTTTTATTTTGACAATTTTATGTTTACACATGTTATTAGTTAATGATCATTATTACTTCATATGGGGTTAAAAAAATCACATTATTCTTTAAGTTAGGTGCTTCATCAATATGTATATTTTACATTTACATGTGATATTTACTATTTACTTGTTTCATTTACATTTAATTACATATCAATTTTCAATTGTGATGTAAGTGGACTTGTGATCAATTTCATAGATATGTAAATATTATAAGTTTTACTTGATCATAGTTGTTAGAAGGTTTAGTGATGCAAGAAAAATTTAATATTTACTTATTTCATTTACATTTAATTACATATCAATTTGAAATTATGATGTAAGTAGACTTATGATCAATTTCAGGGATGTAAATATTATAAGTTTTACTCGATCATAGTTGTTAGGAGGTCTAGTGATGCAGGATAAATTCACTATTTGCTTGTTTCATTTACATTTAATTAAATATCAATTTGTAATTTGTGATGTAAATGGACTTGTGATCAATTTCAATGATGTAAATATTATAAGTTGTACTTGATCATAATTATTAGAACGTCTAGTGATGATGTAGGAGCATCCTTCCAACATGTAATAAGGTCATTTTAAAAGTGTTTTAGAGGTCCTATAGGTTTCATTTACTCAATAAGAGGTCTCACTTGTCCTTTAAAAAGTGAAATATAGATCCTATATGGCACTTTGGTGTTTTCCCACCAAAAGTTCATTTTGAAATTTCAAATATGAATATGTAAGGTTATAAATAAATTGTAATATTTTGTAAATTATTAAGATTCTAATAGGTTTAGAATAGTTTTATATGTGTATATAAATGTTTATGATTTTATTGAATATAAAATTGGTTTTAGGTTAAAGGAGAACATACAATAGCAGTTATGACTGATTGAGTTTATGAAAACCCTAATATCTCAGTGTTCTTGATAGTAAGAAGGGAATTTTGCCTCAAAATTTCAAATCTAATTATATAAAGGTGAATTAAAGTTTGGATCACATTTTTTTATGCTTGTACATACTTCCTAAGGGCATTATTTACATTTGGAAATGAGTATTTTGTGTTTTGACCTATTAGTAACCATTAGGCCTAATAGGTGTAAAATAGGGTTTTGTGTATAAAAATACCTTTACTTTTATTTATAACTAGTGAAAACCCATCAATTTTGGTATGTAGCTTGTAGGTTTATTAAGTCAAGTGTTCAAATTGGTTTCAAATAGTATTTTGACTTATTGAGTGATCTATCAGGCTTAAAAGCCTAAAACATGGTTTTAGAGTTTTGGACCTAATCTCTTAAGAAATTAAAAATTCAAATTAGTTTCTTACTCATTTGAAATCAATAGTATAATATTACATACTTACCAAAACCATGCATATTGATAAGATATTTGAAAATTAAAAAATAGTCTAACTAAAAATTTATAAGAAACTCATTGAAAATCAAGCCTAGATTGAGTGTGTTCAAAGTGAAAGAGTAAGAAATACCAAAGGTCATCAAATGATGCAGAAGCATCATCAATCATGGTGTATATAGTGTGTTTTTAGTAATAAATATCCTATCATGGATTAAAGTTTTTTGTAATACCTATACACCTTACCTTTCATGTTTCAGGCAGTTTAAAGCTTTAATTGAGTCGCCAGATCCTCCTCCAACTTTGATCGTACATTGTAGCATAACCATGAGGGATAGAGACAAGTCATCAAATATTACATGTGAATGTTTGAATCCTATAATAAACATTTAGAGTATTTTATCTAAATGTATTTGGATGGGATGTGGAAATGAGGTTTCTCTCATGGCCAAATCTTTCAAAATAGGCCAAAAGTTGGTTTGTGGGGGGTGTATATCATAGCTCATTAGCCCAATTGGTGAACTATCTATGCAAACATGTTAGGATGGTAATTTTAAGGCTATAATATACATTATATAGTATTATTTGGGCCCTAATATCAAAGGTTTTAGTTTATCAAATGCATCCCTTAAGAGAATCCACTTTTCCATAAGTGTGAAAAATGAGTAAACTTTCATCACATGTTATAACATAACCATGAGGGATAGAGTCAAGACATTAGATCCTAAACATGCATGGATGAGTCCTATAATAAATAAAATAAGTATTTTATCTATATTTATCTAGTTGAGATGAATTAATGAGATTTATCTCACATCTAAATCTCTTATAATGGGCCAAAATTTGGTTAACAGGGGCCACATATTATGACTCATTAGCCTAATCAATGAACCATCTATGCAGACACATTTACATGGGTGTTTTAGGGTTATAAAAATTATTATCTAGTCTTAGTCAGGCCTTGGGGGTGAAGGATATAATTGATCAAACACATCCCTTAAGAGAATCCACTTGTCCCTGAGTGTGAAAAATGAGCAAACTTCCATCGTGTATTGGAGGAGAATTGTGAGGGCTAAAGATGAGTCAGCATATTCTACACATGCATATATGAGTCCTATAATAAATACTAATAGTATTTTATCTATCTCAAGATATATGAGATGTGATAACAAGGTTTATATCGTAGTCAAATCTCTTAGAATAGGCTAAATATTGGTTAGTAGGGGCCGTATATTCTCACTCATTAGCCCAATCAACAAAATATTTACATGAACATATCTAGATAGGAATTTTAATGATATAAATACCATTTTATAATCTAATTTAGGACCTAAGATTTATTATTTTAGTTTATTGAATGCATCCCTTAAGATAATCCACTTGTCTTTGAGTGTGTAAAATGAGCAAACTTTTGTCACACATTGCAGGAGAATTGTGAGGGCTAAAGATAAACCGTTATATCTTACACATGTATGGATGAGTCCTTTAATAAATCCCAAGATGAATATGTGTGTGTGTGTGTGTGTGTGTGTGTGTGTGTGTGTGTGTGTGTGGATGAGATGTGAAAATGAGGTTTCTCTCAAAGCCAAATCTCTTAGAATAGGCCAAAACTTGGTCAATAAGTGCCATATATTCTGACTCATTTGCCCAATCAAAAAACTACTTGCATAAACACATATGGATAGGATTTTTAAGTATATAAACATATATTGTCTATTATTGATCAATATTTAGGAGTGAAATTTGTAGTTGATCAGATATATCCCTTAAGAGAATCCACTCATGCCTGAGTGTGCAAAATAAGCAAACTTACATCGAGTATTGTAAGAGAATCATAAGAGATAAAGACAAATTGTTAGCTATTAAATGTAAATGGATAAGTCCTATAAGAAATATTAGGAGGATTTTATCTAACTAAATATTGATGATATGTGGTAATGAGGTTTATCTCTTAGCCAAATCTCTTAGAATGGGCTAAAAATTGGTCAGTGGGGGTCATATATTTTGACTCATTAGCCCAATTAAAAAACTATCTATGCAGACACATATAAATAGAAATTTTAAGGATATAATGGACATTGTCTAATCTTGATGAAGCCTTGGGAGTGAAGGTTACAGTTGATCAAAGGCATCCCTTAAGAGAATCCACTTTTTCATGAGTGTGCAAAATGAGTAAACTTATATCATGCATTCCAAGAGAACCATGAGGGATATAAATGAGCTATAAAATATTACACATTCATGGATGAGTATTTTAATATATCATAAGAGGATTATCTCTAACTCAATATTGATGAAATGTAGTAATAAATTTTATCTCATATCTAAATCTCTCAGAACAAGCCAAAAATTGGTTAGTGGGGGTCATATATCCTAGCTTGTTAGCCCAATCAATTAACTATCTATGTAGATATGCTCAAATAGGAATTTTAATTCTATAATGATCATTGTCCATTATTTTTTTATCTTTATAAATGAATGTTGTAGTTGATTAGAGGCATCCCTTAAGAGAATCCACTAGTCCCTGAGTGTGCAAAATGAGTGAACTTCCATTGTGTATTGTAAGAGAACCATGAGGGATAAAGATGAACTGTCAGATCCTACACATGAATTAATGATTCCTACAAGAAATATTAATAATTTTATCTCTAAATTGATCTAGGTGAGATACATCAATGAGGTTTCTCTTATATAAAAATATCTCAAAAAAGGCCAAAAATTAGTCAATGAGTGTCGTATATTCTAACTCATTAGCCCAATCAATGAACCATCTGCACGTACACTTATAGATAGGCATTTTAATAATATAATATATATTTTATAGTATTAATCATCCCTAGGAGTGAAATTTATAGTTGATCAGAGGCATCCCTTAAGAGAATCCACTCATCCCTGAGTGTGAAAAATAAGTGAACTTCCATTGCACATTGTAGGAGAACCATGAGGGTTAGAGATAAACCTTCAGATCCTACACATACATGGATGAGTCCTCTAATAGATATCAATTGTATTTTATCTAACTCAATCTAGGTAAGATGTGACAATGAGGTTTATCTCATACCCAAATATCTCAAAACAAGCTAAAAGTTAGTCAGTGGGAGTCATATATTGTAACTCATTATCCCAATCAATGAACTATCTACGCAGACACATTTAGATAAGAATTTTAAGGCTATAATTTTCATTGTATGATCTTAGTTTATCCATGAGAGAGAAGGTTACAATTTATTGGAGGCATCCCTTAAGATAATCCACTTGTCCCTAAATGTGCAAAATGAGCGAACATCTATCATGCATTGTAGGAAAACCATGAGGGATAGATATGAACTATCAGCTCTTACACATTTATAAATGAGTCCTCTAAAATATTATAGGAGTATTATCTCTAACTCAATCTAGGTGAGATGAAAAAATGAGGCTTCTCTCATAGCCAAATAATTTAGAACATGTCAAAATTTGGTCAATAAGGGCCTTATATTATGACTTGTTATCCCAATCGATGAACTATCTATGCAAACACATATGGAAAGGTTTTTTAAATATATAAAAAAATATGGTATTGGTCAGGTCATGGGATTGAATGTTGTAGTTGATCAGAGGCATCCATTAGGAGAATCCACTCATCCCTAAGTGTACAAAATGAGAGAATTTCCATCGTACATTGCAAGAGAACCATAAGGGCTATAGATAAACTATCATCTCCTACATATGCATATATGAGTCTTATACTATATATAAAGAGGATTCTATTTAAGTTGATTTGGGTTAGACATGAAAATTGATAGGACCTAAGTTCCCCAAAGCTCTGACACAACTTGTCAGAATTAAGAGCACACATGATTACCAATGTATAAGCAACTTAAGATTGCGGAAATAACCAGAAGAACAAATAACTATCAATGAGAAAACACACAAAATATGAGAGGCAACACACAATTGTATTCAACTCATTACAAAAGAAATTACAATAAAGAGATCACACTCTTCTTCCACCTCTGTGAGGCTTCCTCCTCAAGGGATCTAAGTAATCTTCCCACCTGAGTAATCTTCTCTCATAGGTCACAACTAACAACTAACACAAGCTATTGTTCACCTCATTATACATCCAGTACAACCGAGTACGAACTAGTACTCCAAGTAGATCTCACCATGATCCTGCTCCTGATGTATCACTATCACCTTGATCTTGCTCCCCCACTGATCTTCTTCTGACTCTCCCATACACACATCCCTGTAGACCAACCTGATCTTACTTATCACATGTAGATCTCCACCATGATCCTGCAACACCCTACATATCAAACCTGATCTTACATACATGGGGAATCCTACTTGATTCCACCATGGGAAGAAATCTCCAAGTTCTACTTGGGTTCTACAAGTTCTACACTTAACAATATAGCCCATGAGTCTATTATATAGATCTCATGCATGCACTAATTTAGATAAGTGGCTCAAAGACTCGAACTAGTCTTTATCATGCAAACTCTGCGTTCACTTAACTGACTATTCGTCAATAGAAATTTTGACAGCCACAGGCGACCAACGTTAGTCCCTGCCTTCCTGGAGGTGACTGACGCCAGCTGATCTCCTGCCGATGCTGGTTTCCCTTGCACTATCCCCTGACTGATGTCAGTTGTGGCTTGTTGACACTGGTGACTGTCATGCTCTAAAAACCTCCCTATTTGCCTTAGGTGAAGCTTTTAGCTCCACACCCTAACATCTCCCACTTGGACATAAATAGCTGCACCTGTACCTAAACTAGTACTCTGTCTAATCTACATCTTGGCTTGTATTCCTCTTCAAGCTCCCACTTGAAGACAACCCACCACACTCCTTATGGTGTTAATCCTGTGCCTAAATTTCTTCATTCTCAGCTTACCTTCTTTTTCCATTGCTATACTCCCACTCAATACGAAACCCCTATGAGTAACCTGTAATCAACAAACCACTAACCAGATTTGGCCCATCTGTTAGTCAAACTCACTCTGAGAGCATCCAACCTCACTCTAATACCATTTGATAGGACCTAAGTTCCCCAAAGCTCTGACACAACTTGTCAAAATTAAGAGCACACATGATTACCAATGTATAAGCAACTTAAGATTGCAGAAATAACCAGAAGAACAAATAACTATCAATGAGAAAACACATAGAATATGAGAGGCAACACATAATTGTATTCAACTCATTACAAAGGAAAGTACAATAAAGAGATCAAACTCTTCTTCCACCTCTGTGAGGCTTCCTCCTCAAGGGCTCCAAGTAATCTTCCCACCTGAGTAATCTTCTCTCATAGGTCACAACTAACAACTAACACAAGCTATTGTTCACCTCATTGTACATCCAGTACAACCGAGTACGAACTAGTACTCCAAGTAGATCTCACCATGATCCTGCTCCTGATGTATTGCTGTCATCTTGATCTTGCTCCCTCGTCAATCCTCTTCTGACTCTCACATACACACATCCCTGCAGACCAACCTGATCTTACTTATCACATGTAGATCTCCACCATGATCCTACAACACCCTGCATATCAAACTTGATCTTACATACATGGGGAATCCTACTTGATTCCACCATGGGAAGAACTCTCCAAGTTCTACTTGGGTTCTAAAAGTTCTACACTTAACAATATAGCCCATGAGTCTATTATATAGATCTCATGCATACACTAATTTAGACAAGCGGCTCAAAGACTCAAACTAGTCTTTATCATGCAAAATCCATGTTCACTTAACTGATTGTTCATCAACAGTAGTTCTGACTACCACAGGCGATTGACGTCGGTCCTTGCCTTCCTGGAGGTGACCGACGCCGACCGATCTCCTGTCGATGCCGGTTTCCCTTGCACTGTCCCCTGACCAAAGTCAGTTATGGCCTTTTGACACCGATGACTGTCATGCTCTAAAAAACTCCTTGTTTGCCTTAGGTGAAGCTTTTAGCTCCATACCCTAACAATCTCCCACTTGGAGATAAACAACTACACCTGTACCTAAACCAGTACTCTGTCTAATTTGCATCCTAACTTGTATTCCTCTTCAAGCTCCCACTTGAAGACAACCCACCATACTCCTTGTGGTGTTAATCCTGTGCCTAAATTTCTTCATTCTCAGCTTACCTTCTTTTGCCATTGCTATACTCCCACTCAATCAGAAACCCCTATGAGTAACCTATAATCAACAAACCACTAACCAAATATGGCTCATCTGTTAGTCAAACTCGCTCTGAGAACATCCAACCTCACTCTGATACCATTTTATAGGACCTAAGTTCCCCAAAGCTCTGACACAACTTGTCAGAATTAAGAGCACACATGATTACCAATTTATAAGCAACTTAAGATTACAGAAATAACCAGAAGAACAAATAACTATCAATGAGAAAACACACAGAATATGAGAGGCAACACACAATTGTATTCAACTCATTACAAAGGAAATTACAATAAAGAGATCACACTCTTCTTCCACCTCTGTGAGGCTTCCTCCTCAAGGGCTCCAAGTAATCTTCCCACCTAAGTAATCTTCTCTCATAGGTCACAACTAACAACTAACACAAGCTGTTGTTCACCTCATTGTACATCCAGTACAACTGAGTACGAACCGGTACTCCAAGTAGATCTCACCATGATCCTGCTCTTGATGTATCATTGTCACCTTGATCTTGCTCCCCCATGGATTCTCTTCTGACTCTCGCATACACACATCCCTGTAGACCAACCTGATCTTACTTATCACATGCAGATCTCCACCATGATCCTGCAACACCCTGCATATCAAACCTGATCTTACATACATGGGGAATCCTACTTGATTCCACCATGGGAAGAACTCTCCAAGTTCTACTTGGGTTCTACAAGTTCTACACTTAACAATACAGCCCATGAGTCCATTATATAGATCTCATGCATACACTAATTTAGGAAAGCGGCTCAAAGACTCAAAATGGTCTTTATCATGCAAACTCCATGTTCACTTAATTGACTATTTGTCAACAGCAGTTTTGACCACCACAGGTGACCGACGTCGGTCCCTGCCTTCCTGGAGGTGGCCGACACCGGCCGATCTCCTGCCGATGCCGATTTCCCTTGCACTATCCCTTGACTGACGTCAATTGTGGCCTGCCGACGTCGGTGACTGTCATGCTCCGAAAACCTCCCTGTTTGCCTTAGGTGAAGCTTTTAGCTCCACACCCTAACAAAAATGAGGTTTTTCTTGCAACCAAAGCTCTTAAAATAAGCTAAAAGTTAGTCAATGGGGGCTATATATATTGACTCATTAACCCAATTGATGAACCATTTATGTGGACAAATTTAGATCTACATTTTAAATATATAATGGCCATTATTAAATCTCATTTAGGCCATAGGAGTTAATTTTTTAGTTGATCAAATGCATCCCTTATGAGAATCCACTCATCCCTGAGTGTGAAAAATGAGTAAACTTTTATCACATGTTGCAAGAGAACCGTGAGGGATAGAGATGAACCATCATCTTTTAAAAATGCATGGAAGAGTCCTCTAAAATAATCTAAGAGGATTATCTCTAACTCAAGACCATAATTAAGGCATAGATAAGACTATTTTCATGTTTTCTTGAAAGGACAAACATAGATAAGGTGAAAACCCATTTGCTTAAGGTAGATAGCATTAATATGAAGTTTTTTGGCTTCTCTTCATTTTAGGAAGATAATCTTATATAATCACAACACCAACCACATAAATGTGGAATCTCATCTAATGCCACTAACATACATTAAAATTGTTAGTAAAATTATTATACAAAAATAAACACATAATGATAAAATAAATGAAAATGAAAATACATTAAATCAACTAGCTTTACTATATTAATCTAAAACATTAGATAAATTTGCCAATTCAATATAATGTACCTTCAAAATCAGATATGTCTGAAAGTGTTTCAATAATTGCTTCATGGTTAGATTCATGCACTTTTCATAAAGTTCTATTGTGAGGATTCTCATGATATTTGATCATTTGAATATTTGTAGCAATAACCAAATTTGAATATTGAAGCACCACACTATGTGTTTCAAAGTTCTCAAATAAAAATTATTTTATTTTTTTATGATAGTACCTATGAAGATAGGTTTTGAACAACTACAGATCTAGTGGGATAAATTAACTCTTCTCCATCAATAACATTTGTGGTTTTTTTTTTCTCTACACAAGGACACATGTAATAGTCTATTTCCTCATCATTGTCTCACTTAAAATGACTAAAAAATCATGACCTATATTTAAATTATAATCAAATAATAAGCACATATAATAAAAAATAAAGATACCACTAATATCTAACTAAGGTTGTATATTTAATTAAAGAGTATATTGTACTTGGTTGCACAAGATCTGAGATGTGGTCAAAGTCAATTGATGATGCTATTTCATGATCCATAAATTTTTGGAGTGAATGGATAATATATATAGGTGATATGGGTCTATCATATCATTTTTAAACCCATTATTTTGACTCGCATTCATTCCAATTAAATTCCATACATGGATAATAAAAGCATGCCATATCCCTAGTATAAATAGTTCATGAACTTGAATTTGAGATTTGAATGGAGTGGAAAACACTTGATCTGGTGTTCCTATTTTAACCAAAATAATATTCAAATATGATAATGTTTAACTAATCCATGATAAATATTTTCATTACACCAAGTTATAATACTTGCAACATCAATCAAATTATGACCATCTTTATGCTTTGCTTGCTCCCTTTTATGGGTTATTTTCACACATGCACCTACACCATCATGTTCCCCTTTTATATGCAAGTCTCATTAAAGCTCCAAAAATGTTGAAAACCATTCTTATTATGCATTTTAGTTAACCAGTAAAACATTTGAGAATTATTAAACTAACCTACACAATTATCTGATCAAATGTAGTGTGTATCAAACATGATTTATCTTGCATTCATATTTATATAAAATATCTCAAAAAAACCCTAGATAAACTCTACAGAATGTGATATGTCATTTCTCATATAAAAGTAGTACTCCCTCAAAATATTTTTTATTATCATATGTGCTATTAGGTGCATGTTTGAATGTAATATGAACAAAAATTCCAACTTGAATTAAATTATAGTATTGAGATTGAACCTCATTATGTGGTTGTAGTGAGTAGTTCTCAACAAAGTCCACAACCAAAATAATGGTGCTGACTGGGAAGTTTTCCTTGCATACCTTGAATTTATTATCTAACCATTTTCATTTGTGTGTGTATTACATATTGGTAGATAATATTCTTCTTGAATTCAAACATGAAATTAGATACAAAAACTTTGGTCATAACCAATTCACATATTGATGACTCTTTTTCATCTTTTAACACATACTTTATAGATTCATAATTCTTATAGTCAACTAGTTGCTTTCTAAATTCATGTGAAATTTATTCATGTATAAAACTCATCAAATTTGACAAACCACCAAAACTGTTACATGTTTTGGATCTAAACATTATTTTGAAAAGAAAAATTGTCCCTTGGGTCTTTGACAAAAAATACCTTGGATTAATTCTCTTGATGCCTTAGGTGGGGAAGACACCATACATTCCTGCAAAATCTCATCAGTATGTAAAGTAAAATGTATATGATAAAAACATCAAAATGTATAGTAAATTCAACATGTAGCCTACAAAAACATGTGGTGTAGGCTTGGTTTATTTTAACATAGAAAGGCTTGCACCTTTCAAATGACCATTGGCTAATTATCAATTGGCCATTAAATTCTTCTTTTAACATTTTATAAAATTTTTTTTGAGTCATGTCTAAGAAATGTTTTCCATGTGGCTCAAATTTTTTTGAGCCTTTTATTCTTTTAACAATATATTTTACATTAGATGAGACCCTTGTGTTGTCCTACAAAAAAAATTCAATCAAATGTCTTGTTCCTTCAACTAATACCTTATCTTTTCATGGGAGTCTACCAATAAACATCCAATAATCTGTGAGTGAAGGGTCATCAAGCCTTATTATTATTTTTAAGGAATTTATTAGATTTTTTATATTTAAGTTTAAGGATTTAATTTTTTCACTAAGAATTCAAGCTTTAGATGTTGAATTACTCACTATAGATTCCATTATTCTCATCTTGTCACATTACTATTTTTTTAACTTTTATTGTCTATTGCCTTATATGCATTAAATAGATTTTTTACTATTGTATTATTTCTTCCATCCTTGTTGAATGTTTTTAACCCAAATTATTCATCATAGGGAATATTTTTTAAATTTTTATTAATTGAACAAATAGTTGACATCATTTTGTATGGGTTTTATTTTCAAATGCATAGTCCTATACATGTTGAACATGACGTTGAACATATATTTTTGACATTTTACCTTCTATTGTATAAAAGTTTCTTCATTTAGCTCATGTGCTTAGTCATATGCTTAACAATCAATCCAAGTTAGTTTTGTACTTGATACAACTAGGCACAACATAGAAAAAGTCTATGGAATACAACATTTAAATGCACTACTACACTGACATCCATTTCACATAAGGTGCAAGCCTTGTGCACTCACCTAAAGTGTAGCAGTGAAGGGATTGGAACTCATGTGTGGTTAGTTGAAACATGACAAAACCTTCGTCTCAATGGGACTTAGTCATTTGAAAAATGGGCTTAAGTGGTCTATCAACAGATGTTTTTCTAGATAATATCAAGAGGCCCAAGCCTATTCAAGGGCACAAGTCTTTTGGTGCAAGTTCATGTCTAGCTAGTTATTGATAGGAATTCAAAGAGCATGTATGCATATTTAATACATGCATAATGAAAATGATCTGAACACATAGTGATAGATTTTGATCACATAATAATAATATGATATCTAATTAATTCAACATGAGATACAATAAAAATATATAGGAATATTTCCTATAACCTCTCCCCTATTTTCTCTCACCTATAAAAATTCTAGAATTCCTATAATAGTGAAAAACTAAATACAATATATTGTTATAAGATATAACAATATATCTAAAAACATAATATTCTAAATTAATGTATTAACCATATGGTTATAACCAACCTATTACTATTTACCACTCAATAAATATCAACTATTACTATTTACCTCATAGTAAATATCTCATGTAAATATTATCCGTAACATTCACCCCCTAATTTTGATATGATACAACATAAATCCTTCAACTATAATGTGTTACATAGGCTTTCCTCAGAATTTGGATCAAATAAAGGCATGTAAACTTCCAACTGACTGACTATCTTGCTGCACATGACCACAACTATATGAAGGAACACATCCCACATTTACTCCATGAAAAGAATGCACTCAACATTCCACTAGTGGATCATCTTCATAAAGAAGGAAGGTAATCAGAGGATTGTTACACTAGTAAAATTTTATCTACCTTTTTTACATTTGTGGTTTTCTAGATCAACCACTAACCCTTTCTAAATATATGAGTGTTACAATAAACTTAGAGACACACTCTATAATGTTTTATACTAGGAATTAAAAAATAAATATTTTATTTACATCTTCTACACACCAAACTAAAACTAAAATAAAAACACACAGTAATTGTCATATTTGATCTTTTAATAAATCAACTTCTTACTTGTAGCTATTATGTTCGATCATGCCACTCAATCTTACATAGCCAAAAAGACTGCCACTGTCACTGGTAGTGTTCCTTAACTTTAGCCGATTTGGTTCTAAATGGAAAATGGAACATTGCTCTATGTTCCCCTCCCATATTGTGAACATTTCCAAAAAATAAACCACACAACTAATAATTAAATGCACACCACACAAATGTGTCATCAAAACAAGTGAGCGGCCTCATCAGTGATGATTGATGATAGGTCTCAAGTTGCTTCCAACCTCTTATGCCTCCATCCTCCAATAAATGGTTGCTTAAAAAATGGTTTGATGAAGCTCAAAAAAGTTTTAGGATGTCGAGTACTCCTGATAATGTAACCATGTATAAATATTTACAATTTTTTACAATAATGACTCAACATTGACTCTTTTGATAGAAAAATGACTTAATAGACATTAACAATAACTCATCAAATTTTAATATAGCATAAAACTATTATTAAAATATTTGATCAACTTTATTCTCATAATACTGTGTAAATACCTATAAACCTAAATATTGATTAAAAATTGCCTTGATATAAACAAAACATGATACAACTTAATACAAATAAACTTAACATTAAACAACTAGCTAAATATAAAATAACTCATAAAAATTAAAAAATCACTAGACTTGTATTGGAAGACTAATTATAAACCAAACCTATCAATTATAATTAATTTTAAGCTTAACTAATTTGACCTCAATACTAAACATGCATAGTAAATTAAAAATGATTACACGTGGTTCATTGCAGCATATGTGGACAAGTGTAGAAAGTTTCTTTGATGAAGCCATGGAATCTGTGGATCAAAATTTGTAATGTTTATCTAGGCTAGTACTTTGAATAAATGTTGATTTGATGGGGTCACCATGCAAAGAAAAAATTTCAAGTTGAACCTTGTCAAGGTAGAGATATTATGATGGTGATGGAAAGAAATACATTGAGGGTCTTACCAACCAGAACTAGAATATAGAATGGAAAGACACAAATGGAAAATATGAAAGGGTGATGGTGAACTCAATTTGTATGGATATACTAAGCTTTGAGCCAAACTATATGAACATTATGTTGATCTCTATAGATTAAAATGAAGAACTCTAACTGAATTATGCATCCACCTAGTAATTACATACACCAAATTTGTAACTAAATACATGAAAAGCAACCCACAAAATGCATTATTGAAGGACACCCAAGGTGGATTGATATAGGTGAATGTTGATAAAAGTTGTTTGTGTATGTAAAGGCCATGATAAATATGAATACGTGGAGACACACATGGACCTATGGCATGTCTAATAGAAAGGAGTATACACCTGATCTATAGTAATAATGATTAAATTGTGTATATTGAGAAAACCATGCACATTATAGGAGATAATTGATGGTTAATTTGAGACATAAATTTCTATTTAATCTTAGATTTGTCATGAAATAATATAATTAGAAGCTCAAAGCTATTAAGCTATGAAATAATGTGCTAAACCTATCCAGAGCCAATGAAAGATGACTGTGTTATGATTCCAACAAGAACATCAATTTCTTCATGGAGATTTCAATGCAATGAGATAAGGACAATGCAAATCAAAGATTATCTATGTATAGTTTACATTGAAATAAATATAATAAAATTAATAATGTATGAAACTACACATTAATAACACATCTACCCTACAATCTCTTCTCAATAATGGATTTTAATTCTCAAGGGAAACACAAAGTACAACTACCCCTTAGAAAATCAATATGTTTCCATAATAAGTAGGGTCATAAACTACTTTGATACCAATGATAGGAATTTAAAGAGCCTATGTGTAGATTTAATACATGAAAAGTGAGAATTAGCCAAACACATAATGATATATTTTTATCACACAATCATAATCTACTATCTAGTTAATTCAACATGAGACACAATAAAAATATATAGGAATATTTCATATAACCTCTCCCCTATTATCTCTCACATATAAAACCTCCATAATTGTTATAATAGTGCAAACCTAAATATGATATATTGTTATAAGATATAAAAATATATCTAACAACATAATATTCTAAATTACCATATTAACCATATGGTTATAACCAACCTATTACTATTTACCACTCAGTAAATATCAACTGTTACTATTTACCTCACAGTGAATATCACGTGTAAACATTATATGTAATAGTTATATATATTAATGGTGAAATCCATAGGGATAAAATTTTAAGTGTCATTCAAGTGATTAATTGATTCAAGGGAATGGCTTATGCTCAAGTTATCATCCTTCAAGTTAGCACTCTATGTGGAGTTACTAGGGATTTAGCGCATGTTAGTTTCAACACTTAGTTGATTTTACAAGTATACCAAAGTTGTTATATACCATAACAATGCCACTAAAGACTTGGAATATAAATTTACATCATAATACATTAAAAATTTAAAATTATGCCATTATTCATATATAACTTAAGTCACAATCATAAAACAGTTCTAAACTATATGAAATGGATACGCAACCAAATAAATATGCAATGCCATTTCCATTAAATCAAAGTTCATCAACAGAGTATAATTATTAACATAAATAGAGCATCAACTAATTTCCTACTTACTCATGCCCAATGGTTCATAAATGAGCTCGAGTGCTGCAATGCATGTTTTTCTCAGTATCCATACTAACTAAAACTATGTCAATGATGTTCTCAATTTTTATAGAGATTAACTACATCAATGTCAGGCCCTCTTCTTCAAGTTTAAGCTTGTTTTTATAGGTAGGAGAACATCTTTGAGCTAGGTCAGATGGGTTCAATCTAGGTGTTAAGCTATTGATAGGGGTCATTATTCTATTATTTCTACTACTCTAACACCCATGATCTCTAACCGCCACATGTAATACTCAAAGGGATGCCCCAAAAAACATGGTCACTAAGAAATTGCCTACCAACTAGTGCAAGATCTTCAAAGATTCTTCTATTTTGTGCCAAAAGTACCAAAATTTCAATCATTTTCAATTATTACCTCACACTGAGATATATCAAGTTGGCATGAGTCTATTAGGTATCACAAAAAGGGTCCCAAAATTACCCCACATAAAATTGCTAGTCTACCCTCGGACTAATCTTTCAGTGCCTTTACCATACAAAATTTGGGTATACTCTACTATATTTCTACCTTGAATTTCTCAAAGCCATGAATGGAAATCTTGATTTCTTTGGTGGTGCATTCTACTTCTATCAATACATCCTCGAGTGCAGACATGGCTATGCTCTCCATATCTTTTTTGAAGCCTTCCAACCTTTCCTTAGCTCTTCTCACCCCACCATATAAAATATCCCCTTGCTCACTTTCCTTTGTCTGAAAGGTATGAAAAAAGTGCTTCTAGGTCTTTCTCCTAGGTTTTTAGATGGGAACTTAAGGTGTTAGCCTATGCCATAACTTGCATGTGCTTAGTCTTGCTCATAGTGAAAACATGCTTCATCAAATCATCCTTCTCCTCTTTCACCTTTTAAAGGCATCCATTGATGACTGATGCTTGAGTGGAAAAATTATAAAATATGGCATCTATTTCTTATACATCCTCTTCTATTTTGGTAAAGAAGTCCTCTACCACATCAATATTTTTATTTATCTCTCTTCTGATGGCTTCATAGGGGTCTTCTTATTCCTCTAGCACTATCTTCATCCAAGGGAACATTTTTTCTACCAATGTGCAAAATTTATCAACTTATTTCATTTTTTAAGTATCAACACCATCTAAAAGGGATGGCTTCACTTATTTGATGTGCTTGACTAGCTACTAGAGTTAGAGCTTCATTGCTTTCATTTCTTCCTCTACCTCTTTCACTATCTATTTCCACTTGTTGGTGTGAACATTATTGATGATGTTCTTACATGATATGCTAAGGTCATCTTAATGAGGACATTATCCAACCTTATAGGGTTCATATCCCTTGGATTTCTAAGTTGGTAGTCATGCCCCTCTTCTAGTTCCTTGGTACTTTAGATTACTTTCTTTGATACCTCAAACTAAGGCTCATCCATGTAGCAATCGAGATCCCAAGAAACTTGAGGGAACATTAGGGTTGTGGTAGTTCTAAGGTGCATGTACTCCAACATGTATAAGTCATCATCTTTAGTAAAATCCCTTTGCACTTTTTCCATATAGCTCAACTCATACTCCTCTTCCTTGGCCAACTCCTTCTCTTCTTCGTTGGTGATAGTGCTTTCTCTAGTGCCATCTTCTTCTCCTTCTTCTTCTTATCTAATAGGGTTTATTCATCAAAATTATCCCCTTGGTCTACCTCTTCTCTTTCCTTGATGCTAGTTTCACCATCTTATTTATGGAGGGGTTCTTCATTGGGATTTTCCCCCTTTCTCACTTCTTATTGTGTCTCTTTGGTGTGAATCTCCTTAGTTCCAGCTTTACTTTCCTATTTCCCTAGTGAGGTCTCTAATAACTTCTTAGTTGGTTCTTTTAAGGTTCTAGCATTGCCTTCTTTATCTTTAAGCACCCCTTCAAAACTTGGGTGTGCCTATTGTGTAACTTCCTCTACCAAGCTGAAGTGGGTGTTAGGCACCTCTTTGATTGCTTAGTCCTTTCTAAGTTCTATGCTAGTGGTAACTTTTCCTCTTTATCTTTTTCCTTTTTTTCTTTTTCCCTTTGGGTCCTTTTTATTTCTACCTTCCTCTTGTCAATGGTAGTTGCGGTCTTCTCCTCTTTGGCCTCTATCTCCTCAGCCTCTACTCTATCAATTTTATCTTGAGACATGCCCTTGGCCCTCATGGCTTCTCTCTTGTGGTGAAATTCTAGTGCTACATCAATGTGATCCTAATCTAGGCCCATGTCTTCTAATTTATGCTTCAACTCTTCTTCAGTTAGTGTACCCAAGGATCTTGCCTCTCCAAACACAACTATAGTGCCACCTTTGAGAGCCTCATGCACTTTCACCTCATTAGGCTCTTAATTTGTTACTCCTTCTTTCCTCCTTTATTCTTTCCCACATTTCATCTCTCAAGCCTTGCATTTCTCCCATTCTCTCCTTCACTCTTTAGCCTTAACCATATCAATTTCTTATTTAGACATTCCTTCATCATTTCTTCTTTCCATTCCTCTAGCTTCTATTCCTTCTACATATCAGTATCATTGAGATCAAGTTTCCTCCATCTTCACATCTTCTTCTCCAATTCAATCTGAGGTGGTGGTGTGTGGGTCCTTTCACTAGAAAATGAGTCACCTTATTCATGAATAATGTATACTCCCTTCCCAAATGTTTCTTCCTCCATCGCTTCTTCTTCCTTTCCTCTACTATGTTAGATAAGATTGTCCTGGGCACCACAATAGAGGCCTTCCCCTTCTTCTTGTCCCTTGTACTGGGGGACACTTTTGGCACAAATTGCACATGCTTCTTTGTGGAGGATAAAGGAGAGGATTCTTTTTCTAAGGAAATATTGAGCTTATTTTCTCATTTTATCTCTTCTAAATTCTCTCCCTTTTTCTTCTTAGGATAATTATTCTTCTCTGTTGATACTGGGTCCCTTCATTAATGATCCTAATTGGGGGATAATCACTTTTATATGCACTTGGGTCCTTATTCTTTGGCTTGATCTCATAGTATATCCTATGAATGTGCCCAAATATGGTTTCCTCTTAGAGAGGATGGATTCCAATGTGATCTAACTCATCCTCTTCATACTTGATGGCCTTCACATCTACATGAATTATAGACACTAAAAAACCACACATGATGGTTCTAGATATTGAAACGCCCTTGAATCAAACCATTACCCAACCTTTGAGCATGACCCTAATTCAAGTTAGATAACTATCAAAACCAACTCACTCACCTACATTTTCACCCCACTTGACCTTCAACCCTCGACTATTGATGGTCACCTCAACTGATGATAGTCTCCTTGACCATCAATGATCAAGTCCCTACCACCTAAGCACTCAAACTCAGTCCATGTGTAAACCCAAACACATCACAATTAAATTCATAAAGTGAGATAATGTATCAAGAATTAAATTTATTTAATGAGTTTTAACCCTTTTGGAACCTACACTTCCATCTATTTTTCCTATAAAAAGAGAGGAACAGGAGGCAAAAAGGGATCCATGATCCAAGAATTTTAGCAATCAAGAAATCAAGCTATCAACCAACAATCATAAAAATCTTCCAACATCAAGAAATTCTTTGTAAGTATTCCCTCCAAAAATTCAACAAATATGATAGAGACTTGAACCTCTAACAAAATTTATCTTCATGTAAAGTACTATTACTCTATCCAAATCACTCTCAGATCAGCTATCAACTATCAAATAACTAGTTAAGTATATTTCTAGTTAAGAAGTTATTATTAATTTTTTTCTAACCTAGACCCTTATACATCATATATTTTGACCTCTCATCCCTAATCAAACCTTTAATAATTTATGACTCAATCACTGACCTTGTCAAACCAAGCTTTCTACAACACTTCTTAAAACCCACAACAATTGCCAATGCTCACCTCGAGCACCGATGGTCACTGTGGTAGGAAATAAAAACAAGTTATTTCCACCTACTTACACTCAACCAAATTCCACTTTCTATCTTTATACCTATTCATAGAGTCCCCACCTATTTTATGATCCCAACCTAACGTACTTATCATTAGTATTGACCCACTTAGTGTTATAATTAGTTTATTTCCTTTTTCAAGCATTTATTTTTTCTTGCATTCCCTTTCAATCTTTTGTCATTTGATGCAAGTATTTCATCTTTATTTCCTGCAACTTAATTATTCTAAGAGAGTGGATTGACATCCTCCTAGTAAGCTCATGCTTCTTAGATCTAGCTCATGCTAGGCAATCCACCTTGATATCCATCTAACAACCCATTTGATTTAGTATTTTTTTTTATCTATAGGTCATTATTACCAAGACAAAGAGGAGCTCTTCATAATCATTTGCATCATGCATGCACAAACAAATAGGTTATTCTACCATACCTGTATCTATTTTTTAACTTCTTCTTTTCCAAAAAAATAAACTAAAATTGAGAGAAACATTTTGGCATGTCCAATGAGACCCAGTAGCATATAGGTGCCCTTTCTTCCTTATTCTATGCTCATATAAAGAAATCAAAATATATTTTGGGTATAAAATAAACATTGCATACATTGATTTATTTCAAGTTTAGTTCACTTAGTTAAATTAAAGCAAATTAATTTAATCATAGCTTCACTTCTTTATCACACACCATACCAAAACCACTTAAATCAATCAAAACATCATAAAAATTAACATAAGGCCTGACTAGGGTTTCATCTCCTAAAATTTCACCTTCACCCTTTGGTTATCTTACTTGGAGGTCATTACCAAGAAGAAAAACCAAAACTTGGCTCTCTAGTTGAGTATAATCTAGAGATCAATATATATTGGCTAAGCCTCAATACCTTTATCATTGCAGTGTGTGAAGGGAGGGGGTAGGCCCCAATACCAAGCCACGTATTTATTTCCAACATAAATCCTTTGGAGAGCCTTAAACACCTAAATCCCATCATATACTTCTTTTTGAGTACCTATTATACAAACCAAGTTCTTCACACTCTCCAGTTAAGGCATAAGCTAAAAGTGAGATAAAAGGTACCCTAAGATTTTAACATGCACTCTACTAAATGTTTTTGATTGCCTTAATATATTTTTATTTTGTTTGCTTTGTGCTTGAGTTGTGATCTTTCCTTTATTCCTTTTTATTCCTCACAAGGTTTTACTAAACAACAGTTGAGGAACCAAACCAACCATGAGCCACCTTCCTCTTCTTCTTCCTCCATGGAGTAACCTCAATTTTTGAGGGTTCTCTCCGTCCTTCTACCAACCCTACCATACCTCAGATAGTTGTCCAAGGTGATGAAATTTTATCCACTTTCCTTGATAATAATCTTATATCCCTCCAACATTATCTTAATACCCTATTTTACCACACCCCTACTTTGGTTCCACCTATAGATCCACCTTATAGGATGCCTCCCCATCTTATGGGAGACACCTTTGTTTTTGCTACCTCTACCCAACCTATGATCACTCAAACATCTTCTTCTACTAATAACCCATCCACTACCTCCATCCAAACTTAATCAAACAACAAAACCAATAACCAAATACCCCCTAAACCAACCAATAACACTTCCAACGTAGGGATAACCTCACCTCTTATTACCCATACTCCACCCACCATGGGGATACCTTATACACATATTAACACTATTCCCCTTATCACTACCAACCCACCAATCTCTATCACACTTCAAAATGTGGTGATTTTTATACCTTTTACCCTTTCACCTAGCAGTACCAAAGTTACTGTTGATGATTTAAATTTGCACTTGATCTTAACCAGTCAACAATGGGAAGTTTCAAACTATGGGACAATGCAGCTTGAAACAACCTCCAGATTTTAGAAAAGTTGGTCTCTTCTTTGTATTGGGTTGTTGGGGAAAAGGGATAGGAGATTAAATAGAAATGCAAAATGCAGGAATTGAAACCTAACTATGGCGATGTGCCTGAGTGTAATCCTAATCCTAACCTGAGCACAGTGAAACTATTATAGGACTCAATTACATTTAAGAGCAAAAAAGTGCATGATCAATGGAAGAGATTGAAATAATAGAAATAGAGGCTCCCAATAGGGAAGTCTTTCACTGAGATATAGGGAATGTCAACAAAGGCATAGTGTTCAATATTCTTAACAGAATCTTCTAATCACATAAGAGGCATAGAAGTCACGTACAGTTATGTAAACCTTTTGATTCAATAAAATGAGACAAAAGCAAATAACATTCATAATCACAACTCCAGAGAATCTACAGTATAGAATACTTTGCAAATGACATAGATAACACCAACCAAGTCATGGAGCTCAAATTTCCTTAATTCATTTAGCCACATAAAGGGAATAGAAACATGCATGATTATATCAACTTTACAACTCAAGAGAATTGAGACAAGAGAAAATGATATTACTGGTCAAAACTTTAGAAAGTCTAAAACTATAGAATCCTCCTTTTTATTTTATTTTGCAATTCTTTTTATATAGCCTCAGGTGTCTCTTTACATTTCCTTCTTTCCCACACAATTATACTCCATCCTTCAATCATAGGGGACAAAATAGATAGTGCCTTTAATGCCTTGGATGCATCCTAGTCTTATCAAGAACTGCCTTGACTGTGGCATGGCGGTCCATGTCTAGTACCTTTCTTCGCACTTGAAATTCCTCATTCCATTACCTATTAGCCACTCAACTATCAACTCTACCTTTACCTACAGGGGACAAATAGACAGCCCTTTAACGCCTGCAGGTTCCACAAATCTACCCAGTGCACTATTTTATCTACTAGGAATAACTTCCACCTAGTTTACCTCCATCTTTGTTATAACAGATAAATGGATATGAGGACACTTAGTCAATCCATGAAAATTATCCCTTTTTGTCTAGAGGGCACTAGAGAATGACACTTGGCCACTTCTACTTTTCTATATTTTGCTTAGGAATGCTTCTCCTTCGACACCTATCACAATCTACTTCCTCGATACTTTATAGTTTTATCAAAACAAAACTCACTGCACTCCTCGCTCTAATAACTCTTAAGAATGGGATGGATGCACATGGAAATCTTTGCTTGTTAATGCTTGGCACTTCCATAGTCCTTTGAAATAACATCTAGGACCTACCACAACCTTTATTCAGCAATTAGGCTCAAGGATGGTCCCTCAGAAGTTGGCATGTGATGACTTCTATTGCTCCTAGGAAGATATGTGGCACATTCTGCTTCTTCCACTAGGGGTATGTGGTGCATTCCACTTCTTCCAGGGATGGAGTAGAGAGGGACCTAGAGAGTGACACTTGGCAAAATCTGCATAACCTCAGCACTTAAGCAAAATGAAATGATGCCTTTATGCGTTTGATGAAAGTGTTGGACCAAAGTCTCCTAGATGCTGACACGTGGTGACTTCCACTACTTGCTATTTAGCTCATTGAAATTCCTTGTCGAAAAATTAGAATTAAACATGGGTGCTTCTATGAGACACGGTTTCTAACACGTGGTACATTTCACTTAACTACTACTAGATACATGGCACATTCTATGGTCTTCCTGAAAGTCACAAAAAGGGCTTCAGAGGGTGCCAGTTGGTCGACTCTGTGTCTCAAAAAGTGACACTTGGTAGCTTTCGCATGAATTTCATACTCAGGCAAAATGAGACAAAAGAAACAAAGGGGGGAAAGGGACCCGCGACTAGAGGGTGACACTTGGTAGCTTCCGTTACACTTTGACACTTAGGCAAAAATGAACCCGCCCTCTGTTCCAAAACTCTGCCATTACATCCAAGTTATGAAAGAACCAAAATTGTAGTGCTCAAATCAAAAATAAATTAAATATGATGTAGAGTAAAAATTACTCTATAGCTATTGGTGACCTCCCAAGACTTTTGAGCCTGATCAAAAAGAACTCGACTCCAGCTAGGTCAAAATTTCAAAATTGTGAAAATTACAGCTTCAAAAGAATTGTTTGGTAGATAGACCACTCATGGTTAGATAATCCCTACTTGATCTATAATCAATGCAATCTAGATCAAGGTTAATAATATCCTTGTGTGAAAAGGTTTGCAAGATTTGGACCATAGCTTTTAGCTTGAATTCCAGCCAAAAAATGGGAACCAGAATAGTTTCAACCTCTGAGGCTGAGGAATCATCCCGTAAGCTCTAAAAAACTATTTGATCCCTTTGTTTATCCAGTAGTAATGGTTGAATTTGATTGGCCATCAACACCATCTTTGCATTTAGGAATGGGGAAGGAAGGCCTAGTCACACCAAATCTTCAATATGTTGTCTCATTTCACCGATACTTTCTTTCACAACTTTGAGACATTTTTTGCAATTGTTGGTTGTGGCATTGCAACTGAGCTCCTCATTAACCCATTTCATAGTGGCCATTCTATCAAGGATCCCCATGGCTACCAATGTCACATCCATCATTTTGTAGAGCTTTTGTAGCAATGAATGGGAGTTCATGACTCTGTAGGAGATCATGGCCAGAGTGTTCTGTATTGAATTCTCTACCCTCTCACATAATTGTTGTGCATTGAGCAAGAAGGTGAGAAATGGCCTTAGCTGGATAATCTTTGAAGAGATTCTCTCCCACATTGACTCATAGAGCTCCTTTACCAGCTGCACTACTCTGACACCTCTTGGCCTATTAGCTAGCTCGATTGTTAGTTGTGCCATCCTTTATTGTTTTACTTAAAACTAGGCTTGGAAAGTTGCATCCTTATTCTACTCCTCCAACAGCCTTTGTTGTGATTGGGTAACCTCTAGTTTGAGTCCTTCAACTCTTCCTTATAATGTTGCATTTTCTTGTCTTAGGGCTATTGTTGCATCTTTTACAAGTGCGAGCTCTAACCTCAATGAATCATTTTGGGCCTGAATTGCCTATTGAGTTTAAAGGGAAATAGTATCTTGTAATTATTTATTCAGACTAGCTATTTCATTGTCCTTCTTGTTTATCTCTTTGGCTAAACTGTTAAAGTTTGCCTTTTCTTTGGCCAAGTTAGCCTCCATCTTCTTCAGTCTTCTTGATTTCTTTAAATAATCTTTTGTGACCACAAAAGTGGATTCAGTCAATAGCTCGACTCTGTCTTGGGGCCTGAACAGGGACATGTCAATGGCCACTGCATTCATTGTGTAGTCCTCTAGCTACATTTACTTGCTCAGCTTAGCAACATTGGGTGAAAAATGGGTCACCATTAGTTGCTGTTGAATAGGGTCAAATTGTGACCTCAAATGTGGGATAGCTAGTGCTTTATTCTCTTTAATTCTCTTCTCCAACTGGGCCTCTCTTGCCTTCCTAGTAGCATCAACCTACATCTGGAAGGTGGAAGGGGATGCAATATGCCCCCCTACGAAAGGAAATCCTTATGGCAGGCCATATTGGAGAGCCATGGGTTGGCTAGGGTTGAGTTGTAGGGGCATCTTTTTGGGAATGAAGGGAGAGAAATGGGGTAATGTTAGGGCCTAAGGTGCCAATGATGGGGTAACTTGTGAAATGGGAATGGCAACAGTGGCAGGAGGTGTCATCTGATTGGGTGGAGGCATCATGCCAATAGGATGAGGAATAGATTGAGAGGGAGGAGGGGGAGTAATACTTACCTGGGGGGAAGTCACAGTGCTCTACACTGGGCACTGTGAAATCTCCTCTTCTTCCTTAGAATCTAAATGGAACTGCACCCTCCTTCTCTTGCTGGGTGTCTCTACCTCTGGCTGCATTTGTCTCCCTTCTACCTCTGTTGTTGTTGGTGGTGTATGTGGAGAACTAGGGACTTCAATCACTCCCAATGATGTGGAGGCTTGTGGTGGTGAAGAAACCACAATTCTTTGTTGTTTTACGATAGCTATAGCTTATTTTGAAGTCTATGGTTGTTGGCTTGGTCTCGCTCTAGCTGCTTGCTCTATCCCAAGTGTCGATGTTTGGCTTGTTTTTAGGTTAGATGTAGGGGATGGATGCCACTCATCCCAGATTTCTTCCCACCTTTCATCTAAATCTATGCCTCTGAAAGCATGGGTGGTCTAAGAAATTTCTTGCCTATATTTCCAATAGGCCTCAATTTTCTCTGCGTCCCAACCTTTGTTCCTCAATGTGCTTCTCAAACTAGAGGTCATCCTGACTTTGGGATCATAATCCCTCTATTTATCATAGAAGGTTTTCCATGGCCTATTTTGCGGCATGGGCAAATCTATTAGCTCAACATAGAGACTAAGAGTGTCTTCAGCAAGGTTTTTCTTGGTTTCCCAAAAGGGGCAACTTTCATGCGCAATCTTGGCTCCAATTCTATTTGTCCTCACTATGGAGGCTATGTAATTAGCTGGGTCATAAACCCACTTGTCCTTAACCAACAAGAACCCTAAGAAGGCCAGCTTCCTTAGCAGCATAGTCTCAGCTTCTCTTACTTCCAGGCTTACGTTGCCTGCCATCCACAGGAGATTGTACATTTTCCTCTTCTTCTTCTCAGAGCCATATTCATTATCAACCACTGAAATCTACCTGGTGATTTCTAGAAATGCTAATCGAAGAGTTAAAACCTTTGGTAGCAACACTGGCTCCCCACAAAATCTATGGACCCTTATGGTTGTGTGATGGGCCCCAAAATAGAAATCACATGGGATTGGGCAACTGACCAGGAGGTTTGTAACACTTGGGAACAACCTATTTATGGCAGGCTCAAGGCTAAGGCAATGAAGAACAGGGGTAATGAACAGTTCCCAAAAGTCATATGTGTCACTGGTTTTTGATAAAACATATGTCCACACAGACACAGGAATGGTCTTTTGGGGTTTGAAAGTTGGGTCATACAGGTTTAGTCTCATAAATTAGGTGAAAAGGTCAGGGTGCTAGTGCAGTATGAGATGAAACAAAAAGGAGGAATACCTAAATATCCATTTTGACCTAAATTAGGTTAGTTGCTCCACCATTGAGAAGGCGATGTGCTCAAAGAAGTCTAGTCGATATTCCTACATTTTTTCAACTATCTTCAGCCTGAAGAGGATGTCCATTTGCTCAACATATATAGCCATGTCATCCTTCATGCCAAAGATGAGGGCCATCATTGATAGTGCATCTTGACTAGCAGGCACGAACTGAGTTCTTGATGTTGGAAGCGTGGGTACCATTGTATCCCCATCATCCATTTGCAACTTAGACCTCAAAAACCTTATCTAATTGTTCACATTCACCCACATCCTTTACATCTTATCAATGGTGGGGAAGGTGGTGGTACCATCATATTACAGGGTAAGCATGTCCCTGATAGCTTGTGGGGTGACTTTTAGCATGAAGGGGCCTTGTTGGATGGTGTAAGATTGTGGATGGAGCAAGTCCATGCATAATTCAATCACATCAGAGCATGGATGCATGACTAGGACAAAAAACTGAGCCATTTGCGAAGTCTATATCCTCATTTCAAACATTTCATACTGCCTTGCCCTGGCTCTTTGGAGACACCTTTGGTGTGCCCCTTCTCTTAGGTTCTTATTGCTGGCCCTTTGCAAGCTTGGGTCCACAATTCCATTTGCATAATCCCTTACCTTTGATGGGTCACTGGTCTGACCGACTCCTAAGGCTTTTGTTCTTGGATAGTTCCTTGATGGTTGAGTAGGAGCTGTAGCATATGATTTGATAGCCAGTAATCTATTGAGATATCTAGGTGCTCCTATTCCTTCTTGCAAATATGATGCTCCCACCATCTCTATATCTCTTGTATTATACATAGTATGAGATTTGTGTAGGATAGAAACACGCTCATTGAAGCAAACTTTTACTAGGCACTAATAATTGTAATGAGTAGGATATTTTTGTAGATGCAAGAATGCTTGAGAGTTTGTAACTTTAAAATTTTCTAAGGGATATTTAAGTGCCTATCAAGTCCTAAATAACATTAATTTTGGGTGATCGTTAGCAAATCCTACTCAATCTCTAGGAAACAGTGAGATGGACACATTATGCAAGTTATGGCGCAAGGTACCTTAGAGATCTCAAAATATTTGGGAAGCATTTAATTTGGAAAAATTTAAAAGAATTAAAATTTCTAAGACACCAACTCTGCATTTAAAACACTTATTTTAAAAGAAAAGTGGGAAAATAAAGGAAAACAAAATAATGTAGGAAGGGAAAACTACCTAACTACATTAATTGATCATCTTATTTCCCTCCGAGATCAAAAATGAACTTTCCAATGTCTTCTTTATGACAAGCCAACTTATGTTGCCATACCAGTGATTGCAACAGATATATCATTGATGAAATGTCCTCTGTGTTGGCCACACAGATTTGCCTGCACTTGAACGTGTCTGAGCAAAACATGTGTTTGACATCTATAAGTTCTTCTTGTCCTTGAAAGCCCATTGAGTACTGGTTCTTCATGTTGTCATGTGTCATCAAGAAATCATCAGCTATTGGCTCTTCACTCTGTGCCTTTTGATATCCATTATCTTCTAGCTTATCTCCTTCAAATTCTAGCTCTATTTCTTCATCATGCTCTTTGATGACTTCATCCTCTTGAAAGGATATATCTAAAAGTTGGCATTTCCTCTACATACTCAATTGATTCTCAAAGCTATCTTCTCCATATTCAGCTGGCTCATGGCTAAGAATAATGTCACCTATCTCAATGACTTGATCAAGGGAGTGTCCATGCTTCTCCATATCCTCTTGTAAAGTGAGGAAAAAGTCAGAAATGATCTCTTCCTCATCAGAAGTTAAGGAAAAAACTTGTGATTTGTCCTCTTGTTCATTAAAGGGAGTACCTATGTTTATTTCCTCCTTATCTGTACTTATGGAATCCTCTTGACTAGCCATAAATTGAGTGTACTTCTCTGCATACTCATTTGCTTCCTCCAAAATACATTCTTCTTTGAAAGGGGATAAAGAAGAAGGTTGTGATGAAAAACAAGAAGCTTCTTGAGGAAGGGTGGAAGGGACTTGAGGGAAAAGTGAGAGTTTGGGGTCCTCTTCCCTTGCTACTATTACAATTTCTTCATTATTGGGGAAGTGACCTTGACAGGTTTGACCCTACTCATGAACAGGGGTGGCATATGTCTGATCTAGAATTTATGGTGGTGAATATGGAGTTTGGTAGACTTGGTAATGTTGGTTCTCATGAATGCTTAGCCTCTCTTCTAGAAATGCAATCAATCCACACACATCCAACATCTCATATGTAAGCTCTTGCCAATTTGCCCTTTCAATGGGATCCTACTCACTTTTAATCAGGCCTATTGCATCCCTTACTTGATGGATGACATGACAAGGAATTTCTTGGCCATATCCCCTTCTGCTATCAATCTCTAACACATATTTTTTTAATCCTAGCAATTCTTTCTTGAAGGTGAAAATAAGGTTAGGTTGAGCATGGGATGTGACATATTGGGGAGACTGGGTATAAGATTGGTATAAGTCATGACTATATGCATCCTCGTTACTTGACATGATTCTAGGAGAAGCTTGCTCTTGATTAAAAAGATATGAAGGAGAATAAGACTCATAGCTGTGAGTAATAGAATTATACATACCAAAAGGTGATTTATTGATGATATTAGGACTACTTGATTGACTGATTTGACTCAGAGTTGTTATTGGTGTTATTGAAAACCTCCAAAGGCTAATTGGCTGAAGAACACACCAAAATTCTTCAATTACTTGAAAGATTGGTCCCATTGGGCATGCCAAAAATTGTTGATGATTTAATTTTGTGCTTGATCTTAACCAATCAACAATGGGAATTTTCAAACTGTGGGACAATGCGGCTTGAAACAACCTCCAAATTTTAGAGAAGCTGGTCTCTTCTTTGTATTGGGTTGCTAGGGAAAAGGGATAGGAGATTAAACAAAAATGCAAAATGCAAGAACTGAAACCCAACTATGGCGATGTGCCTGAGTGTAATCCTAATCCTAACCTGAGCACAATGAGACTATTATAGGATTTAATTACATTTAAGAGCAGACAAGTGCATGATCAATGTAAGAGATTGAAATAACAAAAATAGAGGCTCCCAATGGGGAAGTCTTTTGTTGAGATATAGGGAATGTCAACAAAGGCATAGTGTTTAATCTTCTTAATAGAATCTTCCAATCACATAAGAGGCGCAGAAGTCATGTATAGTTATGTAAACCTTCTAATTCAAGAAAATGAGACAAAATCAAATAACATTCCTAATCACAAATCTAGAGAATCCACAGTATAGACTACTTCACAAATGACATAGATAACACCAACCAAGGCATGGAGCTCAAATTTCCTTAATTCATTCAGCCACATAAAGGGCACAAAAACATGCATGATTAATCAACTTTACAACTCAAGAGAATTGAGACAAGAGCAAATGATATTACTGGTCAAAACTTTAGAAAGTCTAAAACTAAAAAATCCTCCTTTTTATTCGATTTTACAATTCTTCTTATATAGCCTCGTGTGTCTCTTTACATCACCTTCTTTCCCATGCAATTATACTTTATCCTTCACTCACAGGGGAGAAAATAGACGGCACCTTTAATGCCTTGGATGCATCCTGGTCTTATCAAGAACTGCCTTAACTGTGGCATGGCAGTCCATGTCTAGTACCTTCTTTGCACCTGAAATTCCTCATTCCATCACCTATTTGGCTGTTCAACTATCAACTCTGCCTCTACCTACAAGGGATAAACAAATGGCCCTTTAATGCCTACAAGTTCCACAAATCTACCCAGTGCACTGTTCTATCTACCAGGAATAACTTCTGCCTAGTTTACCTCCATCTTTGTTATAATATATAGATGGACATGAGGACACTTAATCAATCCATGAAAATTATCCCTTTTTGTCTAGAGGGCACCGAAGAATGACACTTGGCCACTTCCACTTTTCTATATTTTTCTCAGGAACACTTCTCCTTCGACACCTATCATAATCCACTTCCTTGATACTTTATAGTTTTATCAAAACAAAACTCACTACGCTCCTCACTCTAGCAACTCTTAAGAAGGGGATGGATGCACGTCACAATATTTGCTTGTTGATGCTTAGCGCTTCCATAGTCCTTTGAAATAACATTTGGGACCTACCACAACCTTTATTCAATAATTAGGCTCGAGGATGGTCCCTTAAAATTTGGCACGTGGTGACTTCCACTGCTCTTGGGAAGATACATGGCGCATTCCACTTCTTCCACTAGGGGTATGTGGCACATTCTACTTCTTCTAGGGATGGAGTAGAGAGGGACCCAGAGAGTGACACTTGGTAGAATCTGCAAAACCTCAGCACTTAAGCAAAATGAAATGATGCCTTTATGTGTTTGATGAAAGCGTTGGACCAAAGTCTCCCAGATGTTGACATGTGGTGACTTCCACTACTTACTGCTTAGCTTGTTAAAAGTCCTTGTCAAAAAAGTAGAATCAAATGTAGGTGATTTTATGAGATGCGGCTGCTGACATGTGGTGCATTCTGCTTAACTACTACTAGATATGTGGCACATTCTATGGTCTTCTTGAAAGTCACAAAAAGGGCTTCAGAGGGCACCAATTGGTCAGCTCCGTGTCTCAAAAAGTGACACTTGGTATCTTCTGCATGAATTTGATACTTAGGCAAAATGAGACAAAATAAACAAAGAGGAAAAAGGGACCCACGACTGGAGGGCGACACTTGGCAGCTTCCACTGCACTTCGACACTTAGGCAAAAATGAACCTGCCCTCTACTCCAAAACTCTACCGCTATGTCTAGGATATGCAAGAACCAAAATTGTAGTGCTCAAATAAAAAATAAATTAAATACGACTTAGAGTTAAAATTACTCTACAGTTACCACTCACCCCAACTAATTAACCAATTCATACCTCTAACCCAATCTATATCAATTCCTTAATCTATCATTCCAATCATACCTCTAAACTAACCCACATCAACTACTCTAAAAATACATATGATATCCTACCCATGCTATGTTCCTAATCTATAAGGATGCATAGCTCCATCTTCTACCCAACCTCTTGTGCCTATTATCCCATATATGGCACCATCTACCCAACCTCCTGTGCCCATTAACCCTTATGTGGCCTCATCCCAACCCTAAATGACCACATACCAACATGTAACATCTTATCAACCTTATACCAATTATCCATATATTTAATCCACCCAAACCTAGCAAAACCTACCATATAATTATGGAACTCCCTAACCCCAAATAAATTTGGTCAAAATGTTGATGGACAAAATGACCAACGTAGAATCATCTATCTTCTAGGCTCACAACCTCTTGTCTTATGACCAAATCTATAATGAACTTATTCACCCATCCATCCCTATCTAACCTTACCCTCCTCAATGGGAACTACCTAAATCTTCTAAATTCTAAAGTAAGGAAGCCCCCAATAACACCTAACAACATTGCTACTTGATTGTCTATGATGATGCTCTTCTCCTTATCACCTTTCCTATGTGTTTATCTGGACCGACATTACATTGGTAAGGTGCTATCAATAATCACTCCATATTTTCCTTTTCCCAACTCACCCAAACCTTTTTCGACCACTTTTCGATAAATATATCTAAGAAGGTCTCCATTATCGACATCTACTCCATCAATAAATTTGATGACAAATCAATTAGTAATTTCATATCCCAATGGAGAGGTCTTATCAACCAGATCTCTTTCTCTTTACCTCAACTTGAGTTGATTGAACTTTTCTCTTAGGATTGTGCCAACCACATCGCCCCTAATCTATGGGTTCAAACCTTTATAACCTTTAACGAGGCTTTCACCATGGCACAAACTAGAAATTAGAGCCATCAATAAGGGGAAGTTGAAACTAATAAATAAAAAATCTAGATTCAAATCCAACTACCCTTCCCCATAAAAAATAGCAACCAATCTAACCACCCTAACAACAAACTAAAGGCATCCAAAAACATGGTTGTCCTTCAAACCACTCCACCTCCAATTATCTTCCAACCCAACCAAACCAACTCATCTAACTCCTCCAATCAACAAATCTATAATCAAAACCAAACTACCCAAAAATAATACACTCCAATAAGGGAGTTATATGCTTTAGTTTTGGACAAGTTTCTCAAAGATAACATCATACAAATTCCCCCATCAAAACTCCCTAATATTTTGATGATTCTTTCATTGTGCCCAATTGGTACAATGAGATTGATCTATGTGCTTTCCACTATTTCATTGGATATGATGAGTAGGTGTAACACCTTCAAAACCATTATCTAAAACTTGATTGATAAGGGAGAACTTGAATTGGATAATCCCAATGTACCCCATAATAAATCACTCAATATATTTTGACAACCTTTTACCAATCATGCCCCTTCTACCCACCATGATGACAATAAAATGGAATCATTTCATGCTCATGAGGTCCATATGGTCAATGTAATTATCAATGAACTTATCATTGAGGAAACCACTACCTCAACTACCTCTTCCTCCACTCCATGTATTAAAGTAGTAAAATTACCCCCATTCCTTTGGATACCCCAAAAAAGGAAGTAACCATATCCTTTCCTTCACTTGATGAGGTAAGGGACCTACCTTCCTCCCCCATCATGGAATCACCCACTCTTTCTTTAGAAACCATTCCAAAAGGAGAGATCACCTTAGCTACTCCTTCCATAGAAGAAACATCCTCTTGAATATTAGAACCTTTCATCAAATACAAGGGTAAAGAAACCATTCCCTCACCTCAACCTATGGTCTTAATCTTTGAATCTAATACCCAAAGAACCAAACCAATTTACAAACCCTTCTCTAAATTGGTCCAAATCCTAGAATCCTCTTCTCAACCCAATATGGATCGAGCCACCTTTTGGCACCATCTTGGGCTCCCCTATCAAAAAAATCATGAACATTTTACCTCACCTTCATCCACCCCATCTTAAATAACACCTACCATTAAACCTATAATCACCTCAATCCCTCCATCAAAAACCATTTTTCCAAAAACCATGGAAGAACCATCTAAACCATCTCCATCCAAGATTATCAAATCACTTTACACCTCTCTAATCAAACCTATCAAGAACCTAGGGATGCTTCTTACTTCTAGCCTTATCCACACATCTTTGAATTTATACTTAACCCCATATAGTCCACTAAAGAAAACCTTAACCAAAATAACAAAGAAGGTAGAGCCACCCAAACTCCCACCTAGAACTAGAACCATACCACCTATTTCCCTCTTACCTTATATCTTGGGACCTCATCCTTCTTTAATCCTAGGAGTTCATCTATCTATGAAAAAGGTGAACCCTCCCAAAACTAACTAAACTAAAATTCCTCCTTTTATCCTACCTTTATCTACCCCCTCCAAATCATCAAACTCCCCATCATTATTAACCAAACTATCTACCTTTACCTACTCACCTATCTCAAAACCTTCATCATCTCAATCACCCACCCCCAAATCTTTTACCTTTACACCTTCCACCTTAAGAGCACCCAACTCCAAGAAATCTCAATCAAACCCATCTACCAAAACCATTCTATTACCCATAACTTCTATATTGAAGCCTACTTCTAAGAAGGATCCCACCCTAAAAACCAAAATACCATCACCCTTAACACCTTTGCTTGAATCTTATTAAACCATTTTATAAATGTTGTTACAAACCTCTTCTTTAAATCTACCACCTATCAAAACCTTTGACCCTTCGATTCCTAAACCATATTTGTTCAATAATAGTGTATTCTACTCATACCATAGGACACCTAGACATGACATAAAGAAATACAAAGCTCTCCAAGCACTTGTCCATTAATAATGGGATGAGAATGATCTATTATCTGTCAAAATTCTCTTAAGCCCATTATCAACCTAACCACCAAACTAACCTATCCAACACTTACCCACTTCTGTACTCTCATCCAAGAGTGAGGAGGAACTAAAATAACCTTCTAGTTGAATGCTTCCCCTTATCCACACTATCCATATGGTCATCCAATCTCAAGCCCAACAAAAGGATAAGGGAAAGGACAAAGTGTCCATTCCATGGAAATATCCTTTCACCCTTCAACCTTCCATTTAGACTCAAGTTCCTTTACCTTCACCTTCACCAAATCCCAAAATATCCATTTTGGGTACCTCTCCCTCCAACCCTTTTGAATCTATCCAACGAATATTTTTTAAACAACTTTATCAAACACAAGTGAATATGAGCCTATAAAAACTAATCAACACCTCACCCCATCACCACCAAGCACTGAGAGAGGCCCTAAAATCTATAGATGTCCAACCCAAAGATCCTCAACCTCTTATAACCTTTATTAAATATATTTGACTTTATGCCCTTGTCACATTCAAGGATTTGAAAATACCCTCCTTTCATCCAAATGATCCAGATCCTCCCCTCTTCATCACTACATAAATCAATCAAACCTACATCAAAAGGGTGATGATTGATGGGGGATATAGTATTAATATTATCTCCTCTCATGCTTATGACCAACTCTAGCTACCAAAGAATATCATGTTAGAAACTATAGTAGTCCTTCATTCCTTTAATGACACTATGGCCATAAACTTGGGGACAATCATCCACTACATCAACTTAGGACCATATACACTTCCAAAGCTATTTTATGTCATATAAGGTGAGTTCTAATACAAAATCTTACTTAGAATCCCTTGGATCCACTCCATGAGATATGTCAGGTTATTACCATACATAAGGGTTAGGTTCAAACACAAGGGTTAGGTTGTCACCATACAAGTTGACCCTAGTCCTTTTGTATATTAAAAACATGACATACAGACCCAATGACATTCTTCTTCTTCTCTCATTCACTTCACCACCAACCAACAACAACTCCACCCCTACCATCGATGAAGCTTTAACTAGATCATCTATCCCTTCTTCTCAGATTCCATAAAGGACCCCTTGGAACCTATGTTCCAATGTCTCTCACTAGGAAAGTATCATATTTTGGCCTTGTATGCTTTCCCTACTCAAGAGTATGGAAATATTTTCCATAATCTTAGTTATGATCTTAATATCAGAACCATCATTCTTTTTAGACTTCCTAATAACCAAACCAATTTCTTCTATGGGATACTTGATCATTTTCTTCTCACTTCCTCCACCACCTCATCTACCTAACTATTTACTTTTGATTTATCCTAGTTGGACAAACTATAATTTACCAAATTATACCTTTATATGTGTGCCTAGAATAGATTCAGCCTTAGATGTTGTGAACATGGACCCCTTGAGTTACCTTTGATCAAAAGCTATAAACCTCATGAAATATTTGGCCTTAGGTCTATCCCACCAAAATAACCTACCAATTCACCCAAACTCATCACCACTATTGATGAGGACATTTCATCTTCACCAACCCCATCTCTTTTGAAGTATGAGGACTTTAAAACCATCTTGTCTAACTTTTTTAAGTCAATACCATTATTTTAGGTCCCCTAACCTATAAAAAAAGAAAACTAACTAAAACCTTTCCTTTGACTCATCCTAAAATGGTAGAAAATCATTCTCTTATCATCTGCAGCATCCAATGTCAAGATGATGATTCCATTCTTACTTATCTTGGTGTAAGGGATTCTTCTATCCACAAATCCCTTCCTCCTAAAAACCAAAACATATTGAATGAATACACTATTGGTGTCAACTTGGGTATTCAAGATAACCCTCACATTATAAATATTGGTCAATCCTTAGATTCCATAGAGAAATAGGATTACCCTTCTTTCATGATTGAAGCATAACATTTACTTGTTTCTATCAAGATATACTCAGACTCAACCCTTTTATATCTCTCCACAACATTGTCATCTATCCTGATGTTAAGCTTGTTAGGTAAAAGCTTCATAGGATGCACCTTCATATCACCATTATAGTCAAAGAAGATTTTTAGATCTCTTGTCTATCAACTTCATCCAAACCATTGACTATCCCCAATGGGTTTCCAATACCATTCCCATCACCAACCCCATAAGGGGACTTTTCATTTGTGTTGACTATTATGACCTCAACCTTGCTTGTCCAAAGGATAACTTCCCTTTTCCTAGCATCAACCAAGTTATTGATCTTACAGTCAGCCACAAGATGTTATCTCTCATGGATAGTTTCTTAGGATATAATCAGATCTTGATTGCCCCTAAGGATCATCATAAGTCTTCCTTCATCACCCCAAGGAGGACCTTCTACTATAAGGTCATAAATTTTGGTCTAAATAAAGTTGGATCAACCTACCAACATGTGATGACCTATATCTTCCATGATATCATCCACAAAATCATGGAGGACTATGTAGATTATCTCCTTGGGAAATTTGAACATCACAAGGACCATCTAAAAGTTATCAAAGTTATCTTTGAGCACCTAATCCATTTCTATGTCTAATTCAACCCCAAAAAATGTGTTTTTGGGGTCCTATCTAGAAAGCTTCTTGGCTTTATGATCTCTCTTCAAGGAATCAAAGTAGAAGCTACCAAAGCTAGAGTGATCCTTGACATGACACCTCCAACCTGCCTTAAGTAACTCCATAGCGTGCAAAGGAAGCTCCAGTCCATCCTTTGCTTCATCTCTCAATTATCAGATAGATGTCAACCCTTTCACCATCTTCTCAAGAAAGATACATCTTATAAGTGTACTAATCATTATAAACAAGCCTTTGATTCACTAAAAAAGTACCTCCTTTCTCCACCTATTCTTACTTCTCCTAAATAAGATCAACCCTTTTACCTTTATATTTCCACCACTGACCATTCTTTAGGGGTAATGATCACTCACCATGATAAATAGAACAAAGAGTAAGTTATCTACTATATAAGTTAAACACTTATAGATTATGAGACTCAATACACCCATATTGAGAAGCTTTGTCTTGCCTTAGTCTTTATGGATTACAAACTTCATCATTACCTCCTCAATCACAAAACCTTTGACATCACCAACACCAACCCACTCAAGTACATGCACTCTAAACCATACCAAAACTAATGAATGGCTAAGTGGATCATATTCCTAACTAAGTTTGACATTGATTTTCTTTAGTAGAAGTTGATTAAAGGGAAAGTCATTGATGATAAATTGTTTGAAACTCCTTTTCCAGAAAACCAACCACTTCTTACATTTATTGATGAGTCCATCATGACTCTTTCTAAAGAGGAAATCACCTACCAAATGACCATGTTCTTTGATGCCTCAAAGTGATAGTATGGTGGGGGTGCTAGTGTTATTATCATTCTCATCATTTATGAACATCTTCCTCTTTCTTTCAAACTTGATTTTGAGTTTACCAACAATATGGTTGAGTATGAAGCCCTAGTAATAGGTCTCCAAATAACTCTAGCCTTAAGAGTTAATATGATCAATGTCTTTGGTGATTCCCAAATTTTGGTGAACCAAATCAATGGATCCTACCAATGTAAGAATGATGTATTTCAATAGTACAAACACCTAGTAGATGTACTCCTATCATCATTTGATCATTACCTTATCTAATTTATTCCATGATCTACCAATAATTTCATAGATACAATGGCTTCCCTTGCTTCCCAAATCCCATTTGTGCATTTTAATTTTAATTTCTTTGTCACCATTCATTATTTTATCACACCCTCTTATATCCAATCTAACCTCCATACCATTTTTAGTGTGGAGGACTATCCATTAGACATTTGGTATAAGCAAACCTTGGACTACCTCAACCTTGGCATCATTCCTCCCAACCTTTCTAGGAATTACTTAAGATCTTTTATTCAAAGTACCTATCATTATAGGATACTAGGGATAATACTTTACAAACATGGTTTTGATGGCCTCCTTCTCTATTGCCTACATAATCATGAAGCTTCCTATGATATCAATGAAATGCATGATGAGATCTATGGGGGACACTTTAGTGGTCTAGCTATCACTAAATGTATCTTTTACCTTGACTAATATTAGCCCACCCTCAACCAAAATTACTATGATTATGTGAAGAAGTGTGTTAAATGTAAAAAACATGCAAATTTACATCATGCACTAGCCCATGGCCTTTAAATATCTAAGGAATTTTGGCCCTTCTCACAATGGGGGCTAGATCTCATTGGGGAAATAAATCCTCATTATTCATAGTGGCACCACTCCATCATCACCCCCATCAAGTATTTCAATAAGTGGGTAGATTCTATTCCTCTCATCTCAACTAAAGCTGACAAGATATCTAGTTTCATCAATCATCATATCATCTATCATTTTGATGTTCCCCTTAAGATCATCACTGATAATGATAAATATTTAAAAAATAATAAATTCTAAGGTCTTTATGAAAAATTTGGCATCAATTTAAGCCTTTCTTCACTTTTTCATCCACAAGCAAATGGATAGGTGAAATTTGCACTTGCACATCCCCTTCACTTTATGGGCTTATCACACTAGCATTCAAACCTTTATGGGTACTAACCCTTTCTCTCTAGTCTTCAGAGTAGAGGTAGTCTTACCTCTCAAAGTTTAGATTCCCTCTCTTTCTATATCCCTACAAGACATCATTTCTAAGAGTGACTATCATCAAGATCATCTAGCATGACTTGAGATACTTGATGAGTGCCACCTAGCTGCACTTAACCATCTTCATGTCTATCAAAAGTGATTCAAGCATGCCTATAATAAGCACCTAAAAGAATGATAATTTAACATTAGAGACCTCATCCTAAAGTAAAATCAACATGTGACTAATTTGGAGAAAAGAAAATGAGGTAAGTTTGCTTTCAATTGGATTGGACCCTACATCATAACCCACAAGTATAAATTAGGAGCTTATCATTTTTCCTCTCTTCAAGGCAACCCAAAACTTGAGCCTCTTAATGCTTTGTATCTAAATTCTTTATTTTTTTAAACAAGGATAAAACTCACCTTTTTCTAGATTAATCTTGTCCCTTGATTTACAATATTTTCACCTTCCTCACACCATCATCCCATCCCTTTGAGAACAACTGATTACAACATAAAACCATGTGATTAACCATCACAGTCATAGCCATATCCTAAATATGGGTACCACAACTCTACCCATGGCATGGTTCTCATTGATACTTTTCATCCCTAATCAGATGGAATCCCATGGTCATTGTCTCTCAAGACCACCCCTTTCACCTATCATTAATCTTCTTTTGCTCTAGGTTTTGACCTCATAAAGGTAAACCTCCAAGCTTATGTAGACTTGTCCATGTATAATCTAACATCAAAACAATTTAGATGTTTCTAACTATTTTCGCTTTTTCACATTCAAAAGAAATAAGAAACTAAAAGGTAATGGTCAGGGGTTAGATGATACTCGAATGAAATTGTGCACCATTATCTAGACAATTGAAGGAGCTCCTCTTTGGCTGTGGAGGACGACACCTGTAGATAGAATAAGACTCAAACACAAAAAATGTTAGATAGATATAAGGTGGACTACCAAGCAAAGCTTGGTCCCAGAAGTGCAAAGACTTCCTTAAGGGATGACAATCTACTTGTTGATAAAAAGAATATCGAATAAAGATAAATAATGAAAGACTAAGCAAAATAAATAGAGACAATGCGTACCTATCTTCCACAGTCACCGATGTCGATGGTTCTATCAACGTCAGTTGGTCAAGTTGCCGATGTCATTTATTCTACCGATGTTGGTAGGGGAAATGGTCAATGTCGGTCAAGGCAATGGCCTTGGGTGAGTTTTGGATGAGTTTCAGGTCTGTCTGTGATCAATAGAATGGTCTAGGATGTCTATGGGAGTTTGGAGGTCCGTGCAATATTGTTGGGGAAGCCAATAGAGTCTTAAGAGGGACAAGGGGTAGAGGATAGGTTGTTAAAAAGGGTAAGGATATGGGGGAGGCCTCTCAACCTCTCCAAGAAGAAAGTCAGGTTTGGTCTGGTTTACAGTACTTAGAAGTAGCAAACGGAGACTGATTACAAATACATTCTAAGTTACTGGAATAAAATAAAAGAAGAATACTTAGCTCTTGCTTGCTGAAGGAGTGTAGAAGACTTGTTGCTGATGTGGCTGATGTAGAAGACTTCCTGCAATGTTTCAATTAGGGGTGGAGTGACTGATGCAGAGTTCCTATAGCCTGTGATGCTTGGTGCACATCCGAGAGAGAGAGAGAGAGAGAGAGAGAGAGAGAGAGAGAGAGAGAGAGAGAGAGAGGGAGAGAAGTCAGATTTTGGGTGCAAGAGAATTCATATTTGGGTCTGTGATTAGTTTTCCATTTAGCTTACAAGTTAGTTTTAAGCAACTGATGTTAGTGATCCCGCCAGCGTCGACTAACGGGTAACCGATGTTGGTGGCTAGAAGATGGGTAAAAAGGCTATTTTTAGCCTTTTACCCATTCCTCCATTTGCTAAGTTCAGTGGTCATGGTTAAAAGGTCGAAGGTAGGTTTAATGGGTGTGAGAATTAGTGGGAGGAGTTGAAATAGGTCTTAGATTAGTCATGGGGTGATAAATGAGGTATCTAAGGGCAAGGAATCCGAGGTGAGGTGTCATGGGTGAGGTGTCAAGGGTGATGTGTCCATGGTGAGGTGTCAAGAGAGGTGTTATTAATTTAAAATAGGTAATTTATTTTAAATTAATAAGTGTGTGGATTAGAAATGTTTAGAAGTGGACCAAGGGGACCAAGGGGGAGGTCGACCAAGGAGTAGACATAATTTTGGTGTCTACATTTGCCCCTTTTTGTCTTGTTGGTTTTTCTAATGAACTACAAGACAAAAATAGGAGTAAGTTGCCCCAGGTATGGGATAAGGTCATTTTTGTCTTGTTGGTTGTTCTGGTGAACTGCAAGACAAAAATAGGAGTTGGTTGCCCCAGATGAGGGATAAGGTATTCCCCCTCAAAGCAAGAGTCGAGGGAAGGTAACCTAATATCGGGTGTCGATTTGATAGATAGTGGATGGATATGGTGAAGGTTGAGTGTGAATGCTGCAATAGTTGAGATTGTGTGTATACCACTTCATGTGATAGGTAGGTCAAATTATCGTAGTTAAGGGTCGAGGAGTGCTAAAATTGAAATAACTAGTCCCTAGCATTTAGTCGTAGCTGATTGGGTTAAATGATCAAAGCTATACCTCCAATGGTCATCATGTTCCAAGTATCTCGGGCTTAAGAAGTGCTCTTGGAAAACATGAAAATGTCACAAATATTGGGGATCAACTTGCACGTGATCCAACAATAGGTGTGAGGGTCAAAATATGGGTTGTGGACAATTTTGCTAACTATTTGTGAGGTAGCATACATGCAATCAAAACAACAAAGGTAGGGTTATCTCAAAAGTGGTCAAGGTCTGAGGAGATAGTCAGGATCTCCAAGGTCATTGGTCGAGTTGGGCTGAGATGTAAGTGATCTCAAGTGACAGGTGTTATGGTCAGGGAGATGTATGTGATCTCTAATGTGCCCCATGAGAATTTGAAGGTGACTCCTACAATGTCAGGGCTGGTTGTTTGGTCATGAGTTTGGGTTGGGATAGATAGTTGGTTCATTAGATGGATGGATGAAGGAATGGCTGAGCTAACCTCATAAGACCCCATGTCAACTGAGTGCTACCTACATAGCCCCTATTTGAAGGGCCTCAGGCCAATGTAGTTCTCCTAAAAGGGAGGAAGAGGGTTAGTTATGGATGTGGTTTTGACTACTAGTTATTTCAATTTTAGCCATGGTTTGTCCATCAGGTAGACGAACAAATGGATGTGGCTGAGCTAACCCTAAAAGACGTCATGTCAATTGAGTGCTGCCTACATAGCCCCTATTTGAAGAGCCTCAGACCAATGTAGTTCAAACTAGTTGATAGGATGGTTTGGTTAGGTTAGGGTTGTTAGCATTGCCCATGTGTGTGATGGTACATGCTTGAAATGATGAGTGTATGATGATGTTACAGCCTTTTCCATATTATGTGATGGTGTATTATGTAACATTGGTGATAGGGTTTTCCATCCCTAGCAAGTGTCCATATTAGTGATGGACGTATGTTAAAAATGAAATGACTATGTTTATGCTTCAGCAAGTAATGGTTTATGCTTGGCATAAATTGTGTGGTCGATAGTTTCCATGTGTATTGGTTTCCATAGAAACTAGTGTGAATAGGCTATGATAATGTTAGTGGTCTGAAAAAGGTTTGGTTGGTTTGGTTTGGTTTAGAAAAGGATTTAGTTGTATGTGACAAATGTATGTAAGAAGTGAAAGGCGCATTGCTCTTTCATTGACAAGGACAATAATGATAGCATAGATAACGGTTTTGCAAACAAAATCCCCATTCATGCATTACGTCTTTTGACCATTGGTTTATGTTAGAGAAATAGTCAAATCACTTGATGTTAAGTGAGCTTAAAATCCCTTGAGTATGATGGGGTAATAATTTTGATGATGTGATATGTCAGGATAACGTAACCCTTTTTAGCAAGGATAACTTTGCCCCTTTTATAGGTGACCCTGAGAATGACTATAGGCAAGTCCATGATCTTTTTTTTTTTTGGTAGACTGATCAATGCGGGAAGTCTACATGGGGATGTCATTTTGTTTTGTGGTCATTTATGAAGCTGATCGATGTGAGAAGCTTCTAAGAGAGTGCTGTTTGTAGCAAGATTTTTAGGCATAGCCATCCTTTGAGGGAGTGGTCTATATTTTTGATTTATATGTTTTTGAGGGCTTTGAATAGCTGTCCTTCAAGGGAGCAGTCTATTAGCTACAGCAATGATGATGCAGCTATCCTTTGAGGGAGTAGTCTACATTTAGAGTTTTATGACCTTTTGATATTTTGTTTGACATCTCCATTTATTTTTGATAGGATTTGTAGTCATGGACAAGACTATAGAAGCTGAAGGGCTCCCTTTTATTAAGACAAAGCATCCATATTTTATAAAAGGGTCACATAGTGTTTGTGTAGGGGAACAGGGTTAAAAGGAATGAGGATTAAAATGACAGGGATTGCTCAAGGGACGAGCTCAAGTTAAATATCAAGTGAATGAGTACTTGATTAACAATAGAATGGTCATAGATGCAAGGCATTAAGGGGCTCAATTTTTGGCCACCCTTCAAGAGAAGACAGACAATAAGTCTCTGATCCATACTTGTGTGTTATGATGTAAGGTCTGAGCCAATTAGGAGCAAACTTGCCTTGTTTACTTATTTCCATATTGGTCATGTGTTAAAGATGATTAAGAAGATGGTTGATGTTTGGCCGATGCTTGGTTGGTTGATGTTTGGTCAATGCTTGGTTGAGGTCGCGATAGTCAGTATAGAGTCAAATTCCCCCAGTCGCTTTGGTGATGAGGAGAATGTTTGAGAAATGGTTGGATAAGATGGAGAGAAGACATTGAAGCTTCTCTTTGTCAAGGAGTGTGATGTGAGGATGAATCCTATGAAGCTTTTGCCTGATAGCCTTAATTTAAGAGGGTGAGATCCTGATCTCCCAGGTTGAAGTTTAGAATCTCAGAATTATGGACGGTGATGGAGGCAATGGTTGGTAATGATTGGACCTCCACTGCCTATAAGGCTTTGATTAAGGCTTGTCAATGTTGTGGAGAGCTTTGAATGAGGTCATACAAAGATGTCTTCACAGGAGTTTGGTGAAGTTGTTTCACCATGGAGTCATGGATTGGCTTCAAAGATGTTGATCGAGATGTGCCCAAGACAGTAATCTTAGGTTTTGGTTGTGGTGAGGGCTTGACGAATGGATATTTCCAAGGGATAGAAACCTTCTCTTTCCCTTTATCCTTCATGGTTTGTGACCTGGTGGCCACATTGATGGTGTTGATTTTGAACAAAGGGGGATATGGTGGTTGAGGAACCACAGTTTGATTATGGGCTCTTGATTTAGGTGAGGATGTTTAGGAGGCACGAGATGGTGTCAGTGGATTGTTGAAAGGGTGGTCAAAAGGATCCTTAATGAAAGAGGTGTCTTTTTTTAGGTGTTGACAAATGATAGCCTTAAGAGCATAACAACACTCAGTGTCATGTCTAGGTGTGCAATGATATGCATAAAATTTAGTGTCATCAAACCAAGATGGTTTTGATCTGAGAGTTGATGAGTGTGAAGGTGAAGAGGGTTGGGAGACATGAGATGGTGTTGGATATTTGTTGATAGTATCTTCAACAAGAAGGGTGTTTTTTTCCAAGAAATGGTGAATGGCAACCTTAAGGGCACAGCAATTTTTAGTGTCATGTCTAGGTGTGTGATGATATAGGTAGATTTTAGTGTCATCAAACTAAGATGGTTTTGGTTTGAGAGGTTGAAATGGTTTAATAGGTGGAAGAGTGATGTTAGAAGTTTTCAAAAGTTGGTGCAGTATCAAAGCATATGAACCTGCTAATGGGTCCTTGCTTGTTGATGCACTAGGTGTTGATGACTTTTGTTTGGGAGTTGTTGAGGGAGACTTTCATACCACTTTTTGGGTTGGTGGTGCGGCCACTCATGTAGATGACACTTTCTTTGCGAGGGGTGCCAAATTTTTCAGAGGAGGTAGGTTTGTGGTGGGTAAAGGGAGTAATGGAGGCAACTTGTTTTTGTTAGGTATTGGAGTAGGGAGGACTTCTATTAAGGTAGAAGGATGTGGGCCCAAAATGGAGGGCAATGATGATGGTGGAGGAGGAGTTCTCCGACGTGATTTAGTGGCCTTCTATAGTTTGGTTTGGGGACCACTATTATGTGAGGTGAGATTGAAGTCTACCTTCACTTGTGGGTGAGTGCGGTTAGGTATGGGGTGAACACCGAGAGATTTAATTGGTTTTGACATGGTGGATGTTTGTGAGAGTTTAGGTTCAGATGTGGATGGTTGAGCTTCTAAAGATTTGGAAGTAGAAGCCTGGTCTTTGTTGGAGACTTTTAGAGGTTTTGTCACAGGAGGGTCGATAGCACGAGATGAGACGGGATGTGGAAGGTGAGGAGCTTTGAGTTGCTCCCATAATGACTCCTATTCTAATTTCCTTGAATGGAGAAATCCTAAGTTCTCCACCAATCGAGAGAATGGTTTGGAATATGTTAGATGAGGCCTTGGTTCTTTAGAAGACGTGGGTGGTTGTGAGACTAGGAATGTGTTAGATGTAGCGATCTCAGGCCAAAGGTGAGAAAGAGTCATCACTAGATTGTCTTCAGTCGAAGTAGGTGAAGAGACAAGTTCTTCTCTTGGTGGAGAAAGAATTGGAGAATGTGACTCCTCAAGAGGATAGAGGGCAGGGATGATTGCACCTCCTACTTGAGGTTGAGGAGTAGGAAAGGTAGGGTCTTCCATTGGTAGTAGGAAGGATGAAGGTGGGGATAGTGGCATTGGTATGGTCAAAGCATCCTCTAATATAAGAGAGGTGTATGGAGAACTAATAGGAGAAGAAGGCTCTTCTGCCTGTGATGGACAAATAGGAGAAGGAGACTCTTCCACTTGTGATGGGCAAATAAGAGAAGAGGGCTCTTCCACCTGTTGTGAGAAGGGTTGGTTAGTAATAGAAGGAGAGACCGTGTTGATTGTGCATATATTACGCTCTTAGGAGTCATCAGCCATGGTCTAAACATTGTTTTGGCTAGGGGAATGGTTAGGAAAAGGTTTTCTAAAGATGTCTATGTTTTGGTTAGGTGGCATGTTTGGGTTATCCAATACAAGATCACCTTTATCTATCATGTCTTGGACAATATTTTTGAAGGTTTTGCAGTTGTTTATGTCATGGCCTTTGACACAGTGATAATGACAAAAGTCATTTTCCCTATACCATGTAGGAATGGCTTTTGAGGGGTCGAATTGAGGTAGTGGTCAAATTTGGGGGAGATTGAGGACTCCCTGTTTAACAAGTTTATCCAAAATGGAAGCGTATGATTCTCCTATAGGAGTATACTGACACTATATATACCATTGTTGGAATTTTTTGGTGATGCTTTGAGATGTGGAAGGTTCAGATTGGTTAGTTTTGGTAGATGATGATGATCTAAGCACCAGTAGATGATGATGATCTAAGCACCACAGCATTTGCTGATCCCTTAGACTTGGAATTAGAGGAAGAAGATTTGGAAGAAGAGTCATTTGATTTTGTGTTAGTATTTTTACTATGCAATTTGACTTTATCCTCTTCGACCACACGGAGTTCAATCTTCTTAGCCATGGTGAAAGCTTTGTCAAATGTACGGAATGTTTGGACCTGCAAGGTAGGTGAGATATGTTTGGCACATGCTTGTGAAAAGAGCTCAATGAGCTTGGGTTGAGGTAAAGAAAAGGAGAGTTGGTTGATTAAGCCTCTCCAATGAGCAATAAAATTAGCTATTGATTCATCGTCAAATTGTCTGATAGAGTATAGGTCCGTGATGGAGATCTTTTTGGTGATGTTGATAGAAAAGTGGTCAAGAAAAAGTTGGGCTAGTTGATTAAAATAAAAGAGAGAATGACTGGCAATAGAACTATACCAATCGAGGGCAACACCAAAAAGTGACATAGGAAATGTGTGTAGTAATAACATTTCATCATATGCTATAATGTAACAAGCATGTCTAAATGCTCATAGATGTTGCTGTGAGTCCTCCTTACTCTAAAAGCGAGTAAACTTGGGAAGTTCCCACTGACTAGGATATGGTCGGATTGGGACTAAAGGATGAATGGGTTCATTATAGATTTGTTCATATGAGAGAACATTTCTTGAACCCGAAACAGATGTCTTAATATTAGACACCTTATCCATCAACATCTTGATTAGATCGGTTGATGGATTTGTAGGTGGGGTGCCCCCTAGGTTGTAAGGTGCTTGGAAGGAGTTAGGAGGGGTGTATGACGTAGTTTCTTGCACTTGTATAGGCACAACATATTGGTAACTAGTCATAGGGACTGATGTTAAAGTCAAGGGTGGTTGTGTTATAAAGCTAGAAGGCATAAATTTGGCTTGATGTCACCAAAGGTGGTTGGATGGTGGTAACATTAGCCAAAGGATGAGTAGCCACCCTTGTGTTGATGGGTGCAAGAGTAGATGGGATGGAGAAAACTAGGTTTTGGAATGGTGTAGAACTTTGTTGAATAGTTTGCGGTTGATGGGGCACCAAAACCCCGATGGAAGTAGGTCTAGAAATAGAAGGAGAAGCCACACTTTGAAGATTGGTCACGGTCAGGTTATTAGCTGAGGCAATGGCTTGGGTGATCATGGGTTGGGTTATGGAGGTTGTTGATACGATTGCCATGTCAACTAAGGAAGTTGGCATCCCATAAACTAGGTTTCCTAAAGAGTCTCATGTTTGACTTCTTATGAGATAGTGCTGAAAGGCCTTGACATTGAGGTCAAGGAACCTTTCAAAGTCTTGGTCCCCTTCAAGAACAATAGGGGATTGAGTCAGGGTTGATTGGATAGGATTTCATTCAGTCTCTGAATGATACTCCATTAGAGGACTTGTTATGGAGGGCGAAGGCGGAAGTGGTTGTTGCCTTGCGTGGTCAACAAGAGTTTTGGTTTGACTACGTGTCAAAACCATCCAAAGTAAAAGGGGGGTTTAGGTTCTAAAAACTGTATGTTTCAGCCTCAGAAAACCAAAATTGGTGTTTTTAACAGCAAAAAGGTCAGGTTTTTAGCTTGTTGTTTTGAGAAGAAATTTTTTGATAGTGACTGACGTCATTGGAAAAATTGATGCTGGTGAAGAAAGTTGCCGATGTCGGTCAAATAACTAATGTCAATGAAGATCAGTTGCTGACATCAGTGGAAAAACTGATGTCAGTTACTGTGTATTTCTAAAAACTTTAGAAAACTAAAAGTTTTTGGAAGAAAGAAGAAAGTTTGAGTTGTTTTTGGAGCTCAGAATGCGACCTCACTAGCTCAAAAAACTAGATAAAGATAGAAAAATAGATGAAGACAAGCATCCTCTAAACGTTAAATTCCTAAGAATAATATTTAGAGTCTTGTTGGCTTATGCCTTAGAAGAGTGTGTTTGGGAAGTTGGGCTTTTAGAACGGGTCCTAAGAGAGGTAGTCTAAGGTTGGTTTTGGGTTGAGTTTTGGTGTTCAAAATCTGTATTAGGTTCCGTATGTGGCCTGGTGCTAAGGAGCAAGCTCCCCTCACTTCACGAGCCTAGAGATAAGTTGGGTCACTTAGCCAGTATATACTTCCCCTAGAGTTTATACTCTGCTAGAGAATAGAGTGGGTTCTCCCCTTAGTAGTGAAGTCCAAGTGGGATTGCCAGGAAGGGTAAGGTATCTGCTAGGTGATGAAATCCTAGTCGGACCTTGTCTTAGGTGTGTTTAGATGTTTGATTTGTGAAAGTGGTTTGGTCATGTAACATAAGTGCACTACGATTTATTCATAATGCATTTTTAATTACTAGATGTGAGAGCTAAGTATACATTCAGGTAGAAATAAAATGCAATAGATTTTAGCCCAAACTTAAATGTGTGTTCGGATGCAAACAATTAGGAAAAGGTTAAGAGCATGAGCTTCACAACTCTAAGATGCAAGAGGGAAGGTGACAAGAAGAAAAAGAAAGATTCTTTTTAACTTTGCTTATGGTGTCTTTTTGAAATAAAGAGGTAGAAGAAGGATGCAAGAAGAAATCTAATGCACCTATATGAATGTTTGTTTTTAGAAGAAAAAGAATGATGAACCTTCTAGGGGTCCCACCGGGCATGCTAGAATGTTTCTAACTATTTTCATTTTTTCACATTCAAAAGAAATAAGAAACTAAAAGGTAATGGTCAGGGGTTAGATGATACCCAGATGAAGTTTTGCACCATTATCCAGACGATTGAAGGAGCTCCTCTTTGGCTGTGGAGGATGACACCTGTAGATAGAATAAGACTCAAACACAAAAAATGTTAGATAGATATAAGGTGGACTACCAAGCAAAGCTTGGTCCCAGAAGTGCAAAGACTTCCTTAAGGGATGACAGTCCACTTGTTGATAAAAAGAATGTCAGATAAAGATAAATGATGAAAGACTAAGCAAAAGAAATAGAGATAATGTGTACCTGTCTTTCACAGTCATCGACATCAGTGGTTCTGCTAGCGTCGATTGGTCAAGTTACCGACATCATTTATTCTGCCGACGTCGGTAGGGGAAATGGTTGATGTTAGTCAGGGCAATGGCCTTGGGTGAGTTTTGGATGAGTTTCAGGTCTGTCTATGATCAACATAATGGTCTGGGATGTCTATGGGAGTTTAGAGGTCTATGCAATATTGCTTGGGAAGCCAATAGAGTCTTAAGAGGGACAAGGGGTAGAGGATAGGTTGTTAAAAAGGGTAAGGATATGGGGGAGGCCTCTCAGTCTCTCCAGGAAGAAAGTCAAGTTTGGTCTGGTCTATAGTACTTAGAAGTAGCAAACTGAGACTGATTAAAAATACATTCTAAGTTACTAAAATGAAATAAAAGAAGAATACTTCTATGGGAGTTTAGAGGTCTATGCAATATTTCTAGGGAAGCCAATAGAGTCTTAAGAGGGACAAGGGGTAGAGGATAGGTTGTTAAAAAGGGTAAGGATATGGGGGAGGCCTCTCAACCTCTCCAAGAAGAAAGTCAAGTTTGGTCTGGTCTATAGTACTTAGAAGTAGCAAACTGAGACTGATTACAAATACATTCTAAGTTACTAAAATGAAATAAAAGAAGAATACTTAGCTCTTGCTTGCTGAAGGAGTGTAGAAGACTTGTTGCTGATGCGGCTGATGTAGAAGACTTCCTGCAATGTTTCAATCAGGGGTGGAGTGACTGATGTAGAGTTCCTATAGCCTGTGATGCTTGGTGTGTGTCTGGGAGAGAGAGAGAGAGAGAGAGAGAGAGAAGTTAGATTTTGGGTGCAAGAGAATTTGCATTCAGGTCTATGATTAGTTTTCCATTCGGCCTGCAAGTTGGTTTTAAGTAACTGACGTCGGTGATCCCGCAGGCATCGACAGACAGGTAATCGACGTCGGCGGCTAGAAGATGGGTAAAAAAGATATTTTTAGCCTTTTGCCCTTTCCTCCATCTGCCAAGTTCAGTGGTTGTGGTTAAATGGTCGAAGGTGGGTTTAATGGGTGTGAGAATTAGTGGGAGGAGTTGAAATAGGTCTTAGATTAGTCATGGGGTGATAAATGAGGTATCCAAGGGCTAGGAATTCGAGGTGAGGTGTCATGGGTGAGGTGTCAAGGGTGATGTGTCCATAGTGAGGTGTCAAGGGAGGTGTTATTAATTTTAAATAGGTAATTTATTTTAAATTAATAAGTGTGTTGGTTAGAAATGTTTAGAAGTGGACCAAGGTGACCAAGGGGGAGGTCGACCAAGGAGTAGACACAATTTTGGTGTCTACATTAGGATACCTAAATATCACTTGGATCAAATATCTCTAGCATGCATACTTATCCCTTAAAGGACAACTACCCAAAACTAAGTTGCTTGAAAATATGGTTTGCTCCCTTGAAATATAGCTACCAAAATGAACAAATCCAAACTTAGACCACTCCCTTGAAGGATGGCTAAGTCAATTTTGTCAAAAGCAATCATTTAAATCTTCCCATATTGATCAAATTTGCAAACTTATTAAAACCAAATAATAAAGGCCCTCGTATCAAAATCAAGAACAAGTTATCCTAAGAAAGCTGTAATCAGATTTCATATATAGCACCAGTAGACTTCCTATATTGATCAATCTACATCTTACATTAAAACATGGAATTATTTTATTATGGTTCTTAGGTCACCTATAGAAGGGTAAAACCAACCCACCATAGGTTAAAATACCCTTCACACCACCTATCACCTATCTCCCCTCTTTACCATCTACAAATCAAGGGATTCTTGAGCTTACTTGACACAATGTGATCAAGACACCTTTTTACCAACCAACATATGCTAATATGAAGCATTTAAATGGCTTATGTTATTTAGGCCAATATAAATTTGGTTTTGTTTTGTCTTTGCCAATGGAGAAGCATCATGCCTTTTCCTTATCATCTCATAATTGATTCATGTAATCACTTAGACGTATGTCTCATGTTTTTCATCTCATTTCCCACATCTAGTTTTGTTATCTGACTTACTTTATGTGTTATCATAATCAGTAAAATAAACCAAATCACTTATCTATGATCATAACAATAATCAAACCATCATAGATATAAATAATACAAAAATCCATAATCATAAATATCATAACCATAAATCATCATAAACATCATCCATAATCATCACATGCATAAGCTAGTGAGTCTACATCTCATAAACATAATCATAATAATAATAATAATAATAATAGACATTTAAACCATGAATCATGGAACACAAAATCACACACACACACACACACACACACACACACACACACACACACACACACACACACACACACACACACACACACACACACACACACACACACACACACACACACACACACACACACACACATGCACACACGCGCGTGTAGGCACGTACGTGCATGCGTGCATGCATATACACACACACACACACACACACACACACACACATCATATAAATCACATCTCATCAAAATAAAATATTACATGTAATAATGTACATATATATATCTCAAAACATATACATTCCAACTCACCTATTACCTTAGCCTTTTATCAAAAACACTTAACCATTTGGTCGACCACCAATGGTCACTATGATTGCCAATGGTTGACTACCCATTTGGCCTATGGTTATTGACCATAGATGATTGGGTAGGACCACCAATGGTCATTATGTTTAACCTTCATTTGGAATCCCCCAAACCTACCTACCCACAAACTACCCTAAACACCATTCCAACCTTAATTACACCAACTTGATACTAGTACTACCCTCTCTCAAACTAACCCATCCTTCACAAACCACTTTTTACCCCCAAATCCAACCAAAATTGACCTATAACCTACTACCTCAGGCAAAACCAAAACCCTTCCAAACCAAAATAAATTAAAAAAATCCAAATATAAATCACAATAAAACTAATCTAATAATTTAGTGCAGCCCCTACCTCATTCCTCAACCATTGTCTAGGAGGAATCCTAGGCCTTGTTGTCTGGCTGCATCCCTATCCACCTTGCATACTCGATCCACCTCATCAATCAAATCTACACAAGTCAATTACTCAATAACCACCTCATCAGTACTCTTTCATAAAATGCCAAAAATGCAAGTATGTAGAGTCAAGAGTTAAAAGAAAATGAGTGAAAATGATAACTATTTTTCACTTTTTAACCTTTTTACTTTTAAGTTTTTTAACCCCTTGACTGTCAACAGTCAGGAAGAATATCGAAGGTCACTTTTGAGACCCCTAACCATCAATGGTTAGGATGTCTAATTTTAAAATTTTGGCACACATACCTCAATTCCACCCTTTGGAGATTACATTCTCTAACTAGCATACCAATCACTCCATCCACCTCGATGTTAGCCATTTTGGCCCCAACTATCACACATTTACAATGACCTTACCTTCTCTCTTTTGACTATACCAACCAACATTTCCATGTTGAATATTTGAATTTTCACCACCTAGTGCACACCAAACCATTTATATTTTTCTTGAGAGCACTTCTTACCTCAAATACTTTCAAAAAAACCAACCTTATCTAGAAGACTTGATAGGAATAACCTGATCAACTATGCCTAATGATGTGGCCCGATCACCCCATCACCAATCCTTTTAGAGCTGACCTTTTTTAAAAACTATGAAAACTTAGTCTATGCACAATCTTGACTATCACACTTAGTCACATTTTATGTGTATTTTTATGCTTCAAATGCCCAACCACAATTATCACCAACCTTGTTACTCACCATAAACTACTTTTCAAACCCACACTCAATTCGATTTTGCCTCATCAACTCTCAGTTTGAGGAGGAACACCTCTTCCCATACTCAGGGTAACTAAACCTTCAACCTACAATCCATTTTTGTTTTATATCTTACTGACATAAACTACATAACAAAAAGGTGTAAAATGTAGACACTAAAATTTTTTACATGATGGTTCTAGATTTTAAAATACCCTTAGATCGGTACATTACTTAACCTCCAACCATGACCCTAAGCCAAGTTATCCAACTAGACAAACCAACTCACTAACCTACCTTTTCACCCCACTTAAACTTTGACCCTCAACCATCGATGGTCACTTTGACTGCTAATAGTCACCCTAACCACTGATAGTTAGGTCCCTATCACTTGAGCACTCAAACTTAGGCCATGTGTGAACCCAAACACATCATAATTAAATTCATAGAATGAGCTAACACATCAAAAATTAAATTTATGTAATTAGTTTCATCCCTTTTATAACTTAAACCTCCATCTCTTTTAACTATAAAAAATAGGAACAAGAGGTGAAAAGGGATCCAAGAACCAAGAATTTTAGCAATCAGGCAATCAAGCTATTAACCAACAGTCATCAGGAGCTTTTGACATCAATAAATTCTTTATAGGTATTATTTCTAGCAAGTCAACAACTGTGATAGAGACCTAAACCTTTACCAAAATTATTCTTTAGGAAAATTACCGTTACTCTACCCAAATCACTCTCAGATTAGCTACAAACTATCAAATAACTAGTTAAGTATATTTTTGGTTTACAACTATTGATTAATTAGTTTCTAACCTAGACCCTTTTGCATCATACCTTCTAACCTCCCATCCCTAATCAGACCTTTAATAATCTTCTACTTGATCATTGACCTCATCATCCCAAGATTTTTGTAACACTTCTTAGAACCCACAACAACCACTAATGGTCACATTGATCATTGACGATCACCTTAACCATAGACAGTCACCCTAACTACCAATGGTTATTATGGTAGGAAATAAAAACAAGCTATTTCCACCTACTTACCCTCAACTAAATTCCACTTTCTATATTTTTGCATATTTACAAAGTCCCCCACCTATTTTTTAAACCCAACATGACCTACTTAGCATTAGTATTGACCCACTTATTTTTATAATTAATTTATTTCCTTTATCAAGAATTTATTTCTTCTTGCATTCCCTTTCAGTATTTTATGTCATTTGATGCAAGTAATTCATCTTTATTTCCTTCAACTTAAATATTCTAAAAGAGTGGATTCATAAACTCCTACTAAGCTCATGCTTCTTGGATCTAGCTCAAGCTAGGAAATCCACCTTGTTATCCATCTAACAACCTCTTTGATTTAGTATTTTATTATCTACAGGTCATTCATCCTAATAAAAAGAGGAGCTCTTCACAATCATCTGGATCATGCACACATAAAAAAATACGTTCCTCTACCATACCTATATCTATTTTCTTACTTATTCTTTTCCAAGAAAATAAACTAAAATTGAGATAAACATGAACATACTGGTGCCTCATCTTGTGCCTCTCTATATCTAGTTCCTTTATTGGAATGTCTAACTATTATGCATTGGGAATCCATTACAACACATCCCTAAAGTATCTTTTTGAGAAGTCATAGGGGAGATTTAGCCACCCCAACTTGTTACCATCAAATAGCACCAAGTTCACTACATAATAGTGTTGCATTATGTCAAAGGTTACTATTCTAAACATGCTCTAAGGGAACCCCTGAGGTATGTGCCACTCTATCCTAAAGGCCTTTATGTACCTCTTGTACCATCCCATAATGTGAGTCTTATATTTGGTGCTAAAAGAGAGGGGCTCATGAATTATTTGTACTTTTACACTAGAGAATCATTATGCTCTAGAAAGACCTAGAGGTTTCCCTTATCCTCATCTATAATTCTAATTTCTTCCATGATAATGAGAATAGATCCCCACTTGAATGTCTCTTGTGCCTTATGGTACTCTTGTACATCCTTCATAAATTCATTAGTGATGAATTTATCAATATTTAACTATACGCCCTATGCCATGTGATAGGTGATGTAAAGGTATGTCTTAGTCACATCGATTTCTCAACCATTTACATATAGTTTGGATCTTACAAAGCATTCTTCTGCCCTCATGTTAGGATCCTTACGCTCCTTGATAGGGAATGCAAAACCCCCCTTGAAATAATTTAGAAGTTATGTTATGCACTCCACCTCTTCATTATCATCCATCATCTAATGGATGTCTTTACTAGTATATGAAAGCTCAGGTATTCTCTCTATTAGTTATGCTAAAATCTTCATGAAAATCCCTATGAAGTAAATGTGGTCCTCATAGATGTATAAGAGTATTAATTATACAAGCTCCTCTGGCTTCTCAAATCATGGAAATTGATAAATTTGAGTTGTGCTAGAATAAATCAATTTATCTTAGATCAAGTCATCAAATAGGGCATCACCTTGCACTATCTTCTTCCCCATGTCCACCATCTAATCTTGTATGAGTTCTTGTAAATGATTGGATGTGAAGTGGTTATATTATTTTAATTGGTAGGTGTACATAAAAGAGTGCTAATCCTCCCCTATAATGACCTCTGAAGGGAACTAAATTACTTGGTAAGACATTTTGGTGAGTGTCTTCACGTTCACTTACACCATGTTTACTGCTTCCACTCACTTCACTAATATTTTTGTAGTGGCCACTTTGAGCACTGTACATGCCCATTTTGGGTCTTGTTGTGCCTGCTCAAAGCTTAATCCCTTATATTTCTTCACCATCCTAGACCTACTAATGTTGAAGCATGATAGGTGTGGCTTATCAAAGCCTCAAATGGTGATAGTGCTTCTATAGTTGTAAGATTTGTGATTGTTCCCTTGGCTCTTAAGCTTCATTGGCCTTTAATGGTGGCATGGGCATCAATTCACCTCTCTAACTATCTAATTTATACAAAATCCTCTCTCCACACTTCTCCAAATCAATCTTACTATGATGTAATCCTTCTTAGTATGTAGTAATTCATTCTTAGTGCCTGAAAGTGCTCAAATTATCACTGGTATAGGGTTTTTGCACCTCAGCTCTTTAGTTTTTTCTCAAGTTTTCTCTAGGCCTTAAGTAAATCTAAACTTTTTAACCTAAGCAAGTCAGTCTCTTACTATTTTATACCCTTTCCTTATCTACCATCATTAATGTAGGTATTTTATCACGTGATAGTGCTTATATTTATTGGAAAATGTAAATTTTTAAAAAATCCACAAAAATCCTTTTTCATAAATGCCTTAAATGTGTATCTTTGTGCCTCCACCACCACTTCATTGAATACTCTCTAATAGTAATTTAGTGGAGTGATGTTTAGCTCAAATGGTCACTTCTCACTCAAATTTGGGTAGAGACCAACCATCTTAGATGATTTTTCTCCTACACTTGTTCATTTGGCATGACCTTCACCTTCCATGTGGAAACTTGGCCACAACACCTCACATGTGCATGATTCAGCCTCCTTGGTTCCACTTTCCCTTCTAGTTACGCTTCCATTTCAAGCATGTTTCTCCATTATGGTCAGTTTTTTACACTTCATCTTACCTTGGAATATCCTACCCCATACAAATCCCTTATACTAGCCCTCTAACACTTCATATTCTCTTCTATTTCCCTTGTACATGGTCAAATTGTGCATATTCACTTTCTTTATTGTACCCAACCGTGTTGATCATCTTTACCTTTTTCTTTGGTCTATAGCACATGATCAATTGATGTACCTATTTCTAACTTTGGTGTAAAGTTTACATTTATTCTTATGTACTTTGTCATTTTTTTCTCAAATATTTAAATTCTAGTAACTCCCTCACACCCAAAAATTTAGGCATTTAGCCCTAGGTGTTTACAAAGCAAATGGGCTCGACTCACCCAGCTGGTATTATGTATGGAAGTGGCATATTAGTTCATTCTTGGGCCTCTAAGAGCCTTATAATTTTCACCTTGTGCACATGTATCTTGTGCATCTTCTACTTGGGTATGGCAAGTTTCACACACCCACCACTTAGATATTTGGCCTAATGTGCTTAAAAGGCACAAGTGCTTGACTCACTTGATTGGAATTATGCATGAAAGGCTAGAGTAGTTCACTTATAGGCTTTAAATCACCATTTATTTATAACCTTATGTATGGGGTTATATGTTCCCCATTTTTGAGTCTAATGAGTCTCACATGCCCACCACTTAGATGCTAGGACTCATTAACTTAGAAGGTGTAAGTGCTTAACTTATCTGATTAAAATTATATGTGAAAGGCTAGAGTAGTTCACTTACAAGATTAAAAACACACTTCATTTAAAACCTTGTGCACAAAGTTATGTGTACCTCATTTTTTAGTTTGACAAGTCTCTCACTCCCACCAAGCCCCAAGTACTTAGAAAGCACAAGTTCTTGACTCACCTGATTAGAATTATGTTTGAGAGGCCAGAAAAATTCACTAGAGCTAGATTAGATTTACATGCCCATAAATTAAGTGTCATGGCCTCATGTGCTTAAAAAGTGTAAGTTTTAAATTCACCTTACTATAATTATGCATGAAGTTCTTACAGATAAGTCCTTATAGTCTCCATGTGCTGCTTATTTACTCTTTACACTATATAGGGAGCAATATCAAAACAAAAAGAATAGTTTGGATTGCACCAACTATATTCTAGTTAGGTCAACTCAAACCAAATAGTGACCAAGAAGTAGGTGTCATCATTGTACAAGTGCCATCCTACTGCCAATATGGCTTTAATTGGTTACCATTAAAATGCCCTAGGAGAATTTCACCAAACAACATGTCCAACTTACATGCACCTATCTTCAATATGTGGTGAATGATATAGGGACCCATCCACCTTATTTATAATTTGCCTAGGTGCTTAAGGTACTTGAAATCATAGAGTAAGACCAATGTTCCATTAGTCAGCTCCTTATGCTTGATATGCTTGTCATGTCAGAGCTTTTGGCATTCATTTTTGATTTACAAACTCCATCTTATTTGGGCACACTTTTCATCCAAGCGCTCTAAGTCTTACAAAGGATATCTATTCCTATGGGAATTACAAAGGATAGAAAGAAACAAATAAAAGAAAGTAACATCATATTTCCTTCCCAAATGGATTCACCATATCCATGTAGCTCAAAAACATGTTCTCCCTTGATCAAACATATTTATCTTTGTCAACAAAGATGAGAAACTCCTCCAATGTATCAAGAACACTCCATAGAACCTAGGCTCATGATTCCAAATCACTAAACTAGCCTATCAATGAAGCTTGTAGCTAATTTTAATGGTCTATTGCAAAGGATTGTGGAGACAATTCTACATAATAACTTTGCATAAATTAATCTTAAAATTGATGTCCATGGCCTCTCTATTTATATATTTTTGAGATTGGTTAGGATCAACCATGACCATCCATCTCAAGATTGAGATGTATGGCCATGGATAATTCTAATATTTGGAATTAAACTCATAAATATACTCAAGATAAATAATCATTAAAGAGACATGGGAGCATTAACTAGGCATGTGTGACCCATAATCCTAATATTTTATGCACTTATAGCTTGATGGATGCCACCCTATAGAGGATGTCACTAGGTGATGTAAATATTCAAAATCAATTTCCAATAATGAGATATAAAAAAATATATGGAATTCTTAATTAAGCTATTAAATTGGATTAATTAGCTTAAGTAAGTTTAATCAAGTTTAGTGTAATTCTTTGGAAATTGGTGCACAATTAATCAAAATGGTCAGAAAGTCATATTACTGGATCACAATTTGACTGGAGAAGAACTAGAAGGTGATGTTAGATGCATTGGAGCTATATTCCCATTTAAGATGTTACAAAAACCAAATAACAAAGGTACATGATGTGTACTAATGAGTTATAAGAAAAGAGTGATCTAGAGCACTAAATGGTGAATTTTTCATTTAGTGAGAAGAAAAGAGTGATCAAAGTTAGCTAGCCCATAAAATGCATTACCCTATTTAGGGATACTCTAACCGAAACTAGCACTTGTAAGTGACAAGTTTGAACCATTTAGGGTGTTTTATGGATTTTGAATTAAAATGTGCATTTGAGTGCAATTTGAGTAAGATTGATAATTTCAACACAAATGGTGTTAGGAATTATATGTCTACATTTTACCCCTATTTAAGAAGGCATAGTGAGACATTCAGGTGAAGCAATGTCTTTTCAAAGAAAATATTTGTCAAGTTAAAATTGGAACAAACCCATTATTCCCCCTTGAGAGGACATACTAGGATGGAAGAAAAGGATGGACTCTCAAAAAGAGAGAGAAAGTGAGAGATTAACCCATGGAATAGATCACATCTAGATGAGCTAATGCTTGCACACATGATTATCATCAATGATTAAAATATAATTAGAGGTATAATAGGCCCAGAGATAGGGGGAATGGGAAAGATATAGTCCATAAATGTAAGGGACACACTTTAAATGCACCTAATTTGAGAGTACAAGATACATGCTTTGGCATTGATCAATCATAATATAAGTTGAACACTAAAATATTTCCATCATGGGATTTAATTTAGATATCTTGGAATTAGAGGAAAAGAAAATAATTAATCTAATAAAGCAGATTTGATCGTGATAAAATAGTTTTGCCCTGGCAAGGAGAATATTGATCATTGATAAAGAATAAATAATGATTTACCCCTATACATTTGATTTGATTTAGACATGGTTTAGATGTTGTGCCCCATCACGGGTAATTAGTAAGAAAAATAGCTCAAGGATATAGCCAAAAAGATAGGTTAAAGTGAGTAGGTGCAAACATACATGTGATGGTGTAATGGCTTTGAAATCCATATAAAACCAAGCATATGAGAATGCACAAAGTGATGAGAGATTAAAATAAGAATGGAGATAGCCGAGTTGACTTCAATAGAAATTGAGTGCTACCTACATAGTTTCATGGACTCATATTCCAACATGAACTTCAGTTCAATGTAGTTCTCCCAAGAAATGGGATAGAAGAAAAATGAGGAATGTGAAAAATGATCAAGAATTGATTAGACTCACAATGTATGCAAAGAGATTCACATCTAAGCATAGACAAATAATCTAAAATGCATGTTACCTAGAAGCCTAATTCTATATCATGAGCCTAGGTTTTGAAAATTTTCTTGAGAATCATTCATCAGAGCTGATGTTGACGTTAAGACTTTGAAACCTGAGCACAAATTATTTTTTATAGCAAAAGAAATTAGGCATCATAAGTATGAATAACTTATAATGACATAAGATTTCAATTATGCTAAGCTAGTTCAAATGTGAATACCTATAACTAAGTATAATGGTAAAATAATGACCCAAACTAGAGTTATAGAGATTTACATTTAAACAACAACAACAAAAAGCATAGACAAAGAAAAAGATAAACATAAATGAACCTATCTTGAAATCAAGAAATTATCTTAAGTAGGAATAAAAATGTTTAAAAACAAAAGGCAATAATGTCTTAATGACATGAGACCAAGATATGAATAATCAAGATCCATGTGGACCATCAAGGCATTCTTGAACACAAAAGAGAAAAACAAGACACCAACAATAATCAAATAAACAAAATGGTCTAAGAACAATGTAATAATGTAGGATCAAAATATAAACAATCGAGAGCCATGTGAATCATCAAGATGTTTTGCAACACAAAAGAGATAAGCAAAATCAAGCCAGGAAACACAAGACCAAGATGAGATAAGAAGTAATAAAAAGAGAAAAGGAAAATAAATAAAAAAAGAGGTGTGAAATCACAACAAAACACTAAGAAAACACAACAAAACACCAAAAGAACTCAAATAAACACACATAAACATAAACCAAGTTAGTGCAGTTTAAATACAAATGTTCATGCATGTGCAGTAGAGGAATTACTTTCCACCACATCATAACAAAGAAAAATGACATGACAATTGTTCCCTAATTAAAGAGAAACAATGATAGAGGAAATGGGGGAAGAGAAGAAAAGGAAACGGTTGGTCGAGATGATTCTAGATGTATAAGACAAGTGGATGATGCCTACATAGTTCCATAGATGCATGTTTCAACATGAAATTCAAGCCAAATGTAGTTCTCCCAAGAAATGGGATAGGAAAAAAATGATGATCAAACCAACATGATTAATGTTATAGAAGAAATAGAAGACATGGCAAACAAACAAGAATGGTCTGGCAAACAAGAAGCTAATGAGACAAGAAAGAATGATCTTGAAAAATGGAAAGTGCATGAGACAAGATGAAATGAACTAGTGTTTCTATGCTTATAAAATGGTAAGAGCATATCATGGTATAATGGGAATATACAAAATTATAAAAGTGTGAGATAATGTTTTTGTTCTTTTATGGATCATGTTCTAATGTTTTTGGTATTTTCAAAGTATTTTTAATGTTTTTGGTGTTTTTGGGATAAAATATGCACAAGGTGGGACCATGTAGTCAAGGATATGCATTTCTTAAGAGTAGAGGTTCCAATAAGATAGCTAAGCTAGCTGCAACCACCCATGCTCACAAATCAGCAGAGTGAGGCATGGTGGAATGGGAATGTACAAATGTATAAAAGCGTGAGATAATGTTTTTATTATTTTAGGGGTTCATGTTTTGATGTTTTTAGTATTTTCAAAGTATTTCTAATGTTTTTAGTGTTTTTGTGATAAAATATGCACAAGGTGGGACCATCTAGTTGATAAAATGCATGTCTTGAGAGTAGATGTTCCAACAAGACAACTAAGTTGGTTGTAATAGCCCATGCTCACAAATCAACATGAGAAAGGATCTTGATAAAACAATAAAGAGTAGAAAATGTGATATAGAATAATATGTAACCTAAAGTAAAAAAATAAGTATCTACATTCACCTATCTGTAATAATGTAGCAATGTTCTATAACCGAGAAGATGTTTTTTTTCACTTGTCTGAAGCTACACAATAGTATCTTGGTTGAACTGCTTTATAGAATTACTATTAAAGATGTTTGTAATGTTCATAAGACATAATCAAGATCATAATTATTCAAGCGGTAAAACATTTTCAACCTTATAACATGCCATAGACATAACAAAGAATATGATTTCAAAGAGAGATATCTAGAATGGGATGCAAAATGTGTTTAGAGTGCCAAAGATTCAAAACCTTTACTATCTGGAATCATGAAAAGTGGACTAGGGTAATATAAAATGTATTCAAGGTAAGATAAAAGGGTGGGATAAAATTACATCAGCACAAGTTGCCCCCAAGTTAGGGGTCTTATAGATAATAGTTTAAAGTTGTTCATGCGTAGAACCTCTTAAGGTGTATGATGTTAATGGGCTTTGAAAGTTCTTCACCATTAGATTTAGCTATTAGATATGCTCCTAATCCATAGTTTGTTGTGACAATATATGGTCCTAACCAATTAGGTTGAAACTTGCCTTTATTTTTGGGTTCAAAATTCATGTTCTTCTAGTTTTCTTTCAAAACTAAGTCACCAATCTCAAATTCTCAAGGGAGAATGTGTTTTTTTTGTAGCTTCTCCACAATCTATTATAATAGGCCTATAAATTTTCTAGGGTAACTAAATGCTTACCATCAAGAAGCTCTAGTTCTTGCAGTCGTGAGGCTCTATAGTCTTCATCATCTTCAATGTGTTCTAGTGATATTCTTAATGATGGGATCTCAATATCGAATGGGATGATAGCTTCAATGCCAAAAACAAGGGAGCATGGAGTAGCTATAGCTAGGGTGTGATGATTGGTTCTATAATCCTAAAGGTTAGAAAATATTTGAAAGTCTAATTATGGCCAACATCATTGACAATCTTCTTTAAGATGGCTAGAATGGTTTTATTTGATGCCTCAGCTTATCTTTTTCCTTGTGGGTTATATGGGGTGGATCTATTGTGCTTAATCTTGAATTTTGGATAAATATATTTCACATCTTAGTTTACAAAGGATTTACCATTATCAAATATAATACAGACTGGGATGTCATATCAACAGATGATATGGTAATGAACTAATTTAGCTATTTATTTCTTGATAACATAAGTGAGAGGAATGGCCTCAATCCACTTGGTAAAGTACTTAGTTGTAGTCAAAATGTGCTTATGGCCATTTAAAGATGTCATATTAATTTTCTCAATGAGATTGAGACCCCATGTTGAGAATGGCCATGGTGATGTGATCGGCTGAAATGGTAAGGAAGGTGCATGTATCAAATTGCCATGCTACTAATAAGGAACACACTTATTTACATAATTATAAGCATTTATCTATATTTTAGGCCAATAATAGCCTATTCTAAGGATTTTCTTTTCTAGGACTACACCATTGGTATAGGCCACACACATTCCTTCATGAACCTCCTTTAGTGCCAGCTTGGATTCTCCCAAAGATAAATAATGAAGAAGTGTTCCATCATAACCTTTATGATAAAACATGTTTCTACGGAGGATATAATGTGTTAAGTGATAAAGGAATAATTTTTGTTGGTTGTTGGAAAGGTTGGTGGGAAATGCATGACTATGGAAATAGTTATAAAATTCTTGGTACCATGGTAGCTTAGGTGTGGGATTAAGATCAGCAATGATGCATATCCTCTTTGAATCTGATAGAATATGTGCAAGTTGAAGAAGATTTCCAATCAATAACTAATACTCTTTATCACTATCATGCATTTGAATCATGGTACCAATTGTTTTCATGTCATCAATAGATATGTTGTTGGCCAATAGAACTTACTCAATCTGTAGAAATTTAAAATGTGTTTTGAGGTTATCGATAATTTTCTTATAAGGAACAAGCTTGTCATCCTTTGTTTAATACTAGTTAGTTGTTTGATTGATGATTAGATATTAATTTCCATAGACCTTTAAGCTTTGAATATCCCATTATATGGTAAAATGGAGACCTAAAACCAATGCCTCATATTTGGCCATATTATTTATATAATAAAATTGTATATGGAATGCTTTGTGGATCAGATCCCACTATGATGTGATCAATAATATGCCAGCTTCAGACCCATAAGATGTGAAGGATCCATAAAAATAAAGCATTAATCCAAAAATAAGAATTTTTGATTGAAATATATTTCAAGAACACAAAAATAACATAGTAATAGTGAATTCTCTAAGAATAGATGTTTTATTACTCAAGATCACAATACAACTATATGCTTATCTATGGGAAGATATGTCTAATTTATATTTCAAGTTATATATTTATTTATACACATTTTTAAAGAAGGAAGAGGATGTGGAATGTCACCAATCTCAAGGGAGACTAATTGGTTTAACTTACACGATTTAAAACAATACAAAATTTGAGGAATTACTATTTTTAGAAACTTACTATTTTTAGACTGCACTACTAAAATTGAAATTTAGGGAACTTACATTAGATTTTAAAGAGTATAAAACAATTAAAAAAAGATAAAATACATCTCACTACATTCTCCTCATTCTTATCTTTCCAATGGTTTAAATGGAGAGTCAATTGGAGCTACGGTGCAAAAGTTATGGCTCTCAAAAGTTTCGTCATCAATTAGGGTAGAACCATCACCTGAATTGTCACCTGAATTGTTGCCTAGATCATTCCTCCCTCCTTGAGAAGTAATGGTCCCAATTTCATAAATATTCCTCATCATGTGTGGTAGTTGTGTCTTAATTTAATTATTTATGAGCCACTCACCTTGGTGGCTGAGCTGGCACCTTTTGACCACCCGATAAAGTAGAATAAAGCATCCTCTTGTTGTCTTCATCCAAGTGTCCATAATCTGATCCTCCTCCACTAGATAAAAACTCTATAGATCAAGCTCATCAATGTATAGATATTATACTATGATTGAAGTGTCTAATATAGGTGGATGATATGGTTTGAGGAGCTCCATGTTGAATATTAGATGCAGACCAAGGTAGGCTGGTAGGTTCAACTCAAAAGCATGTTTTCCAACTTTTTTGGTGATGGTGTATAGACCATATTGTAGAGGCTGAATTTTTTTGTGTGGGCATGCAAGTCATTTATTCTAAAGCCACAACCAAACCTTTTCACCTATAGCAAAATGGTGTGTAATCCTATATTTGTCATGGCATTGCTTATACTTCTAATTCATCTTCTCCAAGATGTTATGAACTTGTTGTTGGATGTGTTGAATTTTTTAAATGAATTTTGTTGCTTTTGATACCTCAGATATTCCATGAGGTGTGTATTCCATGATGGAGAATGGAATAGCTATATCAATTGGTACCATGGGATGGAACTTGAAGCATACTTGGAATGGACTGTGTTTGGTCAAGCTATGCAGGGCTCGATTGTATCTATGTTGTATGATAAGAAGCCCCTCATCCCATGTGCATGGATGTTTGGAGTGATACATATGAATAATGTGAAAAATCAAGTGGTTCACCACCTCTATCTAACCATCAGTCTATGGATGGAAGGCTGTGGACTTCATTAGCTTGGTATCCATCATCTTCCATAGAGTGGGCCAGAAGATGCTTAGGAACTTGCTATCTCGATATGAGATAATGGACTTGGGGAGAGTAAAATGGAGCCATACATGACTAAAATATAGTTGAATAGTTTCTTCAATAGATATATTTTTTTACAAGAAATCATGATAGCCACTTTTGAAAAATGATCAACTAAAACAAAAATACAGTCCTTTCCATGTTTTGAAGTGGACAAATCTAAGAGAAAATCCATTGAGATAGATTCCCAAGGCCTGGTTGGTTCTGGCAATGGCATGTATAATCCTTGCTTCTTATTTTTTGGCTTGGATATCACATATGGGGTGCAATATTTGAGATACATTTCCACATCCTTTTGTATATGGGTCTATTACAAGTGTTTTTGAAGAATTGCCAATATCTTTTCTATACCAAAGTGTCTAGCTATCCTATTGAAATGTGCTTCCCATATCATCTTTTGTTTCTCTATAATTAGAACATAGATGCACCCTATATGATAGAGGATATTATCTTGTAAATAGAAATTAGAAACATGTTTAACTTTTTGAAGCACTTGATATGTATCAACAAAGGTAGGATTTGCTTCATACATAGCACCCTATGTGACAGTCTCATGTCCACATATGTCAAGAACTATTATGAGTGTAGTAATTGGTGGGTGGCTTAGATAATCTATGGTCATATTTGAGCTCCCCTTTTTTATGTTTGATTATCAAATGTAATTACTATAGATATGTGGCCCACTTTTGGTGCCTCTCATTTCATAGTTTGCTCTACATCTAGATGAATTCTAATGGCTGTGGTCAGTGTGGATGACCATATCTTTTCCCAAGATGTAGTGTTTCCATTATTTATAGGATTACACAATGGCATAGATATCCTTACATATCTTAGGTATTTCTTAACTATATCAGTGAAATTTTCACTATGATATTTAATAGGATGGTCATATTTTATGATGATAGCTCTCATGGCATATTCAGATGCATCTATCATCAACTCAAAAGGTTGATGCAAATCTAGCAAGGTAAGAACAAAGTCTGAGAAAATTCTATTCTTTAAATTCTCAAATTCCCTTTGTTGTATTCCACCCCACTAAAATGTAGCTTTAGCTCCTCCTTTAGTCATTTGGGTTAGTGACCAAGCAACATGTAAAATCCAAGAACAAACTTGTGATAGAAATTTCCAAGACCCAAGAAGCTGTGAAGTTTTGTGAGGGTCCTTGGTGTAGACCATTCTCAAATAATTTGAATCTTCTCTGGATCAACATGGACCCCTTCTTCATTCACAACATACTTGAGGTACTAAATTTTTTTCATCCCAAATGCTCATTTTTCAAGATTTGCATACAACTTGTGCTCCCAAAGAATTTGAATCACCTTACGAACATGCTATATATGTTCCTCCCATGTTCTATTGTAGATGAGTATGTCATCCAAGTAGATAGCCATGAATGAGTTGGTGAAGGGTCATAAGATGTCATCCATCATCCTCATGAAGGTTGCAAGTGCATTAGTTAACCCAAAAGGTATAACTAACCATTTGAAGAGCCCCTCCTTATATTTGAATGCAATTTTCTAGACATCGATGGGATCGATGGAAATTTAGTGAGAGATAGATTTGAGATCAATTTTTGTGAAGAAATTCACACCAAAGAGTTGGTCCAATAGGTCATCAATCTTGGGGAGGGGGGTAGCGATTCTTCACAGTGATTTTATTCAGGGCTTGATAGTCAATGCAAAGCCTCCATGTTCCATCTTTATTTAGTGCTAAGAAAATTGGGATACCACAAGGTGAAGAGATTAGCTTGATGTGACCCTTTTGGATCAATTCTTGAATCTATCTTTTTATCTCATCATTATCCAAAACTGATCTGTAATACACAAGATTGTTAGGTAAAGGTGTTCCTAGGATCAAATCGATAGAATGTTTTAATTCGAAGTGGAGTGGAAATCCTGTGGGTGACTTGAATAATTCATCATATTCTCCTATTATTGGTCCCATCTACTTCTATTTTTGTGTTGATTGTGTAGTCAAGATTACAACATTGGCCTTCTTGGATTTTTGTGGTTTGACCACCATGAGAATAAATTACTTTGTCTTCTCCACCAATATTTTACATTGCTTGGCACTGATAAGGGAGATAGATGTAGGAGGTGGTACCTCTAGTACCCTATAGCACCACATTCCAAGAGTGAGGGTGATTCTTTAGGTTCATGATTCATAGATGTCATGTCGATCATACATGAATGACTAACCGAGGAGTACATCACAAACATCTAGATTAACCACATCACACAAGACTTCATCTTGGAGAGGTTTTATTGCATATGAAATAAGACACTGATGGGTGACACAAAGGTCTCTCCCTGGGCTCAACTATCCAATACTATATGGCTTTGGGTGAGTCTTCATGGATAGATTTAGACTTTTCACAACTTTAGTAGAGATTAATTTTTTTTGACTCCCACTATCAAGAATGAAATGCAGAGGCTTACCTTTTACCCATAATTTGGAGTGAAATAATCTTTCTTTATCATCTAGCCTTTCCTCATGGGTCAATGATGAGGTGACAATGATATTAGTCTCAACATATACAATTTCTTATTCATCCTCTTTGACTATAGGTTGTGTATGAGGTAAAGTAGTAGATGTCAAGTATTGTGACTCAAAAAGTAGTGACTTGATGGCTCGTCATTCTTCTTTGGAGTGAGTTCTAATTTTGTGGTAATCACACCATTTTATAGTTTTCCTCTTTTGGGGTTTCTTATCTTAAAACTCTTTTTACTTCCAATTTTAGCCTCATGTTTTACCTTCCTTATCACTTTTCCATTTTGAAGGCTGACTCTTCATATTCTTCCTTCCATGCTTTTGCTCAATCTTCACTATGAACTTGTATACCTCACTGAAGGTTTCCAAATTGAAGAGTTCCATTTCTCCCCATATGTACCATTGTATTCCACCATGATATTTGAGAGTCTTATGTTTCTCACTTTCTTGGATGCCCAATCTTGAAGATAGAGAATGAAAAATGTTTATGTAATCTTGAACAGATTGGTCCTTACCTTAGCAATGTTGTTGCCACTATATGTATAGATCATCATATGCTCTAATGGGATAGTATTATTCCTTTATCACTTCCACAAAATCATCCCAGGTAGGTTCCACCTCAAGGCCAATGCCATCTGTACTGAACCTCTTTTTGTACATTTCCCACCAATTTTTCATAGGCAATGATGCTTTCAAAAGAGCAAAAGTAATCTTTTCTCCATCGGTGAATTTATTTATAAAGAAGTAGGAAGATAATTGATTCAACCAATTTTCTACTACATCAGCATTGATTTTTCCTTCAAATGTAGGAATATCAAAATTCACCTAAACCTTGAAGGGTTTGGGGCACTAAAAGTATGTTCCATGGATGAGGGGCTAGGAAGTACAGTTGAGGAGCTAGAGTTTCCCATTAAGAGTTATGGGAGAATTAAGGAAAATTTTGTTATAGAATTTTTGCTTGTTTCCATTGGAGGGCTTCATTCACCATTTCCTTGAAAGGATCAGATGTCTCAGTGTCATCTGCCATTTGAAGTCATTTAGAGTAAATAGATGGATAGTTTGGAACTTCTATTATTTTCCACCTAAGCTTCTTATAGCCTGACCTCATCCTCAAGATCATACACTCTCAAGATAAATCAATCTAATACCACTAATCTAAAACTCAAAAGTTTTGATTGATAGATATTTCAATAATACAAAAATAATATAATGACAATGAATTCTTTGAGAAGAGATGTTTTATTACTCAAGATCACAATATAACTATATGCTTATCTCTGGAAAGAGATGTCTGATTTCCATTTCAGGTTACATCTTTATTTATACACATTTTTAAATTAGGAGGAGGATTTGGAAGGACACCAATCTCAAGGGAGATTAAGTGGTTCAACTTTCATGATTTAAAACAATACAAAATTCAAGGAATTACTATTCTAAGAAACTTACTATTTTTAGATTGCACTACTAAAATTAAAATTTAAGGCACTTCCATTGGGTTTTTAGGTTTTAAAACCCATAAAAAAAATATCAAAGCCCTCTCACCATGTTATCCTCATTCTTAGCTTTCCAACGGTTCAAATGGAGAGTCAACTAGAGATATGGTGCAAAATGTATGGCCCTTAGAAGTTCTTTCATCAATTGGGGTAGAACTGTCACCTAAATTATTGCCTAGATCATTCCTCCCTCTTTGAGAATAAATGGTCCCCATTACATCAATATTCCTCACTAGGTGTGGTAGTTGTGTCTTAATTTGATTCTCTATGAGCCACTCACCTTGGTGGTTGAGTTGGCCCCTTTTGACTGCCTGATAAAGTGGAATAAAGCATCCTCTTGCTGTCTTCATTCAGGTGTCCACAATCTAATCCTCCTCTATTGGAACAAAAATATGTGAATCAAACTCATAAATGTCTAGTTGTTCTACTATGAATGAAGTGTAGAATAGAGATGGATGATATGGTTTGAGGAGCTTCATATTGAATATTGGATGTAGACTAAGGTAGGATGGTAGGTTCAACTCAAAATCATTTTCTCCAACTTTTTTGGTGATGGTGTAGGGACCATATCACAGAGGCTAAATTTTTCTGTGTGGGTCTGCAAGTCATTCCTTCTAAAGTTGCAACCAAACCTTGTCAACCACATCAAAATAGTGTGAAATCCTATGTTTGTCATGGCATTGCTTATACTTCTAATTCATTTTCTCCAAGATGTCATGAAATTGCTACTGAATTTGTTATATTTATTCAATGAACTTTGTTGCTTTTGCTACCTTGGATATTCCATGAGGTATGTATTCCATTTTGGAGATTGGAATGACTATATTAATTAGTGTCATGGGTTATAACTCAAAGCATACTTGGAATGGACTGTGTTTGGTTGAGCTATGTAGGGCCTGATTGTAACCATGTTGTATGAAAAGAAGCCCCTCATCCCATGTGCATGGATGTTTGGAGTGATACATCTAAATCATGTAAAAAATAAAGTGGTTCACCACCTCTTTCTAACCATTAGTCTGTGTATGGAAGGTTGTGGACTTCATCAGCTTGGTATCTATCATCTTCCATAGAGTGGACTAGAAGATGCTTAGGAACCTGCTATCTCGATCTGAGATAATGGACATAGGGAGACCAAAATGAAGCCATAAATGACTAAAATATAGTTAAACAATTTCTTATGTAGATATATTTTTCTTACAAGAAATCGTTATAGCCATTTTTAAAAAATGATCAACTATAACAAAAATATAGTCCTTGCAATGTTTTGAAGTGGGCAAACCTGATAGAAAATACATTGAGATAGATTCTCAAGGCCTGGTTGGTTCTGGAAGTGGCGTGTATAATCCTTGATTCTTATTTGTTGGCTTTGTTATCGCACATTGGGTGTAAGATTTGAGTTACCTTTCCACATCCTTTCACATATGGGTCTAGTAGAAGTGTTTTTAAATAACTACCAATGTCTTTTCTATACCAAAGTGTCTAGTTGTCCCACTGAAATGTGCTTCCCATATCATCTTCTATTACTCCATATCTAGAACATAGATGTGTCCTATATGATAGAGGACATTATATTACAAATATAAATAAAAAATATGTTTACCTTTTTGAAGCACCTAATATGTATCAGTAAAGGTAGGATCTACTTCATATAGATCACCCCAAATGGTAGTCTCGTGTTTGTACAGGTCAAGAACTATTGTGAGTGCAGTAATTTATGGGTGGCTCAGACAATCTATAGATATATTTGAGCTCCCCTTTTTTGTGTTTGATTATCAAATGGAATTACTGAAAATATGTGGCCCACTTTTGATGCCTCTCATTTCATAATTTGCTCTATGTTTGGATGAATTCCAATGGTCTGTGGTCAGTGTGGATGACCGTCTCTTTCCCAAGATGTAGTGTCTCCATTATTTGTAGGCTTGGACAAAGGAATAGATATCCTTATAATATGTCAGGTATTTCCTGATTGCATTAGTAAAAGTTTCACTATGATATGCAATAGGATGGCCATGTTACATGATTACATCTCCCATGGCATATTCAGATGCATCTATCATCAACTCCAAAGGTTGATGCAAATCTTTCAAGGAAAGAATATGGGTTGAGTAAAGTCTATTATTCAAATTCTCAAATTCCCCTTTGTTGTATTTCACCCCACTAAAATATAGCTTTAGCTCCACCATTATTCACTTGGGTTAGTGACTAAGCAACATGTGAAAATACAAGAACAAAACTGCGATAGAAATTTACAAGACCTAAGAAGCTATGAAGTTCTATGAGGGTCCTTGGTGTAGGCCATTATAGAATAGCTTGAATATTCTCTGGATCAACATGGACCCCTTCTTCATTCATAACATACCCAAGGTACTAGATTTTTTTCATCCTAAATGTGTAATTATCAAGATTTGCATACAACTTATGCTCCTAAAGAGTTTGAAGCACCTTAAAAATATGTTACAAATTTTTCTCTCATGTTCTACTATAGTTGAGTATGTCATCTAGGTAGACAACCATGAATGAGTTTGTGAAGGGTTGTAGGATGTCATCCATCATCCTCATGACGGTTGCAAGTGCATTAGTTAAGCTAAAAGGCATAACTAACCATTCAAATATCCCCTCCTTAGATTTGAATGTAGTCTTATAGACATTGGTGGGATAAATGGGAATTTGGTGATAGCCAAATTTGAGATCAATTTTGGTGAACTTTTCACCATGGAGTTGGTCTAATAGGTCATCAATCCTAGGGAGGGGGTAGTGATTCTTCATAGTGATTTTTTTCAAGGCTTGATATTCAATGCATAGCCTCCATGTTCCATATTTATTTGGTGCTCAGACAATTGGGATATCATAGGGTGAAGAGCTTGGCCTGATGTGACCCTTTTGAATCAATTCTTGAATCTATATTTTTATCTCATCATTCTCCAAAATTTATCTATGATACATAGCACTGTTAGGCAAAGGTGATCCTGGGATCAAATTGATAGAATGTTTTACCTCGAAATGTATTAGAAATCCTATGGGTGACTTGAATAAGTCATCATATTCTCTTATGATTTATCCCATTTACTTCTATTGTTATGTTGATTGTGTAGTCAGGACTGCAACATTGTCCTTCTTCAATTTATGTGGTTTGACCAGCATGAGAATGAATTGGTTTGTCTTTTCCACCAATATTTTACATTGATTAGCACTGATCAAGGAGATAGATGTTAGAGGTGGTACCTCTGGTACCCTATAGCACCATGTTCCAAGGGTGAGGGTGATTCTTTGGGTTTGTGATTCATAGATGCCATGATGATCATACATGAATGGCTGACCAAGGATTACATCATAAAGATTTAGATTAACCACATCACATAAGAATTCATCTTGGAAAGGTTTTATTTCATATGAAAGAAGACACTGATGGGTGACACGAAGGTCTTTCCCTGGGCTCAACCATCCAATACTATATGGATTTGGATGATGCTTCATGGATAAATTTAGACTTTTCACAACTTTAGTAGAGATTAAATTTTTTTGACTCCCACTATCAAAAATAAAATGTAGAGGCTTACATTTTACCCATAATTTGGAGTGAAATAATCTTTCTTTGTCATTTAGCCTTTCCTCGTGGGTCTCTAATGAAGTGACAATGGTATCAAGATCAGCTTTTACAATCTCTTCTTCATCCTCTTGGATTGTAGGTTGCATATGAGACAAAGTAGTAGATGTCAAGTATTATGACTTGATGGCTTGACATTATTCTTTAGAGTGAGTTCCAATTTTGTGGTAATCACACCATTTTCTAGTCTTCCCCTTTCATGGTTTCTTATCTTGAAACTCCTTTTGCTTCTAATTTTAGCCTCGTGTTTGAACTTCCTTGTCACTTTTGCATTTTAAAGACTGACTCTTTGTATTCTTCTTTCTATGCTTCTGATCAATCTTCATTATAAACTTGTATGCCTCACTGAGGGTTTCCAAATTGAAGAGTTTCATTTCTCCCCTTATATACCATTGTAGTCCACCATGATATTTGAGAGTCTTATGTTTCTCACTTTTTTGGATGCCTAATATTGCAAACAAAGAATGAAAAATGTTTATGTAATCTTGAACAGATTGGTCCTTACCTTGGCAAAGTTGTTGCCACTATATGTACAAATCATCATATGCTCCAATGGGATAGTATTATTCCTTTACCACTTCCACAAAATCATCCTAGGTAGGTTCCACCTCAAGGCCAATGTCATCTGTATTGAACCTCTTTTTGTATACTTCCCACTAGTTTTTCATAGGCAATGATGCTTTCAAAATAGCAAAAGTGATCTTTTCTCCATCATTGAATTTATTTATAGAGTATAAAGAAAATTGATCCAACCCATTTTCTACTACATCAACATTGATTTTGCCTTCAAATGTAGGAATATCAAAATTCCCCTAAACCTTGAAGGGTGTTGGGGCACTAAAAGTATGTTCTATGGATGAAGAGCTAGGAAGTGCAGATGAGGATCTAGAATTTCCCATTGGGAGTTATTAGAGATTTTAGGAAAATTGTTACAACATCTATGATTGTTTCTATTGGAGGGCTTCATTCACCATTTCATTGAAAGGATCAGATGTCTCAGTGTTGTCCACCATTTGAATTCATTTAGAGTGAATAGGTGGATAGTTTGGAAGCTCTATTCTTTTCCACCCAAGCTTCTTGTAGCCTAAGCTCATCTTCAGGATCATACACTCTCATGACAAACCACTATGATACCAATGAATCAAAACTCAAAAGTTTTGATTGACATATATTTCAAGAATACAAAAATAATATATTAACAATGAATTCTTTGAGAAGAGATGTTTTATTACTCAATATTGCAATAAAACTATATGCTTATTCCTGGGAAGAGATGTTTGATTTCTATTTTAGGTTACATCTTTATTTATACATATTTTTAAAGTAGGAGGAGGATGTGGAAGGTCACCAATATCAAGGGATATTAAGTGGTTTGACTTCCATGATTTAAAACAATATAAATTTTAGGGAATTATCTATTTTTAAAAACTTACAATTTTTAAACTACACTACTAAAATTGAAATTTGGGTCACTTCCATTTGATTTTTGGGGGTCAAATACCATCAAGAAAAGAACCAAGACAAATCACCATGTTATCCTCCTTATTTTATTTCCAATGGTTCAACTGAGGAGTTAATTGGAGTTATGATGCAAAATTTATGGCTCTTAAAAGTTTTGTCATCAATTAGGATAGAACCGTCACCCAAATTATTGCCTATATCATTCCTCCCTCCTTGGGAAGAAATGATCCAAATTTCATCAATATTCCTCATCAGGTGTGGTAGTTGTGTCTTAATTTTATTCTTTGTGAGCCACTCACCTTGGTGGCTGAGTTGGCCCGTTTTAACCACTCAATAAAGTGGAATAGAGTGTCCTCTTATTGTCTTCATCTATGTGTCCACAATTTGATCCTCCTCCACTGGAGCAAAACTCTATGGATCAAGATCATCAATGTCTATTTATTATTCTATGACTAAAGTGTTCAACAGAGGTGGATGATATGGTTTAAGGAGCTCCATGTTGAATATTTGATGCAGACCAAGGTAGGTTGGTAGGTTCAACTCAAAAGCATTTTCTCTAACTTTTTTGGTGATAGTGTAGGGGCCATATCATAGAGGTAGAATTTTTCTATGAGGGCCTACAAGTCATTCCTTCTAAATCCACAACCAAACCTTGCTACCCATAACAAAATGGTTTGCAATCCTATGTTTGTCATGGTGTTGCTTATACTTCTGATTCATCTTATCCAAGATGTCATGAACTTTCTATTGGATGTGTTGCATTTGTTTAATGAAATTTTTTAATTTTTCTACCTCAGATATTCTATGAGGTATGTATTCCATGGTAGATAATGGAATGGTTATACCAATTAGTTCCATGGGTTAGAACCTGAAGCATACTTGGAATGGACTGTGCTTAGTCAAGCTATGCAGGGCTCAATTATATCCATGTTGTATGAAAAGAAGCCCCTCATCCCATGTGTATAGATGTTTGGAGTGATACATCTAAATCATGTAAGCAATCAAGTGATTCACCACCTCTATCTAACCATCAATCTATGAATGGAAGGCTATGGACTTCATCAGCTTGGTATCCATCATCTTCCATAGAGTGACTAGAAGATGCTTAGGAACCTGCTATATCGATCTGAGATAATGGACTTGGGGAGACCAAAATGGATCCATACATGACTAAAATATAGTTAAACAATTTATTCAATAGATATATTTTTCTTACAAGCAATCATGATATCCATTTTTGAAAAATGATCAACTATAACAAAAATATAGTCCTTACCATGTTTTGAAGTGGGAAAACCTAAGAGAAAATCCATTGAGATAGATTCCCAATGCCTTATTGGTTTTGGAAATGGTGTGTCTAATCATTGATTCTTATTTGTTGGCTTGGCTATCACACATGGGGTGTAAGATTTGAGATACCTTTCCACATCCTTTCACATATGGGGCTAGTAGAGTGTTTTTGAAGAATTTCTAATGTCTTTTCTATACCAAAGTATCCAACTGTCTTATAGAAATATGATTTCCATATAATCTTCTATTACTCTATAGATAGAACATAGATGTGCCCTATATGATAAAGGACATGATATTTTAAAGAAAAATTAGAAACATTTTTACCTTTTTGAAGCACTTGATATGTATTAACAAAGGCAAAATCTACTTCATATAGAGCACCCCAAGTGGTAGTCTCATGTCTGCACAAGTCAAGAACTATTGTGAGTGCAATAACTGGTGGGTGGCTTAGACAATCTATGGTTGTATTTGAGCTCCCCTTTTTTTGTTTGATTATCAGATGGAATTATTTCAGATATGTGGCCCACTTTTGGTGCCTCTCATTTCATAGTTTTCTCTATGTCTAGATGAATTCCAATGGTCTGTGATCAGTGTGGACGATCATCTCTTTCCCCAAGATGTAGTGTTTCTATTGTTTACATTATTGCATAATAAAATAGAGTTCCTTATCATATGTTGAGTATTTATTGACTGTACCAATGAAAATTTCACTATTATATACAATAGGATGGACATGTTTCATGATGATAGATCCCATGACATATTTAGATGCATCTATCATCAACTCAAAAGGTCGATGCAAATCTAGCAAGGCAAGAACAGGGGCTGAGTAAAGTTTGTTCTTCAAATTCTCAAATTCCCTTTGTTATATTTTACCCCACTGAAATGTAGCTTTAGCTCCTCTTTTAGTCACTTCGGTTAGTGACCAAGCAACATGTGAAAATCCAAGAATAAACCTATGATAGAAATTTGTAAAACTCAAGAAGCTACAAAGTTCTTTGAGGGTCCTTGGTGTAGGCCATTCTTGAATAACCCAAATCTTCTCTAGATCAATATGGACCCCTTCCTCATTAAAAACATATGTGAGGTAATGAATTGTCTTCATCTTGAATGTGCATTTATCAAGATTTGCATAATTGTGCTCTTAAAGTGTTTGAAACACATTACAAACATGCTGTAGATGTTCCTCCCATGTTCTGTTATAGATGAGTATGTCATCCAAGTAGACAACCATGAATGAGTTTTTGAAGGGTCACAGAATGTCATCCATCATCCTCATGAAGGTCATAGGTGCGTTAGTTAAGCCAAAAGGCATAACTAACCATTCAAAGAGCCCCTCCTTAGATTTTAATGTAGTCTTCCAGACATCAATGGGATTGATGGGAATTTGGTGATAGCCAAATTTGAGATCAATTTTGGTGAAGAAATTTTCACCATAGATTTGGTCTAGTAGGTAATCAATCCTAAGGAGGGGGTAGTGATTCTTCATAGTGATTTTATTCAGGGCTTGATAGTCAATGCAAATCCTTCATATTCCATATTTCTTTGGTGATAGGATAATTGGGATACTATAGGGTGAAGAGCTTGGCCTAATATGACCCTTTTGGATCAATTATTGAATCTATCTTTTTGTCTCATCATTCTCCAAAACTAATCTATCATACATAGGACTATTAGGTGAAGGTGATCTTGGGATCAAATTGATAAAATATTTTACCTGGTAATGCAGTGGAAATCCTATGGGTGAATTGAATAAGTCATCATATTCTCCTATGATTTGCTCCATTTACTTATATTATTGTGTTTATTGTGTATTCAAGACTGTAACATCGACCTTCTTAGATTTCTAAGGTTTAACCACCATGAAAATGAATTTCTTTATCTTCTCCACCAATCTCTTACATTACTTGGTACTGATAAGGGAGATAGATGTGGGAGGTGGTACCTATGGTACCCTATAACACCACATTCCAAGAGTGAGGGTGATTCTTTAGGTTTGTGATTCATAGATGCCATGCTGATCATACATGAATGATTGACCAAGGAGTACATCAAAAACATCTAGATTGACCACATCACACAAGACTTCATCTTGGAAAGGTTTTATTTCATATAAAAGAGGACACTGATGGGTGACATGAAGGTCTCTCCCTTGGTTCAACCATCCAATATTGTATGGATTTGGGTGAGGCTTTATGAATAAATTTAGACTTTTCAAAACTTTAGCATAGATTAAATATTTTTAACTCCCATTATCAAGAATGAAATGTAGAGGCTTACCTTTTACCCATAATTTTGAGTGAAACAATATTTCCTTGTCATCTAGCCTTTCCTCATAGGTCTATGTTGAAGTGATGATGGTATCAAGCTCAACATCTACAATCTCTTATTTATCCTCTTTGACTATAGGTTTCATATAAGACAAAGTAGTAGATGTCGAGTATTGTGACTTAGAAAGTAGTGACTTGATGGCTTGACATTCTTCTTTGGATTGGGTTCCAATTTTGTGGTAATCACACCATTTTCTAGTCTTCCCCTTCTAGGGTTTCTTATCTTGAAACTTCTTTTGCTTCCAATTTTAGCCTCATGTTTTACCTTTCCTTATCACTTTTCCATTGTGAAGGCTAACTCTTTGTATTCTTCCTTCCATGCTTTTGCTCAATCTTCATTGTAAAATTTTATGACTCATCGAGGGTTTTCAAATTAAAGAGTTCTAATTCTCCCCATATGTACCATTATATTCCACCACAATATTTGAGAGTCTTATGTTTTTCACTTTCTTGGATGCCCAATCTTGTAGATAGAGAATGAAAAATATCTGTGTAATCTTAAATAGATTGGTTCTTACCTTGGTGAAGTTGTTGCCACTGTATGTATAGATCATCATACGTTCCAATGGGATAGTATTCTTCTTTTACCACTTCCATAAAATCATCCTAGGTATGTTCCACCTCAAGGCCAATGTCATCTATATTAAACCTTTTTTTGTACACTTCCCACCATCATGGGGAATGATGCTTTCAAAAGAGCAAAAGTGATCTTTTCTCCATCGATGAAATTATTTACAAAGAAGTAGGAAGATAATTGATACAACAAATTTTCTACTACATTAGCATTGATTTTTCCTTTAAATGTAGGAATATCAAAATTCACCTAAATATTGAAGTGTGTTTGGGCACTAAAAGGATGTTCCATGGATGAGGAGCTAGGATGTGCAGATGAGGAGCTAAAATTTCCCATTAGGAGTTATTGGAGAATTTAGGCAAATTATTTCAACATCTATGCTTATTTCCATTGGAGGATTTCATTCACTATTTCCTTAATAGGATCAGATGTCTTGGTGTCATCTGCCATTTGATGTCATTTAGAGTGATTAGGTGGATAGTCTGGAAGCTCTATTATTTTCCACCAAAGCTTCTTGTAGCCTAACTTCATCCTTGGGATCATACACTCTCAAGACAAACCACTCTGATACCACTAATCCAAAACCTAGATGTTTTGATTGATAGATATTTCAAGAATACAAAAATAACATAGTAATAATGAATTCTCTAAGAAGAGATGTTTTATTACTCAAGATCGCAATATAACTATATGCTTATCTTTAGGAAGAGATGTTTGATTTCCATTTTAGATTACATATTCATTTATACACATTTTGAAAGTAGGAGGAGGATGTGGAAGGTCAACAATATTGAGGGAGATTAATTTCTTTAACTTCCATGATTTAAAACAATACAAAATTTGAGAAATTACTATTTTTAGAAACTTACAATTTTTAAACTACACTACTAAAATTGAAATTTGGAAAACTTACATTGTGGTTTTTGGGGTGAAAATCCATAAAGAAAATATATAAGCCATCTCACCATGTTTTCCTCCTTCTTATCTTTACAACAGTTCAAACGGGGAGTCAATTGGAGCTACGATGCAAAAGTTATGGCTCCCAAAAGTTCCATCATCAATTGGGGTAGAAACATCACCCAAATGGTCACCTGAATTGTTGATCAGATCATTCCTACCTATTTGAGAATAAATGGACCACATTGCATCAATATTCCTCATCAAGTGTGTTTTTTGTGTCTTAATTTGATTCTTTGTGAGACACTCACCTTGGTGGCTGAGCTAACCCCTTTTGACCACCCAATAAAGTGGAATAGATCATCATCTTGTTGTCTTCATCCAAGTGTCCACAATCTAATCCTCCTCCACTAGACAAAAACTTTTTGGATCAAGCTCATCAATGTCTAGTTGTTCTTCTATGCCTAAAGTTTCCAACAAAGGTGAATTATATGATTTGAGGAGCTCCACATTGAATATTAGATGCAGACCAAGGTAGGCTGGTATGTTCAAATCAAAAGTTTTTTTTTTGACTTTTTTGGTGATGGTGTAGGGACCATATCATAGAGGTTGAATTTTTCTATGTGGATCTACAATTTATTCCTTATGAATCCACAACTAAACCTTGTCACCTATAGCAAAATGATGTATAACCCTGTGTTTGTCATGGTGTTACTTATACTTCTGATTCATCTTCTCTAAGATGTCATGAAATTGATGCTAGATGTGTTGCATTTGTTCAATGAACTTTTTTACTTTGGATACCTTAGATCTTCCATGAGGTGGGTATTCCATGGTGGAGAATGGAATGGATATATCAATTAGTGCCATAGATTGGGACCTGAAGCATACTTGGAATGGACTATGCTTAGTTGAGCTGTGTAGAGCTCAATTGTATCCATGTTTTATGAAAAGAAGCCCCTCATCCCATGTATGTGGATGTTTGGAGTGATACATTTAAATCATGTGAAAAATCAAGTGGTTCACCACCTCTATCTGACCATCAGTCTATGGATGGAAGTATGTGGACTTCATTAACTTGGTATCCATCATCTTCCATAAAGTGGACCAAAATATGCTTAGGAACCTACTATTTTGATCTGAGACAATGGACATAGGGAGAACAAAATGGATCCATACATGACTAAAATATATTTGAGTAGTTTCTTATGTAGATATATTTTTATTACAAGCAATCATGATAGCCACTTTTGAAAAATAATCAACTACAACAAAAATACAGTCCTTGCCATGTTTTAAAGTGGGTAAACCTGAGAGAAAATCCTTGTTTCTTATTTGTTGTCTTATCTATTACACATGGGGTGTAATATTTGAGATACCTTTCCACATATTTTCACATATGGGGCTAGTAGAAGTGTTTTTAAAGAACTACCAATGTCTTTTCTATACAAAAGTGTCCAGCTGTCCTACTAAAATGTGTTTCCCATATCATATTCTATTGCTCTACAACTAGAACATAGATGTGCCTCATATTACAGAGGACATTTTCTTGCAAATAGAAATTAGAAACATGTTAACCTTTTTAAATCACCTACTATGTATCAGTAAACACAGGATTTGATTCATACAGATCACCCTAAGTGGTAGTCTCATGTCTATATAGGTCAAGAATTGTTTTGAGTGAAGTAATTGGTGGGTGGCTTAGATAATTTGCAACCTTTTTGAGCTCCCATTTTTTATGTTTGATTATCAGATGGAATTGCTACAAATATGTGGCCCACTTTTGGTGTCTCATTTCATAGTTTGCTTTGCATTTGGATGAATTCCAATGGTTTGTGGTTAGTGTGGATGATTGTCTCTTTCCCCAAGATGTATTGTTTCCATTATTTATAGAATTACATAATGGCATAGAGATCCCTATCATATGTTAGGTTTCTTGACTATATCATTGAAATTTTCACTATGATATACAACAAAATGGCCATGTTACATGATGATAACTCCAATGGCATATTTAGATGCATCTATCATCAACTCAAAAGGTTGATATAAATCTAGCAAGGTAAGAACAGGCCCTGAGCAAAGTCTGTTCTTCAAATTCTCAAATTCCCTTTGTTGTATTTCACCCTACTAAAATGTAGCTTTAGCTCTTCCTTTAGTCTCTTAGGTTAGTGACTAAGAAACATGTGAAAATCCAAGGACAAACCTATGATAGAAATTTACAAGAGCCAAGAAGTTGAAAAATTCTATGAGGTTCCTTGGTGTAGGCCATTCTTAAATAATTTGAATCTTCTCTAGATCAACATGGACCCCTTTCTCATTCATAACATACTTGAGGTACTGAATTATTTTCATCCTAAATGTGCATTTGTCAAGATTTGCACATAAATTGTGATCTTAAAGAGTTTGAAGCACCTTACAAACATGTTGTAGATGTTCCTCCCATGTTATATTGTAGATGAGTATGTCATCCAAGTAGACAACCAGGAATGATTTGGTGAAGGGTCACAGGATGTCATCCATCATTCTCATGAAGGTTTCAGGTGCATTAGTTAAGCCAAAAGATATAACTAACCATTTGAAAAATGCCTCCTTAGATTTGAATACAGTCTTCTAAACATCGATGGCATCGATGGGAATTTGGTAATAGCTATATTTGAGATCAATTTTGGTGAATAACTTTTCACTATGTATTTGGTCCTATAGGTCATCAATCTTGGGGAGGGGGAGCAATTCTTCACAATGATTTTATGTATGGCTCTATAGTCAACACAAAGTCTCCATGTTCCATCTTTCTTTAGTGATAGGACAATTGGGCTACCATAGGGTAAAGAGTTTTGCCTGATGTGACCCTTTTGGATCAATTCTTGAATCTATCCTTTTATCTCATCATTCTCTAAAACTAATCTATGATACATAAGACTGTTAGGCAAAGTTGATCTTAGGATCAAATCGATAGAATGTTTTACCTAGAAATGTAGTGGAACTCCTGTGGATGACTTGAATAAGTCATCATATTCTCCTATGATTTGTCCCATCTGATTCTATTTTGTGTTTATTATGTAGTCAGGACTTCAACATTAGCCTTCTTGGATTTATATGGTTTGACCATCATGAGAATGAATTGTTTTGTCTTCTCCACTAATCTCTTATATTGCTTGGCACTGATCAGGAAGATAGATGTGGGAGGTGGTATCTCTGGTACCCTATATCACCATGTTCTAAGAGTGAGTTTTATTCTTTGTGTTCATGATTCATAGATTCCATATTTATCATACATGAATGGCTAACCAAAGAGTACATCACAAACATCTAGATTAACCACATCACATAAGACTTCATCTTGGAAAGGTTTTATTGCATATGAAAGAAGACACTAATGGGTGACACGAAGGTCTCTCATTGGGCTCAACCATCCAATATTGTATGGCTTTGGGTGAGGCTTCATGGATAGATTTAGAATTATCACAACTTTAGTATAGATTACATTTTTTGACTCCCACTATCAAGAATGAAATGCAAATGCTTACCGTTTATGCATAATTTAGAGTGAAATAATCTTTCCCTTTCATCTAGCCTTTACCCATGGGTCTATGATGAAGTAACAATGATATCAAGCTCAGTATGTAAAATATCTTCTTCATCCTCTTTGACTATAGGTTGTGTATGAGATAGATTAGTAGATGTCAAGTATTATGACTTAGAAAGTAATGACTTGATGGCTCAACATTATTATTTAGAGTGAGTTCTAATTTTATGGTAATCACACCATTTTACAGTCTTCCTCTTCTAGGGTTTCTTATCTTGAAACTCCTTTTTCTTCTAAATTTGGCCTCATGTTTGACCTTCCTTATCACTTTTCCATTTTGAAGCCTGACTCTTCATATTCTTCCTTCCATGATTTTTCTCAATCTTCACTATGAACTTGTATGCCTCACTGAGGGTTTACAAATTGAAGAGTTCCATTTCTCCCTATATGTACCATTATATTCCACCATGATATTTGAGATTCTTATGTTTCTCACTTTCTTGGATTCCCAATCTTACAAACAGAGAATGAAAAATGTTTATGTAATCTTGAATAGATTGGTATTTACCTTGGTGAAGTTGTTGCCATTGTATGTACAAATCATCATATGCTCTAATGGGATAGTATTATTCCTTTACCAATTCCACAAAATAATCCCAGGTGGGTTCCACCTCAAGGCTAATATCATCTATATTGAACCTCTTTTTGTACACTTGCCACCAATTTTTCACAGACAATGATGCTTTCAAAAGACTAAAAGTGATCTTTTCTCCATCAGTGAATTTATTTATAGATAAGTAGGAAGATAATTGATCCAAATAATTTTTTACTACATCATCATTTATTTTGCCTTCAAATGTAGGAATATCAAAATTCATCTAAACCTTGAAGGGTTTTGGGGCACTGAAAGGACATTCCATGAATGAGGAGCTAAAATTTCCCATCGAGAGTTTTCAAAGAATTTAGGAAAATTATTGTAGCATCTATGCTTGTTTCCATTAGAGGGATTCATTCACCATTTCATTAAAAGGATTAGATTTCTCGGTGTCATCTACTATTTGAAGTCATTTAGAGTGAATAGGTAGATAGTTTAGAAGCTCTATTATTTACCACCCAAGCTTCATGTAGCCTGACCTCATCCTCGAGATCATACACTCTCAAGACAAACCACTCTGATACCACTAATCCAAAAATATGAAGTTTTAATTGATAGATATTTCAAGAACACGAAAATAACATAGTAATTATAAATTCTCTGAGAAGAGATGTTTTATTACTCAAGATTACAATATAACTATATGATTATCTCTAGGAAGAGATGTTTGATTTCCATTTTAGGTTCCATCTTCATTTATACATATTTTGAAAGTAGGAGGAAGATGTGAAAGGTCACCAATCTTGAGGGAGATTAAGTGGTTTGACTTCCATGATTTAAAACAATACATAATTTAAGGAATTACTATTTTTACAAACATACTATTTTTAGACTACACTACTAAAATTCAAATTTGGGGCACTTACATTAGGTTTTTAGGGGTAAAAAACCATAAATCAAATATCCATGCCATCTCATCATGTTCTCATCATTATTAGATTTCTAATGGTTCAAATGGGGAGTCAATTGGAGCTATGGTGCAAAAGTTATGGCTCCCAAAAGTTCTATCATCAATTGAGGTATAACCATCACCCAAATTGTCACCTGAATTATTGCTCGGATCAAGCATCCACTATTCAAGTTCTTCTGATTCTTAATCTATCATCATGATAGAATCATTGGAAGGTCAAAGTTGAGAGGTTGAGTGGCCTTAATAGGATATTTTATAAGTTGGTCAATAAGAACTTGTCCTTTGATTGCCTTTTGATTTTGGTACTCAATATCAAACTCAATGAGGAGCATAATCCATTTAGCCATGCATCCTTGAAGATCTGATTTAGATAAGAGGAACTTGAGAGGATATACCTTGGAGATAACAACAATTTTTTTATTTAGCATATAATGTCACAAATTTTGAGTGGTGAACACCATAGGTAAACATGTCTTCTCAATAGGCATATAATTATGTTCATAAGCTACCAATGTGCAGCTTAAATAATAAACAATGTGTTCCTTACCATGATCATCATGCTGAGCCAAAAGTGCCCATCGTGCATGTTCTATGGCTGATATATAAAGAAGTAGTGGCATTATTTATGTTGGAGGTCATAAAACTAGGGGATTGGTCAAATATGTTTTAAGCCTTGAAAATGCTATCTAACAATCTTCATCTCACTCAAATGTTACCCCTTTCTTTAAGAGATAGGTAAATGGGTGGCACTTATCTACCAATTGAGAAATAAACATACATATAGATTGGATATCTCCTTGTAGACCTCATAGTTATTTAAGATTGTTTGGTGGAGGCATTTACATAATAGCATTTACCATTGCAAGGTCTACTTTAATCCCTCATTGTGATACAATGAACCCTATCAATTTTCCTAATGTGACTCCAAAGACACATTTTTTAGGATTCAAGCAGACTTTATATTCACGCAGCCTCTCAAATATTCTTCATAGAATGTCAAGATGTCTAGATCTTGTTCTTGATTTTTCTAGTATATCATCAATAGAGTCCTCGACAATGTCATGCATCATGTCGTGGAAAATTATATTCATTACATGTTGATATGTGGCTCCAACATTCTTTAAACCAAATGGCATGACTTGGGAGTAGAATGTCCCCCATAGAGTGGTGAACATAGTCTTATGCTAATCTTTAGGGGATATTTTGATCTAATTATAACTATAAAATCCATCCATTAAGGATAACATCTCGTACTTAGTAGTTGAGTCAATGATCTTGTCGATGTTTGGCAAAGGAAAATCATCTTTGGGGTATGTTTTGTTAATATCATAAAAATTAGTACAAATATATATGCCTATGGTCTTTTTACTCACTAGTAATATGTTTAAAACCCATTCAGAGTAGTCCAGTGGTCTAATAAAATTGGCTCCTAACAACTTTTCTAACTTAGCCTTAACTAAAAGGGCAATGTATGGATGCATCTTTCTTAATTTTTGCTTGACTGGTTTAACACTAGGGTGAACAACAAGATGATGCACAACTAAATCTAGGTCCAAGCCTGGCATGTCAAAGTATGCCCATGTAAAGATGTCTATAAAATCCTTAAGAATGGATATAATATGTTCACATTCTAATTCAATAAGGGAAGCTCCAAGATAAATAATTTTGGGATCCTCATGGGTTCCCAAATTCACTTCTATTATGTTCTCCATGAGTGTGGATCCATCCTCTAGAATTATAGGCAATATGTGGTCATGACCATTCACCTCTGCTATATCTTCTTGTTGATCCTCCCAAACATTTGGATAGTATGAAGAATCAAAATATGCCTTCTCAAGTAAAGGCCAATTAGTAAAAACATCTAGAAACTCAAGAGCAAGATTTTTAAATATTTGATGTTATTCTGAAGAGATGCTTGTACTATCTATGAAACTTGGGCTAGATAGACTTTTGACATCTTGAGGGGATGAGTAAACTTACCCACCAGGAGCACTTGAAATAGATTTTCACTCAAAGGCTTGTCTTTTTTTTACTTTTTCCTCGATGACAAGTGCCTCAAAGAGGTTTTCACCTAAAGATCTCAATGTTTTTTATTTATTATGACCAAGAAAGTTTGTTTGATCTCTAAATTAGGTAGAAGGATCCAATGAAAAATCAAAACCCTGCTTATGATCAACAATGGAGAATGCATCTTGTAGGCCCATGTATTCTACAATCTATTCTTCATTTTGAAACTCATTGAGGCATATGACTAAATTTTGTTGATCCTAATCTATGAGTTTAGGATGGGAAAGACATAGGTTACAGTGAGGGTTTGCTTCAGGATGGGAAGTGACAATGGTAAGGTTATAATGTCTTACTTCAGGAAGGAAAGCACCATAAGGATATGTTTTTGCTTCAAGATGGGAAGCTCCAATAGGCATTATGGTTAATATGGCATTTGAATCAAATAAATTTGAGTCAACAAGCTCATCAAAAAGGATATAATGGGATGTTATGTCACTACTAAGAGTCTGATTACTAGTCACTTTAAAAGAGTCACTATCAAATGTCATGAGGTAATCCTCTAGTGGTTTAAATACGAGACCATGATTCTGATTGATAACTCCAGCTGATAAGGGTTCTAAAATTCCTTTCACCTATGGGCTAAGGCCTTTCCCTCTATAGTGAAGATAATCCATTATCTTGTTAGGGATAAGATACTTTAGATTCTAAAAGCAACCAACAAGGCTCTCAAAACATAACCAATCTCCCTTGGTAAAATCCTCTTGATCTTTCTTTGGTGTGATTGCAAGTATAAAAACCATAGGAGGTTTTGGTTATTTTTTCTTTGGTTACCAAATCTAATCAAGTCTGTTAGGAGTCTAGGAAGTTTTAGGCTTACCAAATTTTTAGGGGATTTTAGTAATTTTTCAATATGGAGGACATCCTTCAGATGGTACATGAAAATTCCTACATCTTTAATAATAACCTACTTGGCTAGAGTTATAGGAAATGGATCAGTCGAAGTAGAGGCTAGATCACTAGGGTCGATATAATTAGATGGAGATGGATGAGAAATGATGGCTTTGTTCTTCTTTTTAATGAATTCAAAACTTGGGTAATAGTTATAATTATGAATCTCTGCTTCAATATGTTTGTAGTATTGATATGGCCACTAATCAATAGGAATAGTAACCTCAATCCCATCATGGGGAAACTTAGGGCATTGGTGAAGAGTAGATGGAACTACCTGTACTTCATGGATCCAAGGATGACCAAAAAGTATGTTATAAGGAAGCTCAATATCTATAATATGGAATAATTTGTGATGAGAAATAGACCCAACCATGATTGGCAACCAAATTGTACTAGATGAATCGATCTTGACATTGTTGTAAGCCTTGATTTTAATAGTTTTTGGTTGAATGTATTTATCCATATAGCCCAATCATCATACAAATTTAAGAGATGATGTTCAGCCCTGAACCATAATCTATAAAAACTTACTTGATCTTATGATCTACAATGATTATTTCAATGTATAGTGGGTTATTATGGTTTGGGTTGAGGGTGGACATGTCTTTTTGATCAAACTTGATTTTCCAAAATGAAGACAAGTGTCTAACTAGGTTTTGGAAATGATCAAGTTTTATATCATTAGTCACAATAGACTCTTGAAATTTTTTGTTGAAGATGGTTCTATGGACATCAGATGTCTGTAAGAGTTATAATATGGAAATTTGTATAGAGGTTTTATTTAATTGATCTATTAGACTATAAGGCCTTTAAATTATGGATTAAACTATTTTAGTCTTTATTGGGATAATATTAATCTTTAGAACCATTGGCATAATGTTATCATTAGGTTTTATGGAAGAAGTGGGTGAAGGGCCCTGGATGCTAACTTGTAGGTGTCTAGTTGCAACTGCACAACCTAGAGGTGGCAAGTAGTTATTATAATTAGAAGAGGGAGGCAAAGGGTCTTGGATGGTGACTCATGGGTGACTAACTTTATTTCTCCAATTTTGGGTCAAAGAGGAGCGTTTATAATTAGAATAAAGGTGTTGTTATTCAAGATTAGTAACATGTGTAAATAGAGTTGTAACACAATGTTGTGCACCTAACATGGTATTACTAAGGGGAGAGGGTGTTGACCCTATAATTATGGGTCATGTGTTGTGAAGAACATGATATTGACCACATGGTTTCATATTAATAGTGGCAATATGGGCTGAAAAAATGCATCCCACAGTATTATTATAATCATAAGGTATATTTTTATAAGCCACATTGTTAGTATGAGCATTATGATCTTGATTATGCTCATTATGATTCTAACCTTGTTGTTGGTTCTGATTCTACCTCTATCCTTGATTGTGACCGTTTCAATTGTTTCTTGGTGGTGATGGATCATGTCAAAGATAGGGGTGTTTATAGATTCCCATATCCTGATTAGGGGCCAACTTAATTTCTAGTTCACTAATTTCAAGAAAGTCCTCAATAATATGTCATAATTAAATGTAATGATATGCACCATGACCAGTAACATGATGAAAGTTACACCATTTTTTCTCTTTGTACCAATCTAGTTTTGGCTAATCTTGAGGACATGGCCTTGATACTGGCCATATAATTAAATTAGATGCAATGAACTTTTGTAACACTATTTCAACCAATTCTCCTAACTTTCTAAAGACTCTAAAATTATTATGAAATGTCCTTCATGGAGTTTGTCTCTACAAAATAGGTAGTGGATTTGTGGGAGTTAATTATACATTTAGAGGAGGCATAACCTATACCATTTGTACATGTCTTATTTTAGTCACACCATTTCCAACCATGTTCTTATTTTTGCTAAAGCCTTTAGGCTTATCTTGTATAACTATTTGAACTAGTGATTTAATCTGAGTAGAAGCTTGACCTTGCACGAAAATATTAACAAGGCCCTTATCAATAAGAGCCTTCTCAATGTGCACTCCTCTGTCAATAATTTATTCAAATTAGTTAGCACAAGCTAATTGTAGATTATGCATAACTTTAGGATGCAAATTATGTGAAAATATATTATCTAACTATTTGTCTATAAATTTATGTTGAAAGCAACCTACCAATGCTCTCCACCTTTGCATAAGTCAACAATGGTTAATTCATGTTCTATGTTGTATGATAAATGGTTAACAAACTTCTTTGATGAGTCATTCTAATCCACAACTGATCCCTTGGCTAGTTTAAGTATCCAATCAAGATCTTGTCCCACTAAACTTTGCAAAAATATTCATAGTAAGTACTCACTACTATAAGCAACTTTATAACATAAGACAACAAATGCCTGTATGTGCTTGCATGGATCTCCTTTTCCTTTGTACTTGTTCAATTTTGGCACCTCAAAATGAGGTGAAAAGGGGTTTTGGAGAATAGATAAATCAAATGGATATGGGCATATCTCATCAAATTTGTACTTTTTGACTCTATTATTTGTCTCCAATATTTAAACAATTTCTTTCATAGAATTCCATTCTTGCATGTTTGGTGCATTTGTGGATTGAATAATATGTTGTTTGGGTGGAATGTGCCCCTAATTCTATTGTTTTTGGGGTGGAATGTGCCCCTAGTTTTGTTGTTTTTGGGGTGGAATGTGCCCCTGGTTTTGTGTGGATCTATAGGGAGTGTATACCTTTTGATCCATGGCTTGGTTCTGATTTGCTCCTTGAGTTGAGAACATAGGCCATTGATTCTTGGATTGTAAAACATTCCCTGAATTTATCTATTTTGTATTTTGTTGATTTTGGAAAGTTCTATGTTTACTTACCAATTTTTTTGTTAGTTGAAAAGAACTATCCAAATTATCTTGAAGTATTTCCTCAATTTGAATTGAATGTTTAGTTTTTTGAGTTTGTAAAGTAACAAGAGTTTCTTGATGGTTGAAGAATGTATGTTCTGTGTCAAATGGAATACTTTGTAAGGTCTCATGTGAATTTAACTATTCATTTAGATTACCTTGATCCATTATGGTAATGTCCTCATCTAATATTTGTTACGTACTTTTAACCACATTTCCTTGTTCTTTTGAAGCATCATTGTGAATTGAAGTGACAACTAGGGAGTTAGTTAAGTCTACAACAAGTTGATCTGTATATCATTGACTTATTATCTTGATCTTATCTAAAATATTTGGATTTGTGGTTTTTGACTCTATTTGTACTTCTTTTCCTTTATTAGAGGAAGAAGGTATGTCTATTCATGCAAAATCTCTCTTGACATTTTTGTTCTCCTTTTCTAACTTAGGTATGCAATTATTCTATAGGAAAGTCAGAAGGTATTCTAGCACTTGATTCTATCCATCTAACAAGGGATTCATCTTGATCTTCTTGGGGTTGATATTCATTGTAATAATCTTTAGATCCTACTATTGCAATGATGTCATCAAAAATGATGGGTTATCTTGACCATCATAAAATTTCTCATCTTCATAACTAAGGCCATAAGAGGCCCCACTACGAGTGAACCTTTGAGTCATGTCTAAAAGAGATGCTATATGTGTTTGAATAACTTTGGACCAATGTTTGGGAACCAAACAATGTATGATTTGTCTCTTTTTTAAACAAATAACCAAGGTACCAATGAGACTATAAGGGAGGGTGGTTTGAAACCATGAAAAATTTAGAAGATTTTGTTAACGGGTTTACTCAACCTTTGGTAAAGTTGAAATCACATAGATTGGAAGAGGGTAAAGTAACTCAAAGACCCAAGGTGAAAACTAGTACACCAAAGCCTATATATTTATCATATGCCCTCACTGTAAAAGCTAATTTCAACTTTGACAACTTAACCCTAGAAGTTTAGAGGAAAGCTCTCTGGATTATGAAGAAGACAAAATTGACTAAGCAACTCAAGATGTAAAAACATATGTGAATCACTAAGTATAAAACTAGGAACAAATAGGTATCATAACGTCGCCACATGATTCCAATAGGATAAAATATGTTCTAAGAATCAAAGCATGAGCGATACATAATATGACTTAAGTCCACCAAGATGATAATGCGATTTTGAGTCTTAATAAATGACCTTAAATCTAAATGGAGAATTTAACCCAAGTTAGAATAAGCTTAGTGCACAAATGGTGAACCCACTTTGACACACCAACCCTTAAAACTCAAAAAGGTTCAATTTTGAATGTAGATTATAAAAGAAGGATTTAAATAAATTGGGGAAAACATATAGACTCAATTGGGTAGCATGACTATGCCAAAGTGGATGGCATGAAACAAAGATTTTGATAATAATTTGAACAAGGGAAAGATTAATTTTCTAATTAGACAGTGTAATGCCTCCCTTACTTAAGAAAAATGAGGACAATGTGTTTTGGTTTAGTTCATTGAGTTATAAAGTAGTTTTAGACACAAATCAAGACCAAGTAAGCTAATGACAAAAAAAACGTCTTAAGTCTAAACTAACAAGGTATGGCAAAGTGGGGTCTACTAAAATAGCAAGGTTTTGATCATTCTAGGGGAATCAATTGCACAATGACTTTCATGTCAAACGATGTAAAATACAAGCTCAAACATTAGGTGACCATGGCATTGGCTAGTTGTAAAAAGGTCTAGTCCTTTTTACAACCACTACATCTTTCTATTCTCTTAATGTAGTGCGATGTCCAAATACAGATACCTCCCATGTATAACTCCAATTAGGAGCCAAATGAATTCAATGCTGGGAGGTGAAACCCTAGGTCAAATCTTCCCTAAATAATTCATAGGAGGTAATGACGTCCCCCTCACAAGCCAAGTTTGCATTAAAAAAAAGCATAAAATAGAAAGACTTTAGGGTCGTTTTCAAGATCACCCAAACTTTAATGAGTTTTTGGTGAGCGCTTTAGATGATATTATTTCTAAGCCTTTTACTAGGTTTTTTTCAATAGGAATGATGCTTTTGATTCCAAGGGTTCCCTAAAGGGGAAAAATGGAAGATCAACATGCAACATCCCTCTTTTTTCCAAATAAAATCTAACTTAAACAACTAAGTAAATATAAAAAAACTTAGAAAGGTGAGTTCATTTTTAAGCCCAAATAGAAAATGAGGTGGTGTTCTTTTGACCCCTTGGTCTTAATTGTAACTTTGAAAACTAATGCTAAAATTACTACTTAAGCATGCAAAAGGTGATCTAAACATGTTTGTAGTAAATTTCAAGCTTGGTCCTGTAACAAAAACATTAGCATGTCCTTTAGCCTTAAAGCTATTTTGGGTTTGAAATAATGAACTTTATAAAAAGAGCTCTCAGGTTTATGTTTTTAAGAAAAACATAGTGACCGACATTAGTTCTATAACAAATGATGGTTACACTTATTAATCAATGATGGCTATCTAATTGACATTGGTTATACCAATAGTGGCTGATGATGGCTAGCCAACTACTGATAGTTTTAATAATTGACATCTGTCACTATATAAACCTGTGATAAAGAAAAATGACAAAACAAAGTTAGAAAATCAAATTTCAAGACTTTTAATGATCTAAATGAAGATTTTTTAGTTGTAGAATGATCTTCTTCATGTGTGGGATGCATTTTGTCCCACTAGATGTGCCACAATGTAGAGAAGATTATAAATTAAGTTAGTCAAACATTAGTAAATAAATCATGAAAAATGCATAAATAACTAACTAACTAAGCCTATCTATTCCTATGGGAATTACAAAGGATAGCATGAAAAAAATGAAATAAAGTAACATCATATTACCTTCCCAAATGGATTCACCATACCCATGTGGCTCAAAATCATGTTCTCCCTTGATCAAGAATTCTTATCTTTGTTAACAAAGTTGGAAAACTCCTCCAATGTCTCAAGAACACTCCATAAAACCTAGGCTCATGATTCCAAATCACTAAACTAGCCTATCAATGAAGCTTGTAACTAATTTTAATGGTCTATTAAAAAGGATTGTGGAGATAATTTTGCATAATAACTTTGCATAAATCAAGCAAAAAATTCATGTCCATGACCTCTCGATTTATAGATTTTAAAAATTGGTTAGGATCAACCACAACCATCCATCTCAAGATTGAGATGTGTGGCCATGGATACTCCTATTATTTGGAATTAAACTCATAAATATCCTCAAGATAAATAAGTATTAAAGAGTCATGGGAGGCATTAATTAGGCATGGGTGACAAATATTCTTGATATTTTATGCACTTATAGCTTGATGGATGTCACCCCATAACTGATGTCATTAGGTGATGTAGATATTCAAAATAAATTTCCTATAATGAGATATTCAAAAAATTCTATGGAATTCTTACTTAAGCTCTTAAATTGGATTAATTAGCTTAATTAATTTAATAAAGGTTAGTGTAATTCTTTGTAAATTGGTGCATAATTAATCTAAATGATTAGAAAGTCATATTACTGGATCATAATTTGATTGGAGAGGAACTAGAAGGCAATACTAGATGAGTTAGGGCTTTATTCCCATTTAGGATATTGCCGATACCAAATAACAAAGGTACGTGATGTGTACCAATGAATTAAAAGAAAAGAGTTATCCAGAGTACTAAATGGTGAATTTGTCATTTTGACTCAAAATGATTTGATCAAAGTTAGTTGGCCTATAAAATGCATTACCCTATTTAGGGATACTCTATCCTAAACTGGCACTTACAAGTGACAAGTTCAAACTATTTAGGACATTTTATGGATTTTGACCTAAAATGTGCATTTGAGTGCAATTCGAGTAAGATTGACAATTTCAACACAAATGGTGTTAGGAATTGGATGTCTACAATCAAAAGGTACTAAAATTGAATACAAGAAATGCTTGATAAATAAATTGACTAAAATGACTAATATAGCAATAAGTGGGTTAATATTAATGCTAAATAGGTTAGGTATGGTTTAAAAAATAGGTCAGGGTTATGTGAATAGGTAGAGACAAGGAGAGTTAGATCTATTGAGGGTAAGTCAGTGAAAATAGATTGCTATTATTTTATGCCATAGTGACCATCAATAGTTGAGGTGGCCATTAGTAGTTGATGTAACCATCAATGATTGGATAGACCGTTGACAATTAAGATGACCAGTAGTAATTACTATGTGTTGGGTTTAGGTGATGAAAAGGTTGTTTGGATAGGATTATAGAATGGGATTTTGAGAGATTGGATTAGGCTGGGTTTATTATGAAATACAAACAAAGTGACTAAATAACTAAAAATAGATACTTAGCTTACTAGTGGTTGATCAAGTGAATAATTGGGATAGATTATTGATAAATACATTAGTGGATTCTTGTATGATTTTGGTAGAGTAACAGTACTTGGTTTTTGGTTGATGGATAGTGACAAGTTGGATCTCTATTGTGATGGATATATTTATAGATTGTTGGAAAAAAATGTGCAAAAAAACTTTGGATATGAAAGCTCTTGATAGTTTTAGGATCCCTTTTTCACCTCCTACTCCTCTCTTCTTATAAGAAGGAAGGAGAGGTGAAACAATATGTTAATAAGAGCTCCAATTTGTTGTCTAATTTTAACTTTGATCTGCATGGGTTCACACATGAATTTGATAAGATAATTATAAAAAATCAAGGTGGAGTGAAGGGTCAGTTAAGCTGGTTTAGATGGTATAACCTGATTGTTAGTGTTCAGGGTGACCATCAATGGTTAGGGTGACCATCAGTAGTCAAGGGTCAATGTCAAGTTGAGTTAAAGAGGTAGGTTTAGTCAGTAGGTCAATCTAACTAAGGTTAGGTTTGGTTACTATTTTAAAGGTTAATTTGGGGCCCTAAGGAGTCTTGAAGGGGTCTAGGGGAATTGTTGTGTAGTTTGTATCAACAAGATATAAAATAAAAATGGATTATGGGTCGAAGGTTTGATTTCCCTGAGCATGAGAGGAGGTGTTCTCCCTCAAACTGAGATTTGATGAAGTAAAATAGAACTAGGTGTGAGGTTGATAAGTGGTTAAGGTGATGATAAAATATGAGTGATAGGTTGGGCATTGAAGTGCATACACGTCCACATAGTATAACAAAAGTGTGATATCCAAGATTGTGCATTGACTAGATTTCCATAGTTGGTAAAAATAAAAGTTGGTGCTAGAAGGACAAGTGATAAGTGGACCATGTAAATGCATTTAGGCATGGTAGTTGAGAACACTCATAAATGTAAGTCTCCTAAGCAAGGTCTATATTTTAATGGATATTCAAGGTAAGAAGTGCTCTTGAGGAAAACATAAATTAGTCAGGTGAAGTCATAGGTATTCAAGGTAAGAAATGCTCTTGAGAAGAGACAAGTTGGTCAAGTGTATATAAGGTAGTGCAAGTTCAAAAAATAGGTCAACATGGTAATAATTATTATTATAGTAAAAAGGACCAAGTAATATTAATGTAAAATGTGTATGAGTTTGGCCAAAATGGACCAATGACAAGGTGATGAGGTAGTTGGTATGGTACGTAGAGAAGGTAGTTTCCATGGGTTAGCACTGAGTGTGGGTGTCAAAATTTTGAAAAGTTGGTTGGTTGAATAAATTTTAAGACCCTGACTATTGATGATCAAGAGCCTTAGGGTTGATTGTCAATGATCACCTTAGCCATTAATAGTTAGGAGCCTTAGGGTCGACTATCGGTGGTCACCCTAACCATTTATGATTTGGAGGTAAACCCTAAAATCAAAAAGACAAAATCATTAAGTGATTCATTTTCACTCATTTTAATTTTGTGACTTTTATAAATTGCTTCTTTGGTATTTTGTGTAAGAGTGTTGATAAGGATTTTATTAAGTGGGTAACTAGGTAAATTTGATTGTTGATTTAACTGACCCATCAAAGGTAGACCAACAAGGATGCAGGGTGGGTGTGGATGAGGATGGATAGTGAGTTGGGTTGTGGGTCCCTATATTCCTCCTTAATGATGATCAAGGAATGAGGTAGGGGCTACTTTAAATTAGTAGATTAGATGTGATTTGGTATTACAAATAGTTTAGTTGCTTCTTGATTTATCATTGTTTTGGTGGGTGAGTTTGGGTTTGACCTAGGTATTAGGGTTTTGATGGGTTTTTGGTTAATTTTATAGGTGAAAGTGAAATTGGGAAGGGGTAGTTTAGTTAGGGTAGGGTACGGGTAGGGTTTATGAAAATTGGCAAAGATTGGTCATGTCTAGGTATGTTTTGGGTAGGCTAGGTTTAGGAGTTTTCCACCGATGGTGACACACAGTGACTATCAAGGGTCATCTTAATCATTTATAGTCAACGACCATAGGAAAAATGGTCACTTAACCATTGATATAAATCATGACCATTGATATTCAATATGAATGGTGAAAAGGTTAAGGTCAAGTTTATGAATTTTGTTAGTTTTGAATGGCAATGATGACTTGTAGATACAAATGATTGATGTGTAGTGGTTTTTAGTTAGGGTATAGGTAATTTTTGATAAGATTTTAGGGTAAAAATAAGATAAGTGATATATACAAGAGGTAGTTGTAAGAGGTCAAGTTGATAGACAAAAATAGTAAATAGAAATAATTGTGTCTTTTAATGAACCTTATAGGCATGAGAATAGATTTAGATGCATGATTAGGTGTCACACATCTTCTTGGAGATCCATCAAGGGATGACCATAGTAGACTGGGATCACATAGAGGAGGTGGGCCTTAGAGTGATATTGAACTACCATCACATGCCATAGGATGTGGTGATGATCATGGCCATTATCAAGAGATGGGATCCAACCATGAACACTTTTCTTCTACTGACTAGTGAGATGATGATCTTGTTACAGGATGTGTATAGGATAACTTGATTACCCAATGAAGTGATCTAATATATCACATTGATTAGGAGGAGAGAGACAAGTTCTTAGAGATATTATATGTAGATGATCATGATTTTTTTAGATGGCACACTGGAGGATTCAACTATAGTCCACTCTATTAAAGGGCAAGGGGTAAGAGGAGACTACTTATGATGATGATGATGATCATAGGATTATGCTTTGTTATTAAAAATTTGAGTAGTAGGAGGTTTTCTTATCTACTACTATGGGTATTAGTTGAGAAATTACTAGGATGCATAGTGTTTAGTTGGGTGCATATGCTTCTAATTCAAATACATATGGAGTTGTGGGGTTTCAGACCTAATAGGAGATATGACATCAGTGTTGGGTTTGTACTACACTATTGGGGCATATAAGCACATTTGATTTTTGTGACCAATGGGGTTGCCATGGGGGGTTATGTCTAGATGGAGTTCATAGTAAACTTTATGCAATGGAGAGATGCATTTTCCTATCTAGCCCAAGAGGAGTGTTACATAACATTGATTGGTTCAGGTGTGCCTTGGATTACTTGGTCATAGTTGATGTTATATAGAGGCCATACATTAGGTTTTTAGAGTGGGTTGGATATAAGAGACACAAATTATTCTTGCAAAGTTATAGGTAGATCCTTGTTAGGAAGGATGGGGAGGTAGAGGTCATCCCATTTTATAGGGTGCAAAGGTAGTTTGGCCTAGTGCAGGGTATCCCAAGCCCATTTCCCAAATACAAGCTAGAAGATGTAGAGATCTTAATATCTAAGCCATAGCCTATTCAAACATTACTTGATTGAGAAGATTTGCTAGTGTGGCCAGAGATAGATGATGAAGGTTTTATGTATGGTTACCCGACATGGTAATAGGCTCTTTATGTGGTAGTAGATTTTGGTGGTAATGATGATGGCCTATAGTTTGATGGATGTTGACCTAGCTAGTAGAGGTGGGTAGAGGGCATAGGTATAGGGGGTTTCCCCAAGTACATAAGTAGAAGTGATGTTAGCCATATCATAATCCTAGGTGGTATCTTTACAAGGTCAATTGGCTATAACATAGGGTTAGATAGCTATAGTTATAGGTGAGAGGCACCAAGGTAGAGCTCAGCAAGTCTTGGTTACCTAGGAGAGGGACTCCTTGAGATAGGCTAGAGGAGGAGTTGTAGCACCTGTAGGACCACTAGGAACTATCCCCATAACATAGTATCTATCCATAATGGAGGAGCTACACTACTATGAGTCCATAGTTCTAAGATGTTATCTTGATGAGCCCTAGTAGGTTGAGTACATATCTAGTTTGGTAGGTGGTGATATCATGGAAACACTAGGTTAGTGGGTTGCTTTTGTAGGTGGATATTTAGGTCCCTCAAGAGGATAGGCACCAAGAGGCAGTGGTGCCCCAAGGGCATAATCATGATATAGTTATGGGATATTATATTTTATTGTATATCATTTTGATACTGGCCTACAAGCTGATGTAACGAGATGTAAATTTTGAGAGAGAGGCATGTATATTTTTATATACATTATGATGTTATTGATGACAGACTCATGATTTATAGATATGATCTCTTTTATTGGTTATCAATCATAGTTTATGATTTGATGTTTATGTTTATGATGTTGATTATAGTTAAAGTGATCATTGATGATGTTATATTTATTATGCTTATGTTATGGATATGGATATTAATGTGGACTCACATAACTAGGCATGTGATGATATGGCCTTCTATTTATGTTTATGATAAGGTTGATATGATGTTTATAGTTGGTACATTCAATATGATAATGGTTTGGCTGATGGATAAATAATGCTAAGATGTTGATCACATGGATTATTATTTATGGTTTGTTTCTATGTGTTTTATGATGATGATGTTGATTATGGATATGATATTATTATGGTGTTCATGTTAAAATTTAATGAATATATGTTTCCTCATTTATATTTAGACATGCAATGAAAATTATTTATTGCATTGTTGTTTATGGATGTTATGACTCTGACATGATGATGGATACGCTAATGATGTATGTTTTTGTTCATGATACATGTTGATATGATATGATGTGGTTATTATTATGGTTATTTGATTAAGATAAAACACATAATGTAAGTTAAATAACAACACTAGATGTGAGAAAAAGAAGATAATCAAGAAACAAATGTCTAAGTGAATATATCAACTAGTTTTGAGAGGTTACAAAGAGGAACAATGCTTTTTCTTTGATAAGGACTAAAATAAAACCCAAGTTAGATTGGCTTAAGGAATATAATCCATTTAAATGATTCATATTAATCTTCATTAATTGGTTAAAAGGTGTCTCGATCATATAATGTCAAGTGAGCTTAAAATCCCTTGATTATAGTGTAAAAGGGAAGATGGATGAAAATGAAATCTTATTTCAAGAGTAACATGCCTTTTCTATAGGTTACCAAAGAGTTCGTATAAATAATCCCATGTCATATAAGATGTATAATGATCGATGTGGGAAGCCTAATAACAAGATTCAATTGTGACATTCAAAATTATTGCACTTATGAGAGCCAATTATATATTTCAAGATTAGTTTTCTTTTGTTTTAATTTTGATAATGGGTCTTTTAATTTTTTATTGTTTATGAAGTTGATTGATGTGAGAAGCTTCCAAGAAATTACTATTCTTTTGAAAAATGCTTTACTCGGCCATACTTCAAGGGATTTGTCTAAATTTGTTTGATTTATTCAAGGCTTCTTGATATCTATCCTCTAAGGGAGCAGTCTACCTTATATTGAGCAATTTTTTGATATGTTTTCAGTATATATCCTTCAAGGGAATAGTATGCAAATGCTAAGAATGACCCATGAATATTTTTGTTTATGATGTTGTTTTTTATTTTTCATAACATAAAATTGTTTACATAGGCTTAAATTTTGACCTTTATGAAAGAAAAACAAAAATCACATGAAGGTTGATTAGGTGTAAAAAGGGTTAGGTGAAAATGATCATGGGAACCCATCATATAAAAGGGGAATAAAGTACCATGAGAATCATATCATGGGTAGAGACATGGTACCCATAATTAAATATTAAGCTATGATTGTGATGGATAATCACATGATTTGATTGTAATGTATTGTCCCTAAAATAAAGAGATAAGTTTGTTTGAAAGTAAGGGATGAGCTTAAGTTAAACAAAAGGTGAGTTTGATCCTTTTAGCAAAATAAAGGACATAGATGCAAAGCATTAAGGGGCTTAGGTTTTATATTTCCCTTGAAAGAGGACAAACAATAAGTTCCTAATCCATATTTTTGCATTATGATATAAGGTACAAGCTAATTGAAATCAAATTTACCCTACTTTCTTTTTACCATATTGGTGACATGTTAGTTTTCCTTTAAGAAGAGCTATTTGATATTGTATTATTATAATCTAAGGTGTTTTTTATAATCACATTTGATATGATATTGATAGACATGAATATGGGTGAGGGTGGCTAAATGATGCTCATCAATTAGCTCAAACTAGGCTAAATGGTGTTGATGATAATCAACTTTTGAAATGAGATCTTATAAAGATATGTGAAGAGATGGGATTCAAAATTTGAGAGGCAAGACAACCTCCATGCCAAACACAAAAGATAATGAGGTAGCACCCATATGGGTTTTAATGCAAGTACAATATACCCATAAGGTGAAGTAGATGTGTAAATTCTAATCCTAACTAGATGCATTGACCATTCTAGTGAACATGTTCTTAAGAGTTTTATTAGAGGCTTCTACTTATCCATTCGCTTGAGGGTGTTAGGGAGATGAGAAATTTAAATTGATACTGAATTCATCACAAAGACCCTAAATTTTTTTGTTTTTAAAATATTTTCCATTATCGATGATGATTTTGTTAGGAAAACTGAAATGATAAATGATATGATGATTAATGAAATCGACAATCTTTTTAGATTTGAAGGAGATGAGAAGAATAAATTCAACCCATTTGGTGAAATATTTAGTCTTAATGATGATATAATGATGTCGCTATGAATAATGGGGGTTAATTTCACTAATGAGGTCCAAACCCCATTGTGAAAAAGGCATAAATTTTGTGGAGACATGAAGACTATGGCTAGGTGCATGATGTAAATTGGCATGTTGTTGACACTTCACACATTTTTTCACATAATCACAATAATATTGATTAAGGTAAGGCCAAAAATAGCTAAGGTGAATGATGAATTTAGCCATGATGAGGCCACTAAAGTCCCCCATAGATCCCATCATGCATTTCCTTGATAGCATGAGAGGCTTCATAACTGCATAGCTAGTATAAGAGGAGATCATCAAAGCCATAGCCATTTCCAAGATACAAACTAAAGGATGTAGAGATCCTAATATCTAAGCCATAGCTAGTTCAAACATTTCTTGATCAAGAGGATTTGCCAGTGTAGCCAGAGATAGATGATGTAGGTTTTGTGGATGGTTACCCTACATGGTAGTAGGCTCTTTATATGGCAGTAGATTTTGGTGGCAATGATGGTAGCCTATAGTTGATGGATGTTGACCTAGCTAGTAGAGGTGGGTAGTGGGCATAGGTGTCAGGGAAACCCTAGAACAATAAACATGCTCCAATCCCTACTGAGTTAGGATCTTGCTCTACCAATTAGAACACATGTGATTACTTCTTGTATTAGCAACTAAACACGGAATTATGCCAGAATCAATAAGTAACTAGAAATATGAAACAACACAGGAATTAAGAGACAATACACAATTGTATTATATACATAGAAGAATATACAATAAGGAAGATGCCACTTCTTCCTCCACCTCAAAGGTTCGCCACACCTCAAGACCTTCTTCCCTCTCTCTCTCGGTCCCAACAATCAACTCCAATACAGAATTGATGTTCACCTCTCCAACCAGTCAGTAACACGCTGCCAGTTCACCAAGTACACATCCGTACTCCAAGTAGATCCCCTGCTCTCTGCTACCTGCAAATCACTAGACCTTACTCACCATGTAGACATCTCTACACCCCTGAAGAACCCTTGTCCTTACCTCACCAAGTCCTTATGATTCTTCAACCAGTACTCCAGTGGATCAGCTCCTTGACCTTGCAGACCTTGCAACTCTCCCTGATCATACACACTCAGCACCCCTTGGAACTAGGAGGAGCTACACTAGCTCTCTCTAAAAGCTCTATGGCTTTCTAGCACACATTTACAATACAGCCCATGAGTCCATATATAGATCTCATGCTTACAATAATTAGACTAACCTAATTAAAATAATTAGACTCGCAACTCAAGACTACGACTAGCCTTCAACATGCAAACTAACAGTCTCAAAATAGACTCTCTTGGATTCGTCATGTACCGACGTCGACACCTCCAAGACCGATGTCGGCTGACTGGTAACCGACGTCGGTTGCTTCCTCTTGCTATCTGACCGATGTCGGCTGATCAGACCGATGCCATTACTCCTGCAACTGATTTTGCAACTCTGCATCCTCCGTAACTTCTCCTGTTTGCATCCTGGTGAAGCTTTTAGCTCCACAACCTAACAATAGGTATAGGGGGTTTCCCCAAGTACATAAGTAGAAGTGATGTTTTCCATATCAAAAGCTTAGGTGATAGCTTTACAAGGTCAATTGGCTATAACACAGGGTTAGATAGCTATGGTTATAGGTGAGAGGCACTAGGGTAGAGCTCAACTAGTATTAGTTACTTAGGAAAGGGACTCCTTGAGATAAGCTAGAGGAGGAGTTGTAACACCTGTAGGACCACAAGGCACTATCCCAATAGCATGGTATCTAGCCATAATGGAGGAGATACACTACTATGAGTCCATAGTCTTGAGATGTTATCTTGATGAGCCCTAGTAAGTTAAGTACAAATCTAGTTTGGTAGGTGGTAATAACATGGCAACACTAGGTCAATGGGTTACTTTTGTAGGTGGATAGTTAGGTCCCTTGAGAGGACAAGCATCAAGAGGCAATGGTGCCCTAAGAGACAATGGTGCCCCAGGGACATAGTCATGATATAATTATGGGATACTATAGTTTGTTGTATATCATTTTAATACTGGCCTTTGATTTGATGCAGTGAGAAGTAAATTTTGAGAGAGAGGCATGTATATTATTATATACATTATGATGTTATTGATGACAAACTCATGATTTATAGATATGATCTCTTTTATTGTTTATCATTCATAGTTTATGATTTGATGTTTATGTTCATGATGTTGATTATAGTTATGGTGATCATAGATGATGTTATATTTATTATGCTTATGTTATGGATATGGATATTAATGTGGACTCACCTAGTTAGGCATGTGATGACATAGCCTTCTTTTTATGTTTATGATAAGGTTGATATGATGGTTATAGTTGGTATATTCAATATGATAATGGGTTGGGTGATGGATAGATAATGCTATGATGTTGATCAAATGGATTATTGTTTATGGTTTATTTCTATGTGTTTTATGATGATGATGTTGATTATGGATATGATATTATTATGGTGTTCATGCTAAAATTGAATGAGTATATGTTTCCTCATTTAGATTTAGACATGTGATGAAAATTATTTATTGCATTGTTGTTCATGGATGATATGACTTTGACATGATGATGGATATGCTAATGATGTATTTTTTTGTTCATGATACATGTTGATATGATATGATGTGGTTATGATTATAGTTGTTTTCTTAAGATAAAACACATAAAGTAAGTTAAATAACAACACTAGATGTGAGAAAAAGAAGATATCAAGAGACAAATATCTAAGTGAATATATCAACTAGTTATGAGAGGATACAAAGAGGGAACAATGTTTCTTCTTTGATAAGGACTAAAATAAAACTGAAGTTAGACTAGCTTAAGGAACATAATCCCTTTGAATGCTTCACATTAGTGTTCATTAATTGGTTAAAAGGTGTCTTGATCACATAATGTCAAGTGAGCTCAAAATCCCTTGATTATAGTGTAAAAGGGAAGATGGATGAAAATAGAATCTTATTTCAAGACTATCATGCCTCTCCTAGAGGTTAAAAAAGAGTTCATATAAATAAGCCTATGTCATATAAGGTGTATACTGATTGATGCGGGAAGACTACTAATGAGATTCAATTGTGGCTTTCAAAATTATTGCAATATGAGAGCCAATTATAGATTTCAAGATTAGTTTTATTTTGTTTTGATTTTGATAATGGGTATTTTACTTTGTTATTATTTAAGAAGTTGATCAATGTGACAAGCTTCCAAGAAATTGATATGCTTTTGAAAAATGCTTTACTCGGCCATACTTCAAGGGAGTAGTCTATGTTTGTTTGATTTATTCAAGACTTCTTGATAGATATACTTTAAGGGAGCAGTCTACCTTATATTGAGAATTTATTTGATATGTTTTTAGTAGCTATCCCTCAAGGGAATAGTCTACAAATGCTAGGAATGACCCATGAATATTTTTGGTTATGATGTTTTTAATTTTGCATGACACAGGCTTAAATTTTGATCTTTATGAAGGAAAAACAAAAATCAAAAGAAGGTTGATTAGGTGTAAAAAGGGTTGGGTGACAATGATCATGGGAATCCATCTTGTAAAAGGGTTAGAAAGTACCATGAGTGTAATGTCATAGGTAGAGCCATGGTACCCATTATTAAAGATTAGGCTATGATTGTGATGGATAATCACATGATTTAATTGTAATTGATTGTCCTTAAAATAAAGATATGAGATTGTTTGAAAGTAAGGGATGAGATTAAGTTAAACAAAAGGTGAGTTTGATCCTTTTAATAAAACAAAGGACATAGATGCAAAGCATTGAGGGGCTCAATTTCTAGGTTTCCCTTGAGAAAGGAAAACCAATAAGCTCTTAATCCATATTTGTGTATTATGATATAAGGTCCAAGATAATTAAAATCAAATTTACCCTACTTGTTTTTTCCTTTAGGATGAGGTCTCTGATATTGAATTATCATACTCTAAGGTATTTTATATAATCACATTTGATATGATCTTGATAGACATGAAGATGGGTGAGGGTGGCTAAGTGATGCTCATCAAGTAGCTCAAGCTAGGGTAAACGGTGCTAACGATAATCATCTTTTTAAATGAGATCTTATAAAGATATGTGAAGAGATGGGATTTGAAATTTGAGAGGCAAGACAACCTCCATGCCAAACATAAAAGAGAATGAGGTAGCACCCATAGGGGTTTGAATGTTATTACAATATACCCATAAGGTAAAGGGGATGTGCAAATTCTAATCCTAACTAGATGCATTGACTATTTTAGTGAGTATGTTCTTAAGAGTTTTATTAGAGGCTTCTACATGTCCATTCGCTTAAGGGTGATAGGGAGATGAGAAACTTAAATTGATACTGAATTCATCATAAAGACCCTAAACTTGTTTGTTTTTAAAATATTTTCCATTGTTGATGATGATTTTTTGAGGAAAATTATAATGATAAATGATATGATGATTGATGAAATTGACAATCTTTTCAGCTTTGATGGAGATGAGAAGAATAGCTTCAAACCATTTTGTGAAATATTTAGTCTTAGTGATGATATAATGATGTCACTATGAATAATGGGCGTTAATTTCTCTAATGAGGTCCAAACCCCATTGTGAAAAAGGCCAAAATTTTATGGAGACATGAAGACTATGGCTAGGTGCATGATGTAAATTGGCATGTTTTTTACACTTACCACACTTTTTTACATAATCAAAATAGTTTTTATTAAGTGTAGGCCAAAAATAGACAAGTTTAATGATGCATTTATCCATGATGAGACCACTAAAGTGCCCCATAGATCCCATCATGCAATTCATTGATATCATGAGAGGCTTCATGACTACATAAGTAGTATAAGAGGAGATCATCAAATCCAAATTTATAAATAATCCCTTAAAATGTTATAACATGAGGTACTCTAGATAATTTCTCTTCAAGGATTCTTAAAAAGGTTAGAGGGAATGATGACCAGGTTAATATAGTCAAAGGTCTACTGATACTAGAGGTCAGATTGGTTTGCCTCCACATTAAAGATGGTGGGAGAAAATAATTTGATGTAGGAGGGATAAATAAGTCTATGGATAATGATATATAGCTTAGAATTAGTGGGTAAAAATTATATCTAAGAGGTGAGGGAAGACATGTTATTAGTGAACTTGTTCATAGATTACAGGGTACCTTGGATATGGTAATTCTCAAATGATGTTAAGAGTTCATCAACTAGTTATTTATACTATTGCATAACATCATTATTGCATTGATAAGAGCCTTTTATTTGATTGAACACAATTTTAAAGTCACCAAATATATTGATCATTTTGACTCCTAAGGCTAATGCAATTTGGAGGCCTATAACTAGGGATTCATACTCATCCATGTTATTGGTACATTTAAAATATAGCTTAAAGAATAAAGGAAGAGGTTCATTGTGAAGGGAAATAAGGATGAAACACTCTCCCCCACCATGTTGACACTTTGATCTATCAAATAACATGGTCACTTGATAGGCAAAGTCTACCTAAGAGAAGGTTGTGATAGACTCACCTAGAAACTCAAGAGGAGGAGGTTGGTTATCTGTTAATAGTGCATCAGCCAATTGGTCAACAATAAATTTCCCTTTAATTGAATTATATTGAAATAACTCAAGGTCAAACTTAGTAACACATGATCCACTTGGCCATACATTGGTTTTAGTATGGCTTGGAGTGTATATACATGAGTGGGTCAGTATTGGTTATGACATAAGTCTTGTGGTTGAGAAGGTAATGGAAAAGTTTGGTGGCCACAAATACCAATTCTAAGCAAAGTTTCTTAGTATGGGTGTATTGAGTCTCATACTCTACAAGTGTGTGGCTTATGTAGTTGATGGATTTCTCTTTGTGTTGTTTATCTTGATGAGAAAGCATTTTCCCTAAGGAGTGGTCGGTGGAAGAAATATAAAGGTAAAAAGGTTGATCATCCTTGGGATGGGTAAGGACATGTGGAGATAAAAGGTAATTTTTAAGTGAATCAAAGGCCTTTTAATAGTCATTATTCCACCTAAAAGCTACCTCCTTCTTCAGTTTGTGGTGTAAGGGTTGGAATCAATTTGAGAGTTGAGAGATAAAGAGACGAATGGATTGAATCTTCCCTTGAAAACTATGAAGTTGCTTAAGGTGGATAGGAGGAGGCATGTCGAGGATTGATTTGATTTTAATTGGATCAAATTAAATTCCTAGAAGGGAGATGATAAATCTAAGGAGCTTCTATGACAAGACCCAAAAATTTCACTTCTTGGGGTTAAGGCGGCCATGGTAATGGATGAGGTACTCAAATATAATCTTAAGAATGACCAAATGATCTCTACAATATTTGGACTTCTTGAGGAGTTCATCAACATAGTCTTCAATGATTTTATGGATAAGGTCATGGAAGATGTAATTCATGACACATTTGTAGGTTATACCAATGTTTTTTAGTCTAAAAGGCATGAACCTATAGTATAAGGTACCCCATGGGGTGATTGTAACTCATGAACCTGTCCATGAGAGATAACATCTCATGGCCAACTTAAACTAGTTGGTTAATGCTTGGTAGAGGAAAGTTGTCTTTTGGGTAAGCAAGGTTGAGTTCATGAAATTCCACATAAATGCATAGTCCCCCTATGGCTTTGGTGATAGGGATGACATTTGAGACCTATTGAGGGTAATCAATAGGATAAATCAAATTGATGGATAAGAGACATTGCATTTCTTATTTGATAAGAATGTTTATGCAAGGGTGAATTCATTGAAGTTTATTTTTAATGGGTTTATATTCATTATTGGTAATGCTTTTGTGGGTAGAGATGGAGGGGTCGATGCCAGACATGTCACTATAAGACCAAGCAAATGCTATGCTATGATCTAGAAGGAAGGAGGGGAAGTTTTGAAGCTCTTTAGAATTTATTGACTAGCCAAGTTTGAAAATGCACAAGTCATCTAAAGTACCCAAGTTGATATCCATGGTAGATTCATTCAACATGGTTGAAGTCTTAAGAGGTAGAGATTTGTGGATGGAAGAATTTGGTGCACCAAGATAAGTGAGAATGAATTCATCATCCTAACACTAAACAATATTAATGGTAAGAGAGTCATCTCCTATCATCTCAAGATGAGTTAAAGGGATGGTTACATTCTCCCCATCCTTTCTATTGGTCAAAGGTCCAAGGCTGATCATGTTGATGTAAAAAAAAAGTTAGGGGGGATGATGTTAGGATCCTCTAGTTCTAATGGTGAAGGTGGGATTTCCTCATCAATGTTTGTGAAGGGAGGTGAACTGGTTTTCTGGTCTAGTGGAGAAAACCCTGAGCTAGGTTGCTCATGGGATTTTTGAGTTTGGATTAGAATCAAATCATGTGGCCCCTATTCATATTGTCTATGACCAAAACCCTTCTAAGCACACCTATAGAGATAGGTATTAGAGAAACTTAGTTTATCTAGATGGGAGAAGTCAGAGGTGAATGGTCGAGGTAAAAGAGAGGTGACTAAAGCACAAAGGGGTTTGTCAAGTCCCCCATAGATGAAAAGGGTTTGATATTTTGAAGTTATAAGGGGAATAATGGCTCTAATATTGGGGACATACCTAGGTTGGTTGTTAAGTTGCCAATACTCATGAGGAGTAGGGAAGGCATCAAGGGTCAAGAGGCAATATTATCCAAGTGAAAGGCATTGAAATGCTAATTCTAAGGGGTCTATGGTAGGGATTTGATCTAAGAGGATCAATGAGCTAGTAGATGCCCCATTGGTAGAATATATGACTTCATCTTTTATGGTTGAGGGTTTGTCTTTGGTTGATGAGGGTGTGATAGATAGAGGTAGAAAGATGTCATTAAGTTGATATGTCATTTTGCATGATGAAAAGGGACTTTGGTTAGCTTGTATAGTGATAATCTGACCTTCATGCTCAAATTTAATGCAATGATGAAGGGTAGAGGGTACACAATCCATGGAGTACATCCAAGGTCATCCCAATAAAACATTATACTCGAAATCATGTTCTACTACATAGAAGAGTTATGGGAGTATGTGAGGTCTCAAGCGAATGTGAAGGACAACCATTCCTAAATTAGTGGCCATGGTATCATTGAAGGATTGAAGGATGGCCAAGGTTTCAAACATGACATTATTTGGTAGTTTAAGTTGATCATAGGCATGAGAGGAGATGATATTAATATTGGCTCCCCATCAAGCATAACCTATTTGATGTGGGTTTGGTTGATTTAGGTAGTGATGAAAAGAGGGGGATATAGGTCATTGGGGTGGATAGAAGGTATTTTTGAATCCTTGAAGGTGACCAGGTTGGAGATTTGGAGAGAGAAAACAAAGGTTGCCAATGTTTGAGGGTCTTTAGGTTAGACCTCTATTTATTACAATGCCTCTATAATTACTTGGTGATTATGTGGTGAAGTAGAAACCAATTCATATAGGACCATCTTTACTGGGGTTTGGTAAAGCTATTTGAGAACCACGTTTATGATTGATTCATAGGGGTTGAATTAAGAGGTACCTAGGATAGATACCTTGGGTTTGGTTGAAGTTAAAGGTGCTTGAATTTGACTTATTTTGGAGGTGGAAGATGGGTATGTCCATGAGATGGACACTTTTTCCTTCCCCTTATCTTTTTGTTGAGCATGTGATTATGTGACCACATGGATACTATGGATAGAGAGAAGAGTCAGGGTAGGATATTGGTTTGGTTCCCCCTCACTTTGAGCTAAGAGGGGAGTAGATAGGCATTAAGTATTAGTTATTACTAGTTGGTATGGTAGTAGTCTTAAGGGAGGTTCATCTCATAATAGGTCATCCTCAATATAGAGCTAATGGATTATGGTTTGGAGAGCATTATAGTTCTCTATGTTATGCATGGGTTAACTATGATAGGAGCACACTTAATGGTCACTATACTAGATGGGTTTTGGACCAAGAGGGTCAAATGATCTAATAGGAGGTAATTTCAAATAATAATCTTGTAATAACCTTTGGAAAATAGTTGAGTAAGACTTAGCTAAAGGTGGTGAGGGTCCAGAGGTTTTATCCTTGGTTGGTGGGATGGAAGTATTTTTAGACACAGGCTTGATGTTGGAGGTCTTGGGTAAGGTAATGTTCTTTATGCCTGATTTTAGTTTAGGTAAGTAAGTTGATAAGTTAGAGGTAGGAAATGCCAAGGTAGTTAGGATGGTTATTGATGGCTCAAAAAAGATGGGAATGTTAGAAAACAAGATTGATTGGGTAACCAAAAGTAGTGGTTGGGTTTTGGTTGAAATAGTTAGCTTATTAATAAAAGTATAAGGATGAGGCCCTAATATAGAGGTTAAAGTTGAGGGGGGAAAACTTTGGACTTCTAGATTTTTTTAGTTTTACCTACTTGGTTTATTTGGTTTGGTTCTTGGTTGGTGGGTTTGGTGAGGTTAGCTCTAGTTTTAAGGACAAATGATTAAGGCTATGTATAGGGATGATGCCAAGTTTTTTAGTTGGTTTGGTTGAATTGATAAAGGATGATTTTGTTATTTTATATGGTTGAGAAATGGTTGGGTTAGCAAAGGTTCTTATTGGTTCAGTTGATATAATAGTAGGTTGGATGATAGAAGTAATAGGTTGGTTCATCAAAGAGGTGGTTGGAGGTTATTTTTTGGTGATATAAGGGATACCCAATTGTTTCCAAAAGGTGGCTTGATCCATGTCAGGTTTGGAGATAATATCCAATATCTGAACTAGTTTAGAGAACGGTTTATATACTGGTCTTATTCCGAGGGTAGTAGGCTCAAAAGCTAAACCCATAGGTTGAGAAAGGGGAATTGTGACCTCATCCTTTTCCTCAATCAAAGGATGAAAGTTTTGGATGGGTGGTTCCTCTATGGGAGTTATATGTGTGGTTTTTTATTCCTTAGGAATGATCTCCAAAGGAGGGGTGAATTGCTCAGTAGTTGAGGGAGAAGGTAAATTTTCGATGGTTGCCTACTTAGGTATATCAGTTGAAGGAGGGGTTGATGACTCCACTAACTCAATAAGTGGAGGAGGGGAAAAGCTTAATTATTCAATTTATGTCTCCAAATGAAAATAAGGTAACTCCACCACCTCAATAAATGGAGAGGGTGAAGAATAGATAGATTGGGTGGTAGGTTCTTAAGTGATGAGTGTGTTAAGAACCATATTGATGGTATGGGCATCATGAGAACACTAAGATTTATTGATATCATTTTTGGTAGGTACATGATTGGGAAAATATTTCTAAAAATGTCAAGGGATTGGTTTAGAGGTTCATTAGGGTTGTTTAACACAAATTCCCCCTTGTCAATGAGGGTTTGGATAACACTTTTAAAGGTATTAAACCTACAACGTCATGTCCAACTACTCGATGGAAAGCACATAGGTCATTTTCATTGTACCAGCCAAGTGCAGGATCAGAAGAATCAAATTATTGAGGGGGTTTGATGAGAGTAATCTATATGATATAATCTTTTACTAACTTCTCCAGGACTGAAACATAAGATTCCCCAACCGGAGTAAATTACTTCTAATTATCTCAGTTTTGGTTTCTCATGTTTTGTTTTGAGGAGTTAGAAGAGTTTGGTTGATTGATAAATGGTGGAAGAGTAGTCTTAAGGACAACCACATTCATATTTCCCTTGATTTTGGCATTGGTATTGGTTTGGTTGCTTAGTTTAGAGGAAGATGCCTCATTGGTTTTATAGGTATATTTTTTATTTTCCAACTTTAACTTTCCTTCATTGATGCCTCTATTTTATATCTTACATGCCATGGTAAAAGATTCATCAAACTTTTTGAAGCTCTGAACACACAATGTAAAATATATGTGCTAAGCACATACCTGAGCAAAAAGTTTTATTAGTTTGGGTTGGGGTAAATAGAAGGAAATTTGATTGATTAGACTTCTCCGATGGACTAAAAAATTAGCAATAGATTAATCATCAAATTTCTAGATAGAGTAAAGGTTAGTAATGGAAACTTTCTTGGATATTTTATTGAAAAGTGATCTAAGAAAGTTTGGACTAGCTGGGTGAAAGAGAAGAGAGAATGTTTGGTTATGGCACTATACCAATCTAATGCTAGATCGGATAGGAACATGGGAAGGTATGAAGAATGAGGGCATCATCATAGGTAGTCAAATAACATGAATGCTTAAATTCCATAAGATGTTTTTGGGAGTCTTCCTTACTTTGGAATTTATAAAACTTGGAAAGTTCTCATTGAGGTGGATATGGTCTGATAGGGACAGATGGGTGAATGGGTTCATTGCAGATCTAGTCATATGATAAGATGTTCTGAGTACTAAAGATGGATGAATCTAAATTAGTCATTTTATCCATGAGAATTTTCATTAGATCCATTTTGGGTTGTGCACCTAAAAGGTTATAAAGTGCATATTGTTGTTTTGGTTGGGTGATATATTGATAACTGGTAGGAGGTTGAGGAGCTACCACACATTGATATAAGTAGATGTAAGTGGTTGGATAATGGGTAGAGGTACATGGCATTGTGGGTTAGGTATATAACCCAATTTAGGAATTTTGGGCACCTATTAAGAGGTTAATATAGGTTAGGTAGGAGCTATAGTTGGGTTTTTAACTAAAGGAAAGGTGGTGACCTTTGTACTAATTGGTGGTAAGGTAGAAGGTATAGACACCACAAGATTTTGAAGTGGAGAAGTGACTACTAGATTGTGGGTAGCCAAAGTAAGGTTGTAAATGATAGTAGTAGATGCTTCCATGGTGAGGGGAGTATAGGTGGTTAATGGTTGGGTTACTCTTAGGGTATAGGAGTTGTCGGTGGGGGTGGAAGGTGTAAGGGTGTCATTAGGTTGGTTTTCCATAGTATTATCAAAGGTATTATTGGTAGATAAAGATGCTTTGATAGTCAATGACTAGGTGGTAATTGCGGTAATAGAAGGGTTCTCCATAAGGTGGGAAGGCATTCCATAAGGTGGGTCCACTAGTGTAACTGAAGCAAGGGTGTGGTGAGTCATGGTGCTGAGATAATGCTAAAAAGCCATAGGGTTGTTATCTAAGAATGTGGCAAATTTTATATCTCCTTGGGAAACTACCTGAGGGAAATAAGGAATTTCCAAAAGATGAGATTTTTTTGGCTCAGAAATGTACTCCATAGATGAGGAGGTAAAAGAGGTTGATTGGTTTGGTGATGGGTTCTGTTCTTCTAGGTTCTTTCATTGTTGGCAAGTTACGACCATACAAGATAAGGGAGAGAGAATTAAAAAACAATCTCACCACTAAAATAGAGAGAAGATAAGAAATGATCAAGGAAATCAAACACACACTAAAAGGTATGTTAAGTCTTAAAGTTCCTTTTATTCTCTCTTTTGGCTTATGCCTTAAGATTTAAGAACCATGTGTCTAAAATTGGATTTTAAGGAAGGTACTAAAAAATAAGTTTATGATTGGTTTTATGTTACATTTAGGTTCTCAAAAAGGATCTATATTGTAAATCAATACATGGCTTAGTATTTGGGACTACCCCCTCAATTTGCACACTATAGTGATAAGGGTGTCGGGTGCTTAGCTAATATATACTGATTTTTAGAGTTTATACTCAACTAGAGATATGAGTTAGTTCTCTCCTTGGTAATGAACTCCAAGTAAGATTTCCAGGAAAGGGTAAGGTGATTGATATGCGATGAAATCCTAGTCTGGACTTATGTCAAGTTATTTAGATGTTTGATTGATGTAGGTGGTTTGGTTTATGTGTGTGATCCAAGTGATGCTACGATCAAATTACTTTTCTTTAATTTAACTAAATGAGCTAAACTTACAAGAAACTAATGTATATAGTTGATTTTAAACCTAAAATAAATATTAATTTTGTTTATGAGCATAGACTAGGGAGAAGAGCATATAGATGTAAAAAAAATAAAACTCAAGTAAAGACTCAAGGGTCCCACCAGGTGTGCCATAATGTTTCAAAGAATTTAATCTTATATTTTAAGAAAGGAAGAAGAAAGAAACTAGATACAAGAATGGTTGAAAACCCTATTTGGTAGTGCACATGTTGAATTAGATGATTTTAGAGAGATCCTATTTGGAATGGGGGGAATGACCTACAAAGAAGACAATACTAAAGCAAATGGTTGGTTATATATATATATATATATATATATATATATATATATATATATATATATATATATAAAATGTATGTATGTATGTATGTATATGGGTGGATTTGATAGCACTGGCTAGATCTCAAAAGCAAGAGATTCCTTGGGGGCTATCAATCCACATGTTTTAAACAATTAAGTCTATAAAATAGAAGATAAAGTACTTAATCAATAATAAAAAGGTACTAAAATTGAATACAAGAAAAGTTTGATAAATAAATAGACTAAAATAATGAATATAGCAATAAATGGATCAATACTAATACTAAATAGGTTAGGTGTGGTTCAAAAAATAGGTTAGGGCTCTGTGAATAGGAAAAGATAAAGAAAGATGGATTTGGTTGAGGGTAAGTGAGTGAAAATATATTTCTATTATTTTATGCCATAGTAACCATTGGTGGTTGAGGTGACTGTCAATGTTTGAAGTAACTGTCAATGGTTAGATAGATCGTCGATGGTCAAGATGACCATTGGTAGTTATTATGTGTTGGATTTAGGTGATGAAAAGGCTATTTGGATGGAATTATAGAATGTGATTCTAAGAGATTGGCTTAGGTTAGGTTTTTGAAAAATATAAACAAAGTGTCTGAATAATTAAAAACAAATATTTACCTTGTTAGTGGTTGATCTAGTGAACAGTTGAGGAAGATTGTTGATAAACTCATTAGTGGAGTCTGGCATAATTTTGGTAGAGTAATAGTTCTTGGTTGTTGGATGATGGATGGTGGAAATTCAGCTCTCTATCATGATGTCTAGATTTTTAGATTTCTATAATAATACCTAGAAATAAACTATGGATATGAAAGCTCTTGATAGTTGTGGGATCCATTTTTCACCTCTTACTCCTTTCTTTTTATAGGAAGGAAGGAGAGGTGAAACCATATGTTAACAAGATATCTAACTTGTTGTCTAATTTTAACTTCAACATGCATGGGTTCATACGTTAATTATACAAGATAATTATAAAAAAAATAAGGTAGAGTGAAGGGTAAATTAAGTTAGTTTAGATAGTGGAACCTGACCATCGAGGGTCAAGGTGACCATTGATGGATATGGTGACCATCAGTGGTTGAGGGTTAAGGTCAAGTTGAGTTAAAGAGGTGGGTTTATCTATTAGGTAAATCTAACTAAGTTTAGGTCTATATTATATTTGAATGGTTAAATTGGGGCCCTAGCAGGTCTTGAAGTGGTATAGGGGAGTTATGACATTCAAAACCATCATATGCAAATTTTTGGTGTCTACAAGTAGTGAGAATAGTAAGTTGATTCTTCTTATTATTTGAAATAGCCTAGGTCACAAACCCAAATGTTAATAAATTATATATCTCTTCTAATTCTTTAAGGATGCATTGGAATCTATATAGTTTTGCATCTAGAATGTCATCCTCAATCGACACTATTACATCACCAAAATTTATGTGAGATAAATGGTCTGGCCCCAAGTTTTGATTTCTAGGTTTAAAATTTTTTGAGAAATGGAACTCTTAGATTATAAATATCCATATATATATGCACCTATGTAAAACAATCTTGTTCATGAGGTACTTGAGCAACTAATGATCAATGAAAAAGATGAATAGGGTTGCCAATAGATATTGCCTAAATTTTTGTAAGGCATAGACCATTGCCAATGCCTTGTACTTTATGGTGGTGTAATTTGTTCTACCTACATCAATTTATTACTTGAAAAGGAGATGAGGTGGTCTATCTTTCCCTTTATTAGTTGTGAAAATATGGTGCCAATCTAGAGCCTGAAGCATCAACATGGATGTGAAAAAGAGTTGTCTAGTCTGGAAATTGTAGAATTAGTGTGCTAGCCAATTTCAGCTTCAATTTTTTAAAAGCCTCCTCTTACACCCCACCCCAATAGAACAAGCCATATTTGTGCAAGATCTCCTCCATAGGCATTGTAATATCTATGTATTTCCTTATGAACTTCTTATAGTAGCCACAATGGCCTAGAAAGGCATGAACATCTTTCTATGTTAAGGGAATCTAGAGTTGAATGATGATGGCTATCTTCATAGGATCAACAAGAAAACCATCATTACAGATGATGTGATTGAGAAATGTTACAAATGGGGTTATGAAGACACACTTATTCATGTTTAATGATATCTAGAGCTATCTACACCTCTAAAACATGAGGCATAAATTGTCATAGTGGTCCTTTACAAGGCCATATATAGTCTAGTCATCAAGATGGACTCAAAGAAACTTATAGATGAAGTCTTTAAAATAAGTGGTCACCATTATGGAGAATATGATTGATAAATTATTGAGCACAAAGGGAATCACATTATAGTCAAAATAAACCCATTCAGTCACAAAGTTTATTTTGGTTTTATCATCCTTTTCTATTTACACTTGATGGTAGCTCGAGAAACCATCAGTGAATGTATAGATTTTGTAGCCTATGATTCCATCCAAAACTTCATCAATAAATGGGGTTAAGAATAGGTCGGTGATGCAAATTTTCAAAAGCTAGTAGTCAATGTAGATACATATCTACCCATAATTTTTGATGATTTTGACCATCAAGCTCACCCATTTAAACTCCTATATAGGGTAAATGATGCCCATGGCCAACATTCTATTAATGTCCATTTTCACCTTGGCATGGAGATTAAGATTCATCATATACAAGTATTTTTTGATAGGACTCACACCATCTACTAGATTGATGCTCATTTTTCCAAGGGAAGGGTAGGTGCCCTTCATGTCATGGTAGTTGAACGGGAAAAAGTCCTAAAACTCTTCTAGGAGGTTTATGATTCACATCATTTCTACCTTAGACCAGTATGCACCTATAGTGAAAATCTTGGGCTCATCCTCTATGATGATGTCCACTTTGCTAGTTTTTAGGGGCATATAATAGGGTTCATTCCTCTCCTAATGATATTATTCCACTTTGCTTATCCCTTTAACTTTTTCAACTCAAATCTACATCAGATCTTATTTGTCTAGGGTGTTGTCATCCACATGGTGCATGAGTTTTTAACTTCCTATTAGATCCTTCCAATTTCACTCCTTCTAGGTTTCATCATCCTCATCGATAGAGTCATCTTTGAGTGCCTTTTCTTTAAATAACATTGGGAGTGCCAATCATTTCTCCTCAAACATGTCTCTAAGGTGCTCTTTTAGGATGGCAATGTCCTTAAACACTACCTTAGGAATGACTTGTAGTGGTTATAGTAGCTATAAGATCTATAAATATAAGGAGAAGGTGCACACAAACCCCTCCTTGAGTACTTCCCAATCTCTTATTTATTATTGAATTTCATTTACAACATATGATGCTCATGCCCATGTTTTCAAAGCCCTATAGAAAGCATGTACCCACAAGATTTTCGGTGTATTATTTCCATAGATAATCCAAGTTTTTTCACATAAGTGCACATGCATGATTGGGTTAGAATTTCCTAAGTAAGAAAGTATGTCTAAGTCCTCATTACTCTTTCTGAACCTGGTGCATATTACTACCTTCACATCTTGCCATGTTAGCAAGCTAGGCCTTTGCATTTCCCACCAACAAGGAACAATGCTCTTTAGGGTATGCACTAGTGTACCCATTCTATCTATCTTTCTCCTTTTTGTCCTTTTCTCTTTGGGGCCTTTTTATTTTTACCTTCTTCCTCTCGATGGTTGTTTTAGTCTTTTCCTCTTTGGCCTCTATCTCCTTATCCTCCACTCGATCAATTTTGTCTTGAGACATGCCCTTGGCCCTCATGGCTTCTAGCTTAGGGTGAAACTCTAATGCTACATCAATGTGATACTGATTTGGGCCCATGTCTTCTAATTTATGCTTCAACTCTTCTTTAGTTGGTGTGACCAAATATCTTTCTTCTCCAAGCATATCTATAGTACCACCTTTGAGAGCCTCATGCACTTCCACCTCACTAGGTTCTTCATTTGTTCATCCTTCCTTCTTCCTTTCTTCTTTGTCACCTTTCATCTATCATGCATTGTATTTCTCCCATTCTCTCCTTCACTCTTCAGCCTCAACCATATCAATGTATTCTTTAGACATTACTTCATCATTTCTTCTCTCCATTCCTCTAGCTTATGTGCCTTCTGCATATCAGTATCATTGAGGCCGAGTTTCCTCCATCTTCACATTTTCTTCTCTAATTCAATCTGAGGTATAGGTGAGGGGGTCCTTTCACTAGAAAAGGAGTCACCTATTCAAGCATAATGTATAATCCCTTCCCAAATGTTTCTTCCTCCATCTCTTCTTCTTCCTCTTCCTCTACTATGTTAGATAATATTGTCCTAGGCACTACAATAAGAGCCTTCCCCTTCTTTTCCCTTATACTTGGGGAAGACTTTGGCACAAATTACACGTGCTTCTTTATGGAGGATAAAGGAGAGGATTATTCTTCTAAGTAAATATTGATCTTATTTTATCCTTTATCTCATCCAAAGTCTCTCCCTTCTTCTTGGGATAATTCTTCTTCTCTGCTAACACTAGGTCCCTTCATCAATGATCCTGATAGGGGGATAATCACTATGCTATGCACTTGGGTCCTTATTATTTATCTTGATCTCATAATATAGCCTATGAATGCACCCAAATATGGTCTCCTCTTAGATAGGATGGGTGTCAGTGTCATTTGACTCATCCTCGATGGCCTTCCCATCTACATGAATTTTAGACACTAAAAAACCACACACGATGGTTCTAGATGTTGAAACACCCTTTAATCAGACCATTACCAAACCTTTGACCATGACCCTAATTCAAGTTAGCTAAATATCTAAACTAACTCACTAACCTACCTTTTCACCTCACTTTACCTTCAACCTTTGATCGCTAATAGTCACCTCAACTGCTGATGGTCTCCTTGACCATCAACGATCAAGTCCCTACCACCTAAGCACTCAAACTCAGTCCATGTGTGAACCCAAACACATCAAAATTAAATTCATATAGTGATATAATATATTAATAATTAAATTTATGTAATGAGTTTCACCCTTTTTATAACCTACATTTTTATCTCTTTTGCCTATAAAAAGAGAGGAACATGAGGTAAAATGGGATCTAGGATCCAAGAATTTTAACAATCGAGAAATCAAGCTATCAACTAAAAATCATCAAGAGATTCTAACATCAAGAAATTATTTACAAGTATTCCCTCTAAAAATTCAATAGCTATGATAGATACCTGAACCTATACAAAATGTGATCTTTAGGCAAAGTATTGTTACTTTATCTAAATCACTCTTAGATCAGCTATCAACTATCAAATAACTAGTTAAGTATATTTCTAGTTTTCATGTTATGATTATTTATTTTTTGACCAAAACCCTTCTAAATCATATATTTTGACCTCTCATCCCTAATAAAACCTTTAATAATTTGTTACTCAATCACTAACCTCATCAAACCAAGCTTTCTGTAACACTTCTCAAAACCCACAACAACTGCCAATGGTCACCCTGAGCATCGATGGTCACTATGGTAGGAAATAAAAACAAGTTATTTCCACCTACTTACACTCAACCAAATTCCACTTTCTATATTTATACCTATTCATAGATTTCACACCTATTTTAACCTAATTATCATTAGTATTGACCCACTTATTGCTATAATCAGTTTATTTCCTTTATCAAGCATTTGTTTTTTCTTACATTCCCTTTCAATCTTTTATCATTTGATGCAAGTAATTCATCTTTATTTCCTTCAAATTAATTATTCTAGGAGAGTGGATTGACATCCTCTTAGGAAGCTCATGCTTCTTAGATCTAGCTCATGCTAGGCAATCCACCTTGATATCCATCTAACAACCCATTTGATTTAGTATTTTCTTATCTATAGATCATTATTACCAAGACATAGAGGAGCTCTTCATAATCATCTGGATCATGCATGCACAAACAAATATTTTATTCTACCATACCTGTATTTGGTTTCTTACTTCTTCTTTTCCAAAAAAATTAACTGAAATTGAGAGAAACATTTTGGCATGCCAGTGAGACCCAGTAGCATCTAGGTGCCCTTTCTTCCTTATTCTATGCTCATATAAAGAAATCAAAATATATTTTAGGTATAAAATAAACCTTCCATACATTTATTGATTTCAATTTTATCTCACTTAGTTAAATTAAATCAGATTAATTCAATCATAGCTTCACTTCTTTATCACACATCATACTAAAACCACTTAAATCAATCAAAACATCATAAAAATTAACATAAGGGCCAACTATGGTTTCATCTCCTATCAGTTCACCTTCACCATTTGGTTATCTTATTTTTAGGTCATTACCAAGAATAAAAACCAAAACTCAGCTCTCTAGTTGAGTCTAAACTCTAGATATCGTTGTATACTGGCTAAGCACCCAATACTTTTGTCATTGTAGTGTGTGAAGGGAGGGGGTAGGCCCCAATACCAAGCCACGTATTGATTTACAATGCAAATCCTTTGGAGAGCCTCAAACAACTAAATCCAATCATAGACTTATTTTCTATTACTTATTCTACAAACCAAGTTCTTCACACTCCCCAGTTAAGGCATAAGCCAAAAGTGAGATAAAAGGTACCCTAATATTTTAACATGCACTCTAGTGTATGTTTTTGATTGCCTTGAGATATTTTTATTTTGTTTGATTTATTTTTGAGTTTTGATCTTTCCTTTATTCCTTTTTATTCCTCACATGGTTTTTACTAAACAACAATTGAGGAACCAAACCAACTAGGAGCCACCTTCCTCTTCTTCTTCCTCCATGAAGTATACCTTGAATGTTGAGGGTTCTCCCCATCCTTCTACAAAACCTACCATGCCTCAGATAGTTGTCCAAGGTGATTTAATTTTCTCCACTGTCCTTGATAACAATCCTATAGCCCTCCAACATTATCTTAATACCAAATTTTACCACAACCCTACTTTGGTTCCACCTATATATCCACCTTATAGGATGCCTCCCCATCTTATGGGAGACACCTTTGTTTTTGCTACCTCTACCCAACCTATGATCACTCAAACATCTTCCTTCACTAATAACTCATCCAATACCTCCATCCAAACTCAATTAAACAAAAAAACTAATAACAAAATACCCCCTACACCAACCAACAACTTGTCCAACATAGGGGCAACCTCACCTTTTTTTACCCATACTCCACCCACCATGAAGATACCTTCTACCCATATTAACACTATTACCCTTATCACTACCAACCCACCAATCTCTATCCCACTTCAAAATGTGGTGATTTATATACCTTTTACCCTTTCACCTAGTAGTACCAAAGTTACCACTCACCCCCAACCAATTAACCAATTCATACCTCCAACCCAATCTATATCAATTCTGTAATCTATCATTTTAATCATACCTCTAAACTAACACACATCAAATCCTCAACAAATACCTATGATACCCTACCTATCCTATGTTCTTGATCCATAAAGATGCATATCTCCATCTTCCACCCAACATCTTGTGGCTATTATCAAATATGTGGCACCTTATACCCAACCTCTTGTGCCCATTAACCCTTATGTGGCATCATCCCAACCCTCAATGAACACATACCAACATGTGGCATCTTCTCAACCTTATACCATTTATCCATATACTGAATCCACTAAAATCTAGCAAAACTTACCATATAATTATGGAACTCGCTAACCCCAAACAGATTTAGTCAAAATGTTGATGGACAAAATGACCAACCTAGAATCATCTATCTTTGGGGCTCACAACCTCTTGTCTTATGAAAAAATATATAATGAATCTATTCACCCATCCATCCCTATCTAAACTTACCCTCCTCAATGGGAACTACCCAAAATTTCTAAATTCTAAAGCAAGGAAGAACCCAAATAACACCTAACAACATTGTTACTCGATTATATATGATGATGCTCTTCTCCTTGTCACCTTTCCTATGTCTTTATCTGGACCAACATTACATTGGTAAGGTGTTATCAATAATCACTCCATATTTTCCTTTTCCCATCTCACCCAAACCTTTTTAGACAACTTCCCGATCAATATATCTAAGAAGGTCTCCATTACCGACCTTTACTCCATCAAGAAATTTTATGACAAATCAATTGCCAATTTCATATCCCAATGGAGAAGTCTTATAAACCATATCTCTTTCTCTTTACCCCAACTTGACTTGATTAAAATTTTCTCTTAGGCTTGTGCCAAACACATCACCCCTAATCTATAGGTTCAAATCTTTAGAACCTTTTACGAGGCTTTCACCATGGCACACAAACTAGAAATCAGAGCCATCAATGAGGGGAAGTTGAAACTAATAAATAAAAAATATATCTTAAAATCTAATTATCCTTCCTCATCCAAAGCCACCAACTAATCTAACCACCCTAACACTAAACTAAAGGCAGCCACAAACATGGTTGTCCTTCAAACCACTCCACCTCCAAATCGTAACCAAACCAACTCATCTAACTCCTCCAACCAACAAATCTAGAATCAAAATTGAACTAACCCAAAATGATACACTCCAATAGGGGAGTCATATGCTTTAATTTTGGACAAGTTTCTCAAAGACAACATCATAAATAATCCAAATAAAAACTCCCTAATAATTTTATGCTTCTTTCCCTTTTCTCAATTGGTATAATGAGATTGATCTATGTGATTTCCACTGTGTCATTGGACATGATGAGTAGATGTAACACCTTCAAAACCATTTTCCAAAACTTGATTGATAAGGGAGAACTTGAATTGGATAATCCTAGTGCACCCCATAATTAGTCACTCAACATATTTTGAAAACCTTTTACCAATCATGCCCCTTCTACCCACCATGATGACAACAAACTGGAATCATTTCATGCTCATGAGGTCCATATGGTCAATGCAATTATTAATGAACTTATCATTGATAAAACCACTACCTCAACTACCTCTTCCTCCACTCCACATATTAAAGTGGTGGAATTACCCCCCATTACATTTGATACCCAAAAAAAGGAAGTAACCATCTCCTTTCCTTCACTTGATGAGGTAAGGGACTTACCTTCCTCCCCCATCATGGAATCACCCACTCTTTCTTTGGAAACCATTCCAAAAGGAAAGATCACCTTATCTACTCCTTCCATGGAAGAAACATCCTCCTAAATCTTAGAACCTTTCATCAAGGACAAGGGTGAAGAAACCATTCCCTCACCTCAGCCTATGGGCCTAATCTTTGAATATGATGCCCAAAGAACCAAAAAAATGTACAAACCCTTCTCTATATTGGTCCAAAGCATAGAATACTCTTCTCAACATAATATGGATCAAGCCACCTTTTGGCACCATTTTGGGCTCCCTTATCAAAAAAATCATGAACATTTGACCTAACCTTCATCCACCCCATCTTCAATCACACCTACCATTAAACCTATAATCACCTCAACCCCTCCATCAAAAACCTTTTTTCCCAAAACCATGAAAGAACCATCCAAACCATCTCCATCCAAGATTATCAAATCACCTTACACCTCTATAATCAAACATATCAAGAACCTAAGGATGCGTCTTACTTCTAGCCTTATCCACCCATCTTAGAATTTGGACTTAACCCCATCTAGTCCATTAAAAAAAACCTTAACCAAAACAACAAAGAAGGTAGAGCCACCCAAAATCCCACCTAGAACCAGAACCATACCACTTGTTACCCTCTTACCTTCTATCTTGGGATCCCATCCTTCTTTAATCCTAGGAGTTCATGTTTCTATCAAAAAGTTGAACCTCCCAAAACTACCTAAACTGAACTTCCTCCTTTTATCTTACCTTTACCTACCCCCTGTAAATCATCAAAATCCCCATCATTATTAACCAAACTATCTACATTTACCTTCTTACCTATCTCAAAACCTTCATCATCTCAATCACCCACCCCCAAATATTTCACCTTTATACCTTCCACCTCAAAATCATCCAATGCCAAGCAATCCCAATCAAACCCACCTACTAAAACCATTCTACTACCCATAACTTCTATAGTGAAGCCTACTTCTAAGAAGGATACCACCTCAAAAACCATAATCCCATCACCCTTAACACCTTTGCTTGAATATTATTAAACCATTTTATAAAGGTTATTACAAACCTCTTCTTTAAACCTACCACCTATCAAAACATTTGACCCTTCAATTCCTAAACCATATTTTTTCAACAATAGTGTAATATACTCATACCATAAGACACCTAAAAATGACACAAAGAAACACAAATCTCTCTAAGAACTTATCCATAACTTATGGGATGAGGATGATCTATTATCAGATGAACTTATCTTAAGCCCATTATCAACCTAACCACCAAATGAACCTATCCAACACTTACCCACTCCTATACTCTAATCCAAGAGTGAGGAGGAATTAAAACAACCTTATAGCTAAATTCTTCCCCTTATCCACACTATCCATATGGTCACCCAATCTCAGGCCCAACAAAAGGATAAGGGAAAGGAAAAAGTGTCCATTCCATGGGTATATCCTTCCGCCCTTCAACATTACATTTGGAATCAAGTGCCTTCACCTTCACCTTCACCAAAACCTAAAATATCCATTTTGGGTACCTTTCCCTCTAACCCTTATGAATCTATCTAGCGAGTAGTTTTGAAATAACTTTATCAGACACTAGTGAAGATGAGCCTATACAAACTGATCAACACCTCACCCCATCACAACCAAGTATTGATATAGGCCCTATAATCTATAGAGGTCCAACCCAAAGATATTCAACCTCTTATAACCTTTATTGAATATATTTGACTTTCTACCCTTGTCACATTCAAGGATTTAAAAATACCCTCCTTTCATCCAAATGATCCAGATCCTCCTGTCTTCATCACTACATAAATAAATCAAACCTACATCAAAAGGGTAATGATTAATGGGGAATATATTATTAATATTATCTCCTCTCATGCTTATGACCAACTCTAGCTACCAAATAATATCATGTTATAAACTATAGTAGTCCTTCATTCCTTTAATGACACTATGGCCATAACCTTGGAGACATTCATCCACTACATCTACTTAGGACCTTACACACTTCCAGAGATCTTATATGTCATATAAGGTGAGTTCTAATACAACATCTTACTTGGACTCCCTTGGATCCACTCCATGAGATATGGCAGGTTGTCACCATACACAAGGGTCAAGTTCAAACACAAGGGTCAGGTTATCACCATACAAGTTGACCCTAGTCATTTCACATCATAAAAACATGACATAATAACCCAATGACATTTTTATTCTTCTCTCATCCACTTCACCACCAACTGACAATAACTCCACCCCTACCATTGATGAATATTTAACTAGATCATCTATCCCTTCTTCTCAAATCCCCATAGAGGACCCCTTAGAACCTACTTTCCAATGTCTCTCACTGGGAGAGTATCATATTTTGGCCTTGGATGCTTTCCCTACTCAAGAGTATGGAAATCTTCACCATAATCTTCATTATGATCTCAATATCAGAACCACCATTCTTTTTAGGCTTCTTAACCACCAAACTAATTTCATCTATGGGATACTTGATCATTCACTTCTCACTTCCTCCACCACCTCTTTTACCTGATCATTTACTTTTGATTTATCATATTTGGACAAACTAGAATTTACCAAATTATACTTTTATAGGTGTACCTAAAAGGGATTTAGCCTTAGTTGTTTTGAACATGGGCCCCACGAGTTGCCTTTGATCAAAAGCTATAAACCTCATGAACTATTTGGCCTTAGGTCCATCCCACCAAAATAACCTACTAATTTATCGAAACTCATCACCACTATTGATGAGGACATTCCATCTTCACCAACCCCATCTCTTTTGAAGTATAAGGATTTTGAAACCATCCCATCTATCTTTTTTTTAGTCAATGCCATTATTTTGGGTCCCTTAACCTATAATAAAAGTAGCCAAACTAAAACCTTTCCTTTGACTCATCCTAAAATGGTAGAAAATGATTTTCCTACCATCTACACCATCTAATGTCAAGATGATGATTCCATTCTCACTTATCTATGTGTAGGGGATTCTTTTATCCACAAATCCCTTCCTCCTAAAAGTCAAACAATGTTGAATGAATCCACTATCAATGTCAACTTGGGTACTCAAGATAACCCTTGCATTATAAATATTTGTCAATCCTTAGATTCCTTAGAGCAATAGGATTACCCTTCCTTCATGACCAAAGCATAACATTTACTTGTTTCTATCAGGATATACTCAAAATCAACCCTTTTATAGCTCTCCACAACATTGTCATCTATTTTTGATGCTAAGCCTATTAGGTAAAAGCTTCATAGGATGCACCTTCATATCACCATTCTAGTCAAAGAAGAGTTTCAGCACCTCTTATCTGTCAAATTCATCCAACCCATTGACTATCCCCAATGGGTTTCTAATATCATTCCCATCACCAACACCATAGGGGGACTTTGCCTCTATGTTGACTATTGTGACCTCAACCTTGCTTGCCCAAAGGATAACTTCCCTTTGCCTAGCATCAACCAACTTATTTATCTTACAGTCAGCCATGAGATATTATCTCTCATGGATAGTTTCTCAAAATATAATCAAATCTTGATTTCCCCCAAGGATCAACATAAGTCTTCCTTCATCACCCCAAGGAGGACCTTCTACTATAAGGTCATACCTTTTGGTCTAAATAAAGTTGGATCAACCTACCAACATGTGATGACCTATATATTCCATGATCTCATCCATAAAATCATAGAGGACTATGTAGATTATCTCCTTAGGAAATCCAAATATTGCAAAGATCATCTAAAATTTATTAAAGTTATCTTTGATAACCTAATCCATTTCTATGTCTGATTTAACCCCCAAAAATGTGTTTTTAGGGTATTATCTAGAAATATTCTTGGCTTTATCATCTCTCTTCAAGGAATTGAAGTAGACACTACAAAATTTAGAGTGATCCTCAACATGTTACCTCCAACCCACCTTAAGCAACTCCATAGCCTACAAAGTATGCTCCAATCCATCCTTCACTTCATCTCTTAATTATCAGATAGATGTCAACCCTTTCACCATCTTCTCAAGAAAGATACATATTTTAAGTGGACTAAGGACTATCAACAAGCCTTTGATTCACTCAAAGAGTACCTCCTTTCTCCACCCATTCTTACCCCTCCTAAATAATATTAACCCTTTTACCTTTATATTTACACCACTAACCATTATTTATGGGTAATGATCACTCACCATGATAAACAAAACAAAGAGCAAGTTGTCTACTATATAAGTCAAACACTTATAGAGTATGAGACTCAGTACACCCATACCAAGAAGCTTTGTCTCACCTTATTTTTTATGGATTAAAAACTTCATCATTACCTCCTCAATCACAAAACCTTTGACATCACCAACACCAACACTAACCCACTCAAGTACATGCACTCTAAACCATACCAAAACCAGTGTATGGCTAAGTAGATCATATTCTTAACTAAGATTGACCTTGAGTTTCTCTAGTAGAATTTGATTAAAGGTCAAGTCATTTTTGATCAATTGGTTGAATCTCCTTTTCCAAAAAACCAACCACTTTCTCTTGTATTTCTTGATGAGTCCATCATGACTCTTTCTCAAGAGGACATCACCTACCAAATGACCATGTTCTTTGATGCCTTGAAGTACCAGTATGGTGGGGGTATCATTTTTATTATCATTCTCATCAATGAAAAACCTCTTCATCTTTATTTAAAACTTGATTTTGAGTGTACCAATAATATGGTTGAGTATGAAGCCCTAGTAACAGGTCTCCAGACAACTCTAGCCTTAAGAGTTAATATGATCAGTGTCTTTGGTGATTCCAAACTTTTGGTCAACCAATTCAATGGATCCTACCAATGTAAGAATGATGTCTTTTGATAGTAAATACACCTATTATATGTACTTTTATCATCATTTTATCATTACCTTATCCAATTTGTTCTATGATCTACCAATAAGTTCATAGATACAATGGATTCCTTTGCTTCCCAAATTCCTTTTGTGCCTTCTAATTTTAAGCTCTTTATCACCATTCATTATTTTATCATACCCTCTTATATCCAATATAACCTCCCTACCATTTTTAGTGTGGAGGAATCTCCATTAGACATTTGGTATAAGCAAACCTTGAACTACCCCAACCTCGACATCATTCCTCCTAACTTCTCTAGGAATTCCCAAAGATTCTTTGTTCAAAGTACCTATCATTTTACCATACTAGGGAGAATACTTTACAAACATGGTTTTGATGGCCTCCTTCTTTGTTACCTACGTAATCATGAAGCTTCCCATGATATCAATGAAATGCATGATAAGATCTATGGGGAACACTTCAGTGGTCTAGTTATCACTAAATGTATCTTTGACTCAACTACTATTAGCCTAACCTCAACCAAAATTTCTATGATTATGTGAATAAGTGTGTTAAATTTCAACAACATGCCAATTTACATCATGCACCAACCTATGGCCTTTAAATATCTAAGGACTTTTGGCCCTTCTCACAATGGGGACTAAATCTCATTGGGGTAATCAATCCGCATTTTTCATGGTGGCACCACTTCATCATCACCCCTATCAAGTATTTCATAAAGTGAGTGGAGTATATTCCTCTCATCTCAACCAAATTTGACAAGATAGCCAACTTCATCAATCATCATATCATCTATCATTTTGATGTTCCCCATAAGATCATTATTTATAATGGTAAATCTTTAAAAAACAATAAAGTCCAAGGTCTTTGTGACAAAATTGGTATCAATTTAAGCTTTTCTTCAATTTATCATCCACAAGCAAATGGATAGGTGAAATTGGAACTTACACATCCCTTCACTTTATGGGCCTATTGCACTATCATTCGAACCTTTATGGGTACTAACCCTTTGTCTCTAGTCTTTATAGTAGAGGCAGTCTTGCCTCTCAAAGTATAGATTCCCTCTCTTTGCATATCCCTAAAAGACATCAGTTCTAAGAGTGACTATCATCAAGATCATCTAGCATGACTTGAGCTACTTGATGAGTGCCACCTAGCTATACTTAACCATCTTCATGTCTATCAAGAGTGATTCAAGCATGCCTATAACAAGCACCTAAAAGAATGAGAATTCAACATTATAGACCTTGTCCTAAAGTAAAATAAGCATGTGACTAATATGGATAAAAACAAATGAGGCAAGTTTTCTTTCAATTGGATTGGACCCTACATCATAACTCACAAGTATAGATTAGAAGCTTATCATTTTTCCTCTCTTAAAGGCAACCCAAAACGTGAGCCTCTTAATACTTTGAATTTGCATCCTTTATTTTTTTAAACAAGGATAAAACTCGCCTTTTGTCTAACTTAAACTTGTCCCTTGATTTACAATATTTTCACCTTCCTTACACCATAATCCAACTTGTCCCTTGATTTACAATATTTTCACCTTCCTTACACCATCATCCCATCCCTTTGAGGACAACTGATTACAACATAGAACCATGTGATTAACCATCACAGTCATAGCTTAATATTAAATATGGGTACTATGACTCTACCCATGGCATGGTTCTCATTGATACTTTTCATCCCTAATTGGATGGAATCTCATGGTCATTGTCTCTCAAAACCACCCCTTTCACCTATCATTAACCTTATTTTGCTTTAGGTTTTTCCCTCATAAAGGTAAACCTCCAAGCCTATGTAGACTTGTCCATGTCTAATCTAAAATCAAAATAATTTGGGATACCTAAATATCACTTGGGTTAAATATCTCAAGCATGCAGACTACTCCCTTGAATGACAACTACCCAAAACTAAATTGCTTAAAAAGATAGCTTGTTCCCTTGAAGGATAGCTACCAAAATGAACAAATCCAAACTTAGACCACTCCCTTGAAGGATAACTAAGTCAATTTTTTCAAAATAAATCATTTGAAGCTTCCCACATTGATTAAATTCACAAACTTATTAAAACCAAATAATAAATGCCCCCCTATCAAAATCAAGAACAAGCTATCCCAATAAATCTACAATCAAATTTCATATATAGCACCAGTAGACTTCTTGTATCGATTAGTCTACATCTTGCATTAAAACATGGACTTGTCTATTATAGTTCTTAGGTCACCTATAGAAGGGGAAAACCAACCCACCATAGGTTAAAATACCTTTCACACCACCTATCACCTATCTCCCCTTTTTACCATCTACAAATCAAGGGACTCTTGAGCTTACTTGATACGATGTGATCAAGACACCTTTTTACCAACCAACATATGCTAATACGAAGCATTTAAATGGATTATGTTCTTTAGGCAAATCTAAATTTGGTTTTGTTTTTTATTTTCAATATATAAGATCATGCCTTTTCCTTATCCTCTCATAATTGATTCATGTATTCACTTAGACGTATTTCTCATGTTTTTCATCTCTTTTCCAACATCTAGTTTATCTAACTTAATTTATGTGCTATCATAATCAATAAAATAAACCACATCACTTATCTATGATATCAAACCATCATAAATATATATAACACAAAAAACCATAATCATAAATATCATAACCATAAATCATCATAAACATCATCCATAATCATCACATGCATAAGCTAGTGAGTATACATCTCATAATCATAATCATAATAATAATGGAAATTTAAACCATGAATCATGAAACATAAAATCACTCACACACACACACACACACACACACACACACACACACACACACACACACACACACATACACACACACACACACACACACACACACACACACACACACACACACACACACACACACACACACACACATCATGACATCATGTACATCATGTATCATCAAAATAAAATAGTACATATAATAATGTACATATCTATCTCTCAAAACATATACAGTCCAACTCACCAATTACCTTAGCCTTTTATCAAAAATACTTAACCATTTGGTTGACCACCAATGGTCACTATGATCACCAATGGTTGACTACCCATTTGGCCTATGGTTATTGACCATTGATGATAGGATAGGACCACCAATAGTCATTATGTTTGACCTTAATTGGGAAAACCCCAAACCTACCTACCCATAAACTACCCTAAACACCATTCCAACCTTAATTACACCAACCTAATACTAGTACTACCCTCTCTCAACCTACCCCATCCTTCACAAACCATGTTTCACCCATAAATCCAACCAAAATTGACCTATAACCTAATACCTAGGGCAAAACTAAAACCCTTAAAAACAAAAATAAATTAAAAAAATCCAAACAAAAATCACAATAAAACTAATCTAACAATTCAGTGCAGCCCCTACCTCATTCCTCAACCATTATCAAGGAGGAATCCTAGGCCTTGTTACCTAGTTGCATCCCTATCCACCCTACATACTTAGTCCACTTAAACAATCACCTCTACATAAGTCAATTACTCATCAACCAACTCATCAGTACTCTTTCACAAAATTCCAAGCATGCAAGTATGCAGAGTCAAGAGTCAAAAGCAAATGAGTGAAAATGATAACTATTTTTCACTTTTTAGCCTTGGAAATTTTAATTTTTTTTACCCCTTGACCGTCGATAGTTAGGATGACCATCAGAGGTCACTTTTGAGATCACTAACCATCAATGGTTAGGATGTCCACTTTTAAAATTTTGGCACACATACCTTAGTTCCACCTTTTGGAGATTACATTCTCCAACTACCATACCAATCACTCCATCCACCTCGATGTTAGCCATTTTGGCCCCAACTATCACACATTTTCAATGACCTTTCCTTGTCTCTTTTGACTATACCAACCAACATTTGCATATTGAATATTTGAATTCTCACCACCTAGTGCACACCAGACCATTTTATGTTTTTCCTAATAGCACTTCCTACCTTATATACTTGTAAAAACACTAACCTTATCTAGAAGACTTGATAGGAATAACCTAATCAACTATGCCTAATGATGTGGCCTGATCACCTCATCACCAATCCTTTTAGAGTTGAAATTTTTTACAAACTATGAAAACTTAGTCTATGCATAATCTTGACTATCACACTTAGTCACATTTTATGTGCATTTTAATGCTTCAAATGTCCAACCACTATTGTCACCAACCTTGTTACTCTCCATAAACCACTTGTCAAACCCACACTCAATTTGGTTTCACCTCATCAACTCTGAGTTTGAGGAGGAACACATCTTCCCATACTTAGGGTAACCAAACCTTTAACCTACAATCCATTTTTGTTTTATATCTTTTTGACATAAACTACATAACAAAAAGGGGTAAAATGTAGACACTAAAAATTTTTAAATCATGGTTCTAGATTTTGAAACACCCTTGGATCGGTCCATTACCCAACCTTTGACCATGACCCTGAGTCAAGTTATCCAAATAGCCAAAACAACTCACTAACCTACCTTTTCACCCCACTTAACCTTTTAACCTCGACCATCAATGGTCATTTTGACTACTAATAGTCACCCTAACTGTTAACAATTAGTTCCCTACCACTTGAGTACTCAAACTTAGTCCATGTGTGAACCCAAACACATCATTATTAAATTCATATAATGAGCTAATGCATCAAGAATTAAATTTATGTAATGATTTTCATCCATTTTATAACTTACACCTCCATCTCTTTTAACTATAAAAAAGAGTAGCAAGAGGTGAAAATGGATCCAAGATCCAATAATTTTAGCAATCATGCAATCAAGCTATTAACTAGTAGGCATCAAGAGCTTTTGGCATCAATAACTTCTTTTTAGGTATTCCCTCTATCAATTCAACAACTATGATAGAGACCTAAACCTTTACCAAAATTGTTCTTTAAGAAAAGTATCATTACTCTACCCAAATCACTCTCAGATCAACTACCAACTATCAAATAACTAGTTAAGTATATTATTGGTTTTCAAGTTTTGATTATTTAGTTTATGACCTAGACCCTTCTGCATCATATCTTCTAACCTCCCATCCCTAATCAAAACTTTAATAATCTAATACTTTATCATTGACCTCATCATCCCAAGATTTTTGTAACACTTCTCAGAACCCGCAATAACCACCAATGGTCACATTGATCATTGACAGTCACCTTAACCATAGATAGTCACCCTGACTACCAATGGTCACTATGGTAGGAAATAGTAACAAGCTATTTCCACCTACTTACCCTCAAAAAAATTCCACTTTCTATCTTTTTACCTATTTATAGAGTCCCCCACCTATTTTCTAAACCCAACATGGCCTACTTAGCATTAGTATTGACCCACTTATTTTTATAATTTATTTATTTCCTTTATCAAGCATTTATTTCTTCTTGCATTCCCTTTCAGTATTTTATGTCATTTGATGCAAGTAATTCATCTTTATTTCCTTTAACTTAACTATTCTAAGAGAGTGTATTCATAACCTCCTATTAAGCTCATGCTTCTTAGATTTAGCTCAAGATAGGCAATCCACCTTATTATCCATCTAACAACATCTTTGTTTTAGTATTTTTTTAATCTATAGGTCATTCTTCCTAATACAAATAGGATCTCTTCACAATCATCTAGATCATGCACACATAAACAAATAGGTTCTTCTACCATACCTATATCTACTTTCTTATTATTTTCTAATAAAATAAACTGAAATTGAGAGAAACATGAACAAAATAGTGCCTCATCTTGTGCCTCTCTATATCTAGCTCATTTATTGGAATGTCTAACTATTGTGAATTACAAATCCATCACAACACATCCTTAAAGTATCTTTCTAAGAAGGCATAGGGGAGATTTAGTCACCTTGACTTGTTACCTTCAAATAGTGCCAAGTTCACTACACAATAGTGTTGCATTATGTCAAAGGTTACTATTATAAATATGCTCTGAGGGAGCCCTTGAGGGATGCGCCACTATATCCTGAAGGCATCTATGTACCTCTTGCACTATCCCATGATGTGATTCTTATATTTGGTTCTGAAAGAGAGGGGGCTTATGAAGTCTTTGTACTTATACACTAGAGAGTCATTATGCTCTAGAAAGACCTAGAGGTTGCCCTTATCCTCATCTAGAATTCTAATTTCTTACATGATAATGAGAATGAGAATAGATCCCCATTTGAATGTCCCTTGTGCCTTGTGTGACTCTTACACATCCTTCATAAATTCATTAGTGATGAACCTAGTAATATTTAATTATACGCCATGTGCCATATGATAGGTGATGTAAAGGTATGCCTTAGTCACATCAATCTATCAACCACCTACACATAGTTTGGAGCTTATGAGGCATGCTTCTGCCCTCATGTCAAGGTCCTTAGACTCCTTGATGTGGAATACAAAACCCCCCTTGAAATACTTTAGAAGCTATGCTATGCACTTCACCTCTTCATCATCATCCATCATCTGATGGATGTCTTTACTGGTATCTGAAAGCTTAGTTATTCTCTTTATCAGTTATGCTAAAATCTTTATGCAACTCCATATGAGGTAAAATGTGGTCCTCATAGATTTACAAGATTAGTAATTATACAATATCCTCTGGCTTCTCAAAGCATGGAAAATCATAAATTTGAGTTATGCTAGAATCCATCAATTTGTCTTGGATCAAGACATCAAATAGGGCATCACCTTACACCATATTCTTCCCCATGTCCACCATCTAATCTTGTAAGAGGTATTGTAAATGATTAGACGTGAAGTGGTTATATTATTTTAACTAGTAGGTGTGCATGAAATAATGTGAATCCTCCCCTATCATGACCTTTGAAGGGAACTACATTACTTGGTAAGACATTTTGGTGAGTGTCTTGATGTTCACTTACACCATGCTTACTACTTCTACTTATTGCACTACTATTTTTACAATGGCCACTTTAAGCACTATACATGCCCATTTTGGGTCTTATTGTGCCTACTTAGAGCTTGATACCTTTTATTTATTCACCATCCTAGACCTACTGATGTTGAAGCATGATAGGTGTGATTTACCAAAGCCTCAAATGGTTATAGTGCTTCTACAGTTGTAGGATCTGTGACTGTTCCCTTGGCTCTGGAGCTTCATTGGCCTTTAATGGTGGCATGGGCATCAATTCACCTCTCCAATTATCTAATTTATACAAAATCCTCTCTTCACACTTCTCCAAATCAATCTTACTATGATTTAATCCTTCTTAGTATGTAGTCATTCACTCTTAGTGCTTGAAAGTGCTCAAATTCTCACTGGTATAGGGTTTTTACACCTTGGCTCTTTGGTTTTTTCTTAGGTTTTCTCTAAGTCTTAAGTTAATATAAAATTTGTAACCTAAGCAAGTCTATCTCTTACTATTTTATACCCTTTCCTTATCTACCATAATTAATGAAAGTGTTTTATGGTGTGATAGTTCCTAAATTTCTTGGAAAATGTAAATTTTTATAAAATCTACAAAAATCCTTTGTCATCAATGCCTTAAATGCATATCTTTGTGCGTCGACCAATAATTTATTGAGTGCTCTCTAATAGTAATTTAGTGAAGTGATGTTTAGCTCAAATGGTCACTTCGCTCTTAAATTTGGGTGGATGCCAACCATCTTAGATGATTCTTCTCATACACTTGTTCATTTAGCATGACCTTGACCTTCCTTGTGGAAACTTGGGCACAATACCTCACATGTGCATGATTCAGCCTCCTTGGTTCTAGTTTCCCTTCTAGATATGCTTCCATTTCAAGTATGTTTCTCCATTTTGGTCAGTTTTTTACACTTCATCTTGCCTTGCCCTATCCTACCCCATATAAATCCCTTATAATAGCCCTATAACAATTCATCTTCTCTTCTAGTTCTCTTGTACACGGTCAAATTGTGTATATTCACTTTCTTTCTTGTACCTAAACATGTTGATCATCTTCACCTTTTTATTTCATCTCTAGCACATGATCAATTGATGTACCTCTTTCTAACTTTGGTGTAAAGTTTACATTAATGATTATGTACTTTGTCATTTTTTTCTCAAATATTTAAAGTCTGGTAACTCCCTCACACCCAAAAACTTAGGCATTTGGCCCTAGGTGCTTAGAAAGAAAATGGGCTTAACTCACCTGACTGGTATTATGCATGGAAGTGCCATAGTAGTTTATTCTTGGGCCTCCAAGAGCCCTATAATTTTCACCTTGTGCACATGGATCTTGGGCATCTTCTACTTGTGTCTAGAAAGTTTCACACACCCACCACTTAGATGTCTAGCCTCATGTGCTTAAAAGGCACAAGTACTTGATTCCAATCATAGATGTCTAGCCTCATGTGCTTAAAAGGCACAAGTAATTGACTCAAATGATTGGAATTATGTATCAAATGTTAGACTAGTTCACTTATAGGCTTTGAATCACCCTTTATTCAAAACCTTATGCATGGGGTTCTATGTTCCTCATTTTTGAGTCTGATGAGTCTCACATGCCCACCACTTAGATGTTGGGCCTCATTAACTTAGAAGGTGTAAGTGTTTGACTTATCCAATTAAAATTATATGTGAAAGGTTAGCGTAGTTCCCTTACAAGATTAAAAACACCCTTTATTTAAAACCTTGTGCACAAAGTTATGTGTACCTCATTTTTGAGTCTAACAATTTTGACACTCCCACCACTTAGATTTCTAGCCTCAGGTGGTTAGAAAGCACAAGTTCTTGACTCACCCAATTGTAATTATTTGTGAGAGGCCAAACAAATTCACTAGAGCTGGATTAGATTCATATGCCCATAAATTAGGTGTCATGGCCTCATGTGCTTATAAAGTGCAAGTGCTCAACTCACCTTACTATAATTATGCATGAAGTACTTGAAGATAAGTCCTTATAGCCTCCATGTGCCACTTATTGCCTCTTTACACTATACAAGGAACAAAATCAAAACAAAAAGAATGGTTTGGCTTGCACCAAACTATATTCTAGTCAGCTCAACTCAAATTGAATAGTGACCAAGAAGTAGGTGTTATTATGGTACAAGTGCCATCCTACTACCAATATGGCTTTAATTGGTTACCATTAAAATGCCCTAGGATAATTTCAACAAATAACATGTCCAACTTGCATGCACCTATCTTCAATATGTGGTGGATGATATAGGGACCCATCCACCTTATTTATAATTTTCCTAGGTTCTTAAGGTACTTGGAATCATAGAACATGACCAATGCTACTTCATTTAGCTCCTTACACTTGATATGCTTGTCATGTTAGATCTTCTAACATACCTTTTTGATTTGTGAACTCCATCTTATTTGGGCACACTTTTCATCCAAGCACTTTAATTCTTCCAACTTTGTGTTTAAAGATTCTTGGTCATCTAAGTGACCAATCTATGTAATACATAAGGATGGCACCATAAATTCCATGGGGATAACTGCTTCAACACCAAATATTAGTTGAAATGGTGTATCCTTGTTTAGGCATTTATATGTCATGTGGTATGCCCATAGTAATACTAAAACATGATCATCCCAATCCTTAAGACTAATGTCATATATCTTTGTCAAACACATTTATAGGATATTGTTGATTGCTTTAATTGTGTCATTTGCCTATGGATGATATGGGGTGGTCTTGTGGTGTGCCATTATGTATTCAGTTAAGAGGATGCACACCATCTCATTGATTAAATGGTTTTCCCAATCACTAATCAGACTTAATGGGCACCCATATCAACTTATTATGTTCTCAAAGATGAAGCATGTAGTTGTCATAGTTATGGACTATTTTGTCAATGTATCCTCAAGCCACTTAATGAAATAGTCATTGGCCACCAAAATATACCTTTCACATGTGCACCATACTATGATAGTTATTGGTCAAATAAAATCAATGTCTCATTTCTTGAATGGTGCCTAGGAAAGAATGAGGATGAGAGACATCTTATATCAGTGATTGGGCTTCCTAATACACTGGCATATATCGCATGCCTTGCCACACTCCTTTATATCTTGAATAGGCTTGCCCACTACAATCCTAACTGCAATATCTTGCACATTATTCCATTTCTAGTGTAATGGCCTCTTGTGATTTCCTCATGCATTTCTTATAAGATGAAGTCCTTTTCATGTTCTAGAACATACTATCATAGGACTTCATCTCTACTTGGTTTTTAAATCTCCCCCTCAATGAGCTGGAAAGGGGTGGTGTTTTAGAGAATTTTAACTTATATTCTAAAATAAGAAGAAGAAATAAACTAGATATGGGGATGGTTGAAAAACCTATTTGGTTGTGCACACATTGAATCAGATGATTATAGAGATCTCATCTTTAGCTTGGGAGGAATGACATATAAATAAGAAAACACTAAATCAAATGGTTGGTTAAATAGATATCTAGGTGTATTGTCTAGTGCTAGCTACATCCCAGAAGCAAGAGCTTCCTCAATGGATGTCAATCTACATGTTTTAAAAAATTTAAGTTTATAAAACAAAAGATAAATTAATTGCATCAATAATCAATATAGAGAGGATTACAAAGCAAGTTAGTCAAACATTAGTCCATAAGTCATGAAAAATGCATAAAGAACTAACTAACTAAGCATATCTATTCCTATGGGAATTATAAAGTATATCAAGAAACAAATGAAAGAAAGTAACATCATATTACCTTCTTAAATGGATTCACCATACTAATGTGGCTCAAAAGCATGTTCTCTGTTAATCAAGAATCCTTGTCTTTGTCAACAAAGGTGGAAAACTCCTCTAATGTCTCAAGAACACTCCATAAAACCTAGGATCATGATTCCAAATCACTAAACTAGCCTATCAATAAAGCTTGTAACTAATTTTAATGGTTTATTGAAAAATATTTTGGATTCAATTATACATAATAACTTTGCATAAATCAAGCTTAAAATTCATGTCTATGGCCTCTCTATTTATATATTTTTGAGATTGGTCGGGATCAACCATGACCATCCATATCAAGATTGAGATGTGTGGCCATGGATAATCCTAATATTTTAAATTAAACTCATAAATATCCTCAAGATAAATAAGCATTAAATAGGCATGAGAGGCATTAACTAGGCATGGGTGACCCATAATCTTGATATTGTATGCACTTATAGCTTGATGGATGCCACCCCATAGATGATGTCAATAAGTGATGCAAATATTGAAAATCAATTTCCAATAATGAGATATTCAAAAAGATATATGTAATTATTACTTAAGCTCTTAAATTGGATTAATTAGCTTAAGTAAGTTTAATCAAGTTTAGTGAAATTCATTGGAAATTAGTGCACAATTGATCAAAATGGTCAAAAAGTCATATTACTAGATCATAATTTGATTAGAGAGGAATTGGAAGGTGATGTTAGATATTTTAGAGCTATATTCCCATTTCAGATGTTGTCAACACCAAATAACAAAGGTACATGATGTGTACCAATGAATTAGAAGAAAATAGTGATCTAGAGCACTAAATGGCAAATATGTCATTTTGACTCAAAATGATCTGATCAAAGTTAGTTGGCCCATAATGTATTACCCTATTTAGGGATACACTAACCTAAATAGCACTTGTAAGTGACAAGTTTTAACCATTTAGGATGTTTTATGGATTTTGACCTGAAATGTGCATTTGAGTGAAATTTGAGTAAGCTTGATAATTTCAACCCAAATGGTGTTAGGAATTGGATGTCTACATTTTGCCCCTATTTGAGAAGGTGTAGCGAGACATTCAGGTGAAGCAACATCTTTTAAAATAAAAGAGTCATCAAGAATAAATTGGAATAGACCTATGATGCCCCCTCGAGAGGACATACTAGGATGGACTCTTGAAAAGAGAGAGAAAGTGAGAGATTAACTCATGGAATAGATCACATCTAGATGAGCTAATTCTTGCACATGTGATTACCATCAACAATAAAAATATAATTAGAGGTATAATATCCCTAGAGATAGGGGGAACGGGAAAGATACAATCTATAAATGTAATATAAACACTTTAAACATACCTAATTTGAGAGTACAAGCTACATGCTTATGGCATTGATCAATCTTGAGACAAGTTATACACTAAAAATTTTCCATCATGGGCTTTAATGTGGATATCTTGGAATTAGAGTAAAAGAGAGAAAATTTTACTTTAGAAAGGGAAGCACCACTAGAATGGGGTCTTCAAAGAGAATATAATAAGTACTCCAATAGAGCAGATTTGATCATGATAAAATAGTTTTGACCTAGTAAAGAGAATATTGATCATTGATAAAGAATAAATAATGATTTTACCCTATAGAGTTGATTTGATTCAGACGTGGTTTAGATGTTGTGCCCTAGCATGGGTAATTGGAAAGAAAAATATCTCAAGGATATAATTGAAAAGATAGGTTAAAGTGAGTGGGTGAAAATATACATGTGATGGTGTAATGGCTTGGAAAGTCATATAAAACCAAGCATATGAGGATGTACAAAGTGATGAGAGATGAAAATAAGAATGGAGATAGCCGAGTTGACCTCAATAGAAATTGAATGATATCTACATAGTTTCATGGACTCATGTTCCAACATGAACTTCAGGTCAATGTAGTTCTCCCAAGAAATGGGATAGAAGAAAAATTACGAATGATGAAAAATGACCAAGAATTGATTAGACTCACAATGTAATAAAAGAGATGCACATCTAAGCATAGACAAAGAAGCTTGAAATTCATGTTACCTAGAATCCTAATTCTATATCATGAGCCTAGGTTTTGTAAAGTGTTCTTGAGAATCATTCATCAAAGTTGATGTTGATGTTAAGACTTTGAGCCCTAAGCACAAAGTGCTTGCTATAGCAAAAAAAATTAGGCATCATAAGTATGAATAATTTAGAATGACATAAGATTCTAATTGTGCTAAGCTAGTTCAAATGTGAATACCTATAACTAAGGATAATGGTAAAATAATGACTGAAACTAGAGTTATAGTGATTTACATTTAAACAATGATAACAAAAAGCACAGACAAAGAAAAAGATAAACATAAATGAACCTATCTTGAAATCAATAAATTATCTTAAGTAGGAACAAAAATGTTTAAAAATGAAAGTCAAGAATGTCTTAATGATATGAGACCAAGACATGAATAATCAAGATCCATGTGGACCATCAAGGCATTCTTGAATGTAAAAGAGAAAAATAAGACACCAACAACAATAAAATAAACAAAATGTTCCAAGAACAATGTAATAATGTAGGATCAAGATATAAATAATTGAGAGCCATGTGAATCATCAATATGTTCTAAAACACAAAAGAGATAAGTAAAAACAAGAAAGGAAACATAATACGAAGATGAGACAAGAAGTAATAAAAAGAGAAAAGGAGAATAAATAAAAGGAGATGTGTGAAATCACAACAAAACACCAATAAAACACAACAAAAAACCAAGAGAACTCAAATAAACAAACATAAACAAAAACCAAGTTAGTGCGGTTTAAACACAAATTTTCATACATCTATGGTAGAGGCATTACTTTGCACCACATCATAACAAAGAACAATGACATGAAAATTTTTCCCTAATTAAATAGGAATAATGATAGAAGAAATGGGGGAAGAGAAGAAAAGGAAAGGGTTGGCTGAGCTGACTACAGATGTATAAGACAAGTGGAAGATGCCTACATAGTTCTATGGATGCTTGTTCCAACATGAACTTTAAGGCAAATGTAGTTCTCCTTTAAAATGGGATAGAAGCGAAATGATGATTAGACTAGCATGATTAATGTTATAGAAGAAATGGAAGATACGACAAAAAAATAAGAATGGTCTAGCAAACAAGAAGATGATGAGAGAAGAAAGAATGATATTGCAAAATGGCAAGTACATGAGATAAGATAAAATGAACTAGTGTTTCTATGCTTGTAAATTGGTAAGAGTGTAGCATGGTAGAATAGGAATATATAAATTTATAGAAGTGTGAGACAATGTTTTTTTTTTTTTGGATCATGTTCTAATGTTGTTAGTATTTTCAAAGTATTTTTAATGTTTTTGGTATTTTTAGGATAAAATATGCACAAGGTGGGACCATCTATTCGAGGAGATGCACATCTTGAGAGTAGAGGTTTCAATAAGATAGCTAAGCCAGATGCAACGGCCTATGCTCACAAATCAATGAGAGTGAGGCATGGTGGAATGGAAATGTACAAATGTATAGAAGCATGAGATAATGTTTTTGTTCTTTTGTGGATCATATTTTGATGTTTTTGGTATTTTCAAAGTATTTCTAATGTTTTTAGTATTTTTGTGATAAAATATGCACAAGGTGGGACCATCTAGTTGAGGAGATGCACATCCTAAGAGTAGAGGTTCTAATAAGTTAGCTAAATTATTTGTAACAACCCATGCTCAAAAATCAACAAGAGCAAGGTTCTTGATAAAATAATAAAGAGTAGAAAATGTGATATAGAATAATATGCAACCTGAAGTAAAAAAAAGAATTGTCTACATTCACCTATCCATAATAATGTAGAAATGGTTTAGAAATAAGATTTTTTTGTTCAATTATCTGAAGTTGTACAATACTATCTTGGTTGAACTACTTTGTAGAACTGCTACTGAAGATGTTCATAATGTTCATGAGACATAATCAAGATCATAATTATTCAAGGGATAAAAAGTGTTCAAGATTATATCATGCCTTAGACATAACAAAGAATATGATTTCAAAGAGAGCAATCTATAATGAGATGAAGAATGTGTTCAAAGTGCCAAGGATTGAAAACCTTTACTATCTAAAATCATGAAAAGTGGACTAAGGTAGTATAAAATGTATTCAAGGTAAGATAAAAGGGTGGAATAAAATTATGTTAGCACAAGTTGCCCTTAAGGTAGGGGTCTTATAGATAATGGTTCAAAGTTGTTCATACGTAAAACCTCTTAATGCATATGATGTTCATGGCTCTAAAAGTTCTTCACCATTAGGTTTAGCTAGTATATATGCTCCTAATCCATAGTTTGTTGTGAAAATATATAGTCCTAACCAATTAGGTTGAAACTTGCCTTTATTTTTGGGTTTAGCATTTGTGTTATTCTGGTTTTCCTTCAAAACTAAGTCACTAATCTCAAATTATCAAGGGAGAATGTGTTTTTTTAGCTTTTCCATAATCTATTCTGATAGGCCTACAAGTTTTCTAGGGTAGCCAAATGCTTACCATCAAGAAACTCTAGTTCTTGCAGTCATGAGACTCTATAGTCTTCATCATCTTCAATGTGCTCTAGTGATATTCTTAATGATGGGATCTCAATCTCGACTGGGATGATAACTTTAGTGTTAAAAACAAGGGGGGATATAGTAGCTTCAGTTGGGGTGTGATGATTGGCTCTATAAGCCCAAAGGGTAGGAAAGAGTTGTAAGTGTCAATTATGGCCAACATCATTGACAATATTCTTTAAGATGGCTAGAATGGTTTTATTTAATTTCTTAGCTTATATATTACCTGGGAGGTTATATGGGGTGGATTTCTTGTGCTTGATCTTGAATTTTACACAAAGATATTTCACATCTTGTTTTACAAAGGATATACCTTTATTAGATATAATACAGGCTGGGATGCCATATCGACAAATGATATGGTAATGAATGAATTTGGCTATTTATTTATTGATAACATAAGTGAGAGGAATAGCCTCAATCCACTTGGTAAAATACTTAGTTGTAGTCAAAATGTGCTTATGGACATCTAAAGATGTCAGGTTAATCTTCCCAATGAGATCAAGACCCCATGTTAAGAATGGCCATGGTGTTGTGATTGAGTGTAATGGTAAGGAAGGTACATGTATCAAGTTGCCATGTTGCTGACAAGGAAAACACTTATTTACATAATTAAAATCATTTATCTCCATTTTAGGCCAATAGTAGCCTATTCTAAGGAGTTTCTTTTCTAGGAGTACACCATTGGTATGGATCACACACATTCCTTCATGAACCTCCTTCAGTGCCAGCTTGGATTCTCCTAAATATAAACAATGAAGAAGAAGTCCATCATAACCTTTATTATAAAGCATGTTTCTAAGGAGGATATAATGTGTTAAATGATGAAGCAATAGTTTTTGTTTGTTGTTGGAAAGGTTGGTTGGAAATACATGACTATAGAAATAGTTATAAAAATCTTGGTACCATGGTAGCTTAGGTGAGGGGTTAGGATCAACAATGGTGCATATCCTCTCTGAATCTGATAGAATATATGTAGGCTGAAGAAGATTTTCAATCAATAACTGATACTCTTTAGCACTATCATGCATTTGAATCATGGTACCAATTTTTTCCATGGCATCAATATATATGTTGTTGACTCATAGAACTTGCTCAATCTATAGAGATTTAAAATGTGTTTTGAGGTTATCAATAATTTTCTTATAAGGAACAAGCTTGTCATCCTTTGTTTAATACTGGTTAGTTGTTTAATTGATGATTAGCTATGAATCTCCATATACCTTTAATCTTTGAATATCCCATTGTATGGTAAGATGGAGCCATGTAACTAATGCCTCATATTTGGCCATATTATTTTTATAATAAAATTATATATGAAATGCTTTGGGGATTAGATCCCCCTATGGTGTGATCAACAATAGTCTAGCTCTAGGCCTATAGGATGTGAAGGATCCATCAAAATAAATCATCCACTATTCAAGTTCTTGTGATGCTTGTTCTATCATCATGATAGAATCATCTAGAAGGTCAAAGTTGAGAGGTTGAGTGGCCTTACTAGGAGCTTCTACAAGCTGGTCAGCAAGAACTTGTCCTTTGATTGTCTTTTGATTTTGGTACTCAATATCAAACTCACTAAGGAGTATAATCCATTTATCCATGCATCCTTGAATATCTACTTTAGATAAGAGGAACTTGAAAGGATATACCTTGGAGATAACAATAGTTTTGTTATTTAGCATATAATGTCACAATTTTTGAGTGGTGAACACCATAACTAAACATGCCTTATTGATAGGCATATAATTATGTTCATAAGCTACTAATGTGTGACATATAATTATGTTCATAATAATAAACATGCCTTCTTGATAGGATCTTTCCTTGTAGACCTCATAGTTATTTAAGATTGTTTGGTGGAGGCATTTGCATAATAGTGTTGACCTTTGTAGGGTCTACTTCAATCCATCATTATGATACAATGAACCCTAGAAATTTTCCTAATTTGAATCCAAAGACACATTTCTTATGATTCTAGTAGACTTTATATTCATGAAGCCTCTCAAATATTCTTCATAGAATGTTAGGATGTCCAGATCTTATTCTTGATTTTTCTAGTATATCATCAACATAGTCCTTAACAATGTCATGCATCATGTCATGAAAAATGATAGCCATTACATGTTGATATGTGGCTCCAACATTATTTAAACCAAATGGCAAGACTTGGTAGTATAATTTCCCCCATATAGTGGTGAATGTAGTCTTATGCTAATCTTTAAGGGCTATCTTGATCTAATTATAACTAGAAAATCCATCCATTAAGGATAAGATCTCATACCCAGTAGTTGAGTCAATGATCATGTTGATGTTAGGTAGAGGAAAATCATCTTTAGGGAATTCTTTGTTGATATCACAAAAATTAGTACAAATAAATATGCCTGGGGTATTTTTACTCACTAGTACTATGTTGAAAACCCATTCAAAATAGTCTAATAGTCTGATAAAATTGGCTCCTAACAACTTTTTTAGCTCAGCCTTAACCAAAAGGGCAATGTATGGATGCATCTTTCATAATTTTTGCTTGACTGGTTTAGCACCAAGGTGAACAACAAGATGATGCATAACTAAATCTAGGTCCAATCCTGGCATGTAAAATTATGCCCATGTAAAGATGTCTATATAATACTTAAGAATGGATATAATAAGTTCACATTCTGCTTCAATAAGGGAAGCTCCAAGATAAATACTTTTGGGAATCTCATGGGTTCCTAAATTCACTTCTATTATGTTTTCCACAAGGAGTGTGGATCCATCCTCTAGAATTGTAGGTAATATATGGTCATGACCATTTTCCTCTACTATATCTTCTTATTGTTCATCCAAAAGATTTGGATAGTATGAAGAATTAGAATCTACCTTCTCAAGTAAAGGCCAATTAGTAAAAACCTCTAGAAACTCAAGAGCAAGATGCTCAAATATTTGATGTTATTTTGAAGAGATGCTTATACTAGCTATAGAACTTGGGCTAGATGGACTTTTGATGTCCTGAGGGGATGAGCAAACTTTCCCACCTGGGAGTGCCTGAAAGAGGTTTTCACTCAAAGGTTTCTCTTTTTCTTTACTTTTTCCCTGATCGACAAGTGCCTCAAAGAGGTTTTCACCTAAATATCTCAATGTTTTTTCTTTATTATGATGAAGAAATTTTGCCTACTCTCCAAATTAGGTAGAAGGATCTAATGAAAAATCAAAACCCTACTTATGATCACCAATGGAGAATGCATCTTGTAGGCTCATGTATTCTGCAATTTATTCTTCATTTTAAAATTCATCAAGGCATATGACTACATTTTTCTTATCTCAATCTCTGAGTTTAGGATGGCAAAGGCATAGGTTATAGTGAGGGTTTGCTTCAGGATGGGAAGTGCCAATGGTAAAGATATAATGTCCTATTTTAGGAAGGGAAGTACTGCTAGGATAGGTTTTTGATTCAGGATGGGAAGCTCCAATAGGCATTATGGTCAATATGGAATTTGAATCAAATGAATTTGAGTCAACAAGATCATCAAAAATCCTATAATGGGATGTTGTGTCACTACTAGGAATCTCATTACTAGTCACTATGGAAGAGTCACTATCAAATATCCTAAAGTCATCCTCTAGTGGTTTAAATCTGAGACCATGATTCCAATTGACAACTCTAGCTGATAAGGGTTCTAAAATTCCTTGCACCTGTGGGCCAAGGCCTTTCCCTATATAGTCAAGATAATCCATTATCTTGTTAGGGATAAGATACTTCAGATTCTTAAAATAATCAACAAGGCCTTCAAAACATAACCAATCTCCCTCAGTAAAAGCCTCTCGATCTTTGCGATTATAGGTACAAAAACCATAGGAGGTTTTGGTTGTTTCTTCTTTGGTTGTCAAATCTGATCAGGTATGTTAGGAGTCTAGGAAGTTTTAGGCTTACCAAAATTTTAGGGTATTTTGGTAATTTTTTGATATGGAAGACGTCCTTCAGATGGTACATGGAAATGCCTACATCTTTAATAATAACCTATTTGGCTAGAGTTGTAGGAAATGGATCAATTGAAGTGGAGGCTATATCAGTAGGGTAAATATAATTATATGGACATGGATGAGAAATGATGGCTTTGTTCTTCTTTGTAATGAATTCATAACTTGGGTAATAGTTATAATTATGAAACTCTACTCCAAGATGTTTGTAGTATTGATATGGCTGCTGATTAGTAGGAATAGTAACCTTGATCCCATCATGGGGAAACTTAAGGTACTGGTGAAGAGTAGATGAAATTTCTTGTACTTCATGGATCCAAGGATGACCAAGAAGTATGTTATAAGGAAGCTTAATATCCATAATATGGAATAATGTGTGATGATAAATAGACCCAACGATGACTGGTAACAAAATTTTACTAGATGACTCCATCTCGATGTTATTGTATGATGATTGGGCTCTAGGTTCTAGAATTGATCAAGGTTTATATCATTAGTCACAATAGAATCTTGCAAAATTTTGTTGAAGATGGTTCTATGGACATCAAATGTCTGTAAGAGTTATAATATGGAAATTTGTATAGAGATTTTATATAATTGATCTATTAGACTATAAGGCCTTTGAATTATGGACTTAACTATTTTAGTCTTTATTGGGATAGTATTTATCTTTAGAACCATTGGCACAATATTCTTATTGGGTTTTATTAAATAAGTGGGTGAAGGGCCCTGGATGGTAACTTGTAGATGTCTAGTTGCAACTGCACAACCTAGAGGTGGCAAGGAGTTATTATAATTAGAAGAGAGAGGCAAAGGGCCTTGGATGGTGACTCATGGGTGACTAACTATATTTCTCTAATTTTGGGTCAATGAGGAGCTTTATAATTATAATAAAGGTGTTGTTCAAAATTAGTAACCTATGTAAATGGAGTCACAACATAATGTTGTGAACCCAACATGATATTTCTAGGGGGAGAGGGTGTTGACCCTATGATGATGGGTCTCATGTTGTGAAGAACATGAGATTAACCATGTGGTTTCATAGTAATAGTGGAAATATGGGCTAAAAAATGCATCCCATAGTATTATTATAGTTATAAGGTATGTTGTTATAAGCCACATTATTAGTTTGGGCATTATGATCTCAATTATACTCATTACAATTTTGACATTATTGTTGGTTTTGATTCTACCTATATCCTTGATTGTGACCATTTTGATTATTTCTTGGTGGTGGTGGATCATGTCGAGGAAAGGGGTATTTATAGATTCCCATATCCTAATTAGGGGCCAACTTAATTTCTAGTTCACTTCTTTCAATAAAGTCCTCAATAATATGTTATAATTGAGTACAATGATATGCACTAGGACCAACAACATGATGAAAGTTACACAATTTATTCTCTTTGTACCAATCTAGTTTGGGTTGATCTTGAAGAAATGGCCTTGATACTGACCATATAAATTAAATTAGCTAAAATGAGATTTTATAACACTATTTATACCAATTCTCCTAACTTGCTAAAGACTCTAAATTTTTTATGAAATTTCCTTCGTGGAGTTTGTATCTACAAAGTAGGTAGTGGATTTAGGGGAGTTAATTATACATTTGGAGGAGGCATAACCTATACCATTTGTACATGTCTTTTTTTAGTCACCCCATTTCCAACCATGTTCTTATTTTTGCTAAATCCTTTAGGCTTATCTTATATAACTATTTGAACTAGTGATTTAGTCTGATTAGAATCTTTACCTAAAAAAAAATATTAGCAAGGCTCTTAACAATAAAATCCTTTTCAATATGCACTCCTTTGTCAGCAATTTCTTCAAATGAGTTAGCATAAGCTAACTGTAAATTATGCATAACTTTAAGATGAAAATTATGTGAAAATATATTATCCAACTATTTGTCTAGCAAATTATGTTGAAAGTGACCTACCAGTGCTCTCCACTTTTGTAGATATGTGGTGAAACTTTCACCATCACACTGCTTAGCTTTGCATAAGTCAACAATGGTTAATTCATGTTCTATGTTATATGAGAAATGGTTAACAAAATTTTTTTATAAGTCATTCCAATCCATAACTGATCCCTTGGGTAGTTTAAGTAGCCAATCAAGATCTTGTCCCACTAAGCTTTACATAAATAGTCATAGTAATTACTCGCTACTATAAGCAACTTCTTGACATAAGACAAAAAATGCCTGTATGTGCTCATGTGGACCACCTTTTCCTTTGTACTTGTTAAATTTGGGTACCTCAAAATGAAGTGGAAAGAGGTTTTGGATAATAGATAAATAAAAAGGATATGGGCATATCTCATCCAATTTATACTTTTTGACTCTATTATTCATCTCCAATCTTTGAACAATTTCTTTCATAAAATTCCATTCTTGCATGTTTGGTGCATTTGTGGATTAAATAAGATGTTTTTTAGGTGGAATGTGCCCCTAGTTTTATTGTTTTTAGGGTGTAATATGCCCTTGGTTTTTTTGTTGTTGGGGTGGAATGTGCCCCTGGTTTTGTGTGGATCTATAGGGAGTGTATACATTTCGATCCATGACTTGGTTTTGATTTGCTCCTTAAGTTGAGAACATAGGCCATTGATTCTTGGATTTTAAAACATTCCCTGAATTTAGATGTTTTTTTTTTTGTTGATTTTGGAAAGTTCTATGTTTATTTACCAATTTTTGTGTTAGTTGAAAATAACTAGCAAAATTATCTTCAAGGATTTCCTCAATTTGAACTGAATGTTTGGGTTTTTAAGTTTTTAAAGTAACAAGAGTTTCTTGATGATTGAAGAATGTATTTTTTGTGTCAAATGAAACACTTTGTAAGGTCTCATGTGACTTTAAATATTCATTTAGATTACCTTGATCCACAATGGTAATGTCCTCATCTAATATTTGTTATGTACTTTCAACCACATTTCCTTGTTCTTTCAAAGCATCATTATGAATTGAAGTGGCTACTAGGGAATTAGTTAAGTCTATGACAAGTTGATTTTCATACCATTGACTTTTTATCTTGATCTTAGCTAAAAGATCCAAATTTTTGGTTTTTGACTCTGTTTGTATTTCTTTTCCTTTTTTAGAGGAAGAAGGTATGTCTATTCATGCAAAATCTTTCTCTTTCTATTGTTTTTCTCCTTTTCTAACTAAGGTATGCAATTGTTCTATAGGAAATTCAGAAGGTAGTCTAGCACCTAATTCTATCAATCTAAGAAGGGCTTCATATTGATCTTCTTGGGGTTGATATTCATTGTAATCATCTTTATATCCTACTATTGTAGTGATGTCATAAAAAACAATGGGGTTATCTTGACTATCATAAAATTGCTCATCTTCATAACTAAGGCCATAAGAGGCCCCACTATGAGTGAACCTTTGAGTCATGTCTAAAAGAGATGTTTTGTGTGTTTGACTAACTTTGGACCAATGGTTGGAAACCAAATAAAGTATGCTTTGGCTCTTTTTTAGACAAATAACTAAGGTCCAATGAGACTATAAGTGAGGGTGGTTTAAAACCATGCACAATTTAGAAGATTTGTTTTATGAGTTTACTTAAACTTTGGTAAAGTTGAAATCACATAGATCAAAAGAGGGTAAAGTAACTCAAAGACCCAAGGTGGAAACTAGTACACCAAAGCCTAGATCTTTGTGATATGCCTGTACTATAAAAGTTAGTCTCAACATTGACAAGTTAGCCCTAGAAGTTTATAGGAAATCTCTCTAGATTACAAAGAAGACAAAATGTACTAATCAACTCAAGATGTAAAAACATACATGAATCACTAAGTATAAAACTAGGACCAAATATGTAGCACAACATTGCCACGTGATTCTAGTAGGATAAAATATGTTTTAGGACTCAAAACATGAGTGATACACAAGCTGACTTGAGTCCACCAAGATGATAATGTGATTTTGAGTCTTAATAAATGACCTTCAATCCAAATGGAGAATTGAACCCAAGTTAGAACAAGCTTGGTGCACAAATGGTGAACCCACTTTGACAAACCAACCCTTAAAACTTAGAAAGGTTTAATTTTAAATGTAGATTATAAATCAAGGATTTAAACAAATTGTGGAAAAGAGGTAGACTCAATTGGGTAGCATGACTGTGCCAAAGTGGGTGACATAACACAAAGCTTTTGATAACAATTTGAATAAGGAAAAGATTAATTTTCCAATTGGACAACGTAATGCCTCCCTTTCTTAAGAAAATTGAAGAAAATGTGTTTTAGTTAAGTTTATTGAGTTAACAAGCAATTTTAGACAAAAATCAAGACCAAGTAAGCTAATGACAAAAAAAATGTCTTAAGTCTAAACTGACAAGGTATGGCAAAGTGGGGTCTACTAAACTAGAAAGGATTCAATCATTCTAGGGGAATCAATTACATAATGACTTTCATTTCAAATGATGCACAAGACAAGCACAAAAATTGGGTGATCATGGCATTGACTAGTTATAAAAAGGTCAAGTCCTTTTTACAACCACTAAATCTTTCTATTTTCTTAGTGTAGTGTGATGTCCAAATGCAAATACACCCCATGTGCAACTCCAATTAGGAGCCAAATGAAGTTAATGCCAAGAGGTGAAACCCTGGGTCAAAGCTTCCCTAAAGAACTCACAAGAGGTAATGATGTTCCCCTCACAAGCCAAGTTTACATAAAAATAAAGAAAGTATAAAATAGAAAGACTTTATGGTTATTTTCAAGATCACCCAAACTTTAATGAGTTTTTGGTGAGCACTTTAGATGACATTCTTTCTAATCCTTGGACTAGGCTTTTTGCAATAGGAATGATGCTTTTGATTCCAAAGGTTCTCTAAAGGGGATAAATGGAAGAGCAACATGTGGCATCCCTCTTTTTTCCAAACAAAATCTAACTTAAAAAACTAAGTAAATACAAAAAACTTGGAAAGGTGAGTTCATTTTTAAGCCCAAATGGAAAATTAGGTGGTGTCCTTTTGACCCCTTGGTCTTAGTTGTAACTTTGAAAACTAATGCTAAAAATACTACTTAAGCACGTTAAATGTTACTTTAAGCACCAAAATAATGTTCCTAATTCATTTTTAAGCATGAAAAAGGTGATCTAGAAATGTTTTTAGCAAATGTCAACCTTGGTCTTGCAATAAAAACATTAGCATATCCTTTAGCCTTGAAGCTATTTTGGGTTTGAAATAATGAACTTCAAAAAAAGAACTCTTAGGTTTGTATTTTTAAGAAAAACATAATGACTGGCATTATTTCTATAACAAATGATGGTTACACTTACTAATCGATGATTATTATCTAAATGACATTGGTTATACTAATAGTGGTTGATGATGGCTAGCCAATTGATGATGGTTTTACTAACTGATGTCGGTTACTGTGTAAACTTGTGACAAAGAAAAATGGCAAAACAATGTTAGAAAATCAAATTACAAGACTTTTAATGATCCAAATGAAGATTTTAAATTTGTAGAATGATCATCTTCATATGTGGGATGTGTTTTGTCCCACTGTGCATGCCAAGATGTAGAGAGGATTACAAAGCAAGTTAGTCAAACATTAGTCCATAAATCATGATAAATGTATAAAGAACTAACTAGCTAAGTATATCTATTCCTATAGGAATTACAAAGGATATCAAGAAAAAAATGAAATAAAATAACATCATATTACCTTCTCAAATGGATTCACCATACCCATGTGGCTCAAAAGCATGTTCTCCCTTAATCAAGCATCCTTAAATTTGTCAACAAAGGTGGAAAACTCCTCCAATGTCTCAAGAACACTCCATAAAACCTAGGCTCATGATTCTAAATCACTAAACTATCCTATCAATGAAGCTTGTAATTAATTCTAATGGTTTATTATAAAAGATTGTGGAGACAATTTTGCATAATAACTTTGCATAAATCAAGCTTAAAATTCATGTCCATGGCCTCTCTATTTATATTTTGTCTAGATCAACCATGACCATCCATCTCAAAATTGAGATGTGTGTCCATGGATAATCCTAATATTTAAAATTAAACTCATAAATATCCTCAAGATAAATAAACATTAAAGAGGCATGGAAGGAATTAACTAGGTTGTCAGGAACCCGTGCTTAATTGCTATGGACGCATATGCTTTGTAAGTCGTCCCTTAGAACTTATTCGAATTATCTCACATATAAGGGGAAGTAGTAGTTGTTAGAATAGAGTTAGTATATAAGTAAGTGTTAAGGCCGAATAAAGGCATCCACGAATTCATTGTATTGAGCTTGCTCAAAGGAGGTTGCCCCCTCAAAGAGGCCTACGATCAATATAAGCTTTCTGTGTTTCTGTTATTGGTAAGAGTTATTTTATTTTGGCATATTTTGATTAAATCTATTGTAAGAGGTAAATTGATGTAGGAGGTTCATCACATTTGGTATCAGAGCGCTTTCTTGGCTTTGTGGGTAGATTTGGAGCAATTTTTTTTTTCAAAGCAGGGCTTTCCAGGAGCTGTGCCATTTTTTGGCAAGAAATTTTTCATTGCAGGTTCCATCATTTCAGATTGGGTAAATACCTATCCGCTTAATTGTGGGAAGTGCTTGAGCATAAGCCCTAAAACTCATTATGAGGAGTACCACAGGAACCCCGAAGTAGCTGGCCCATTGAGAGGACTTGCCAGTGAAAAGGGCAACGACCCCATCCTGATTGACTAGATCCCACCCGTGAGGTAAACCAAAAGCTGTCGTTAAGAGGTAAACCCGCGGCCAGAAATTTTTGGAGAGCGGTACTCACTCAGACAGCTTTGGTGGGCAGAGAGAATTTAAAAATCCTTTAGGCAGCCAAACAAACCTGGGGTCCATATCCAACTTATCAGGTTCAGAGAGCAAACAATAGCATACCCACAGTTGATGATATTTCGAACCACACAGTTGCAGACAATCCGTTCCTGAAACAGTCGCTTATTTTTTTTAAAAAAAACAGCAAAAAAAAAATAATAATAATAGCAAAAAAAAAGTCCAAAATTCACAACTGGTTATGGTCACCACTCATGCAGGCACAAAAATCATGGAGGAAGAAATTGCCACATTGAAATCTCAGGTTACAGAGTTAACCGATATGATGCGTGGCTTGAATCAACAGAATAGCATCTTGCTCAACCGAATGCAGAAGGAAGAGTCTTCTTCAGACCATCACTCCTTTACTTCCAACTCCTCTCGTGGACCTAAGCTTGACTTTCCACGGTTCAATGGTACAGATCCTACAGGATGGATATATCGAGATGAACAATTCTTCAACCTCCACAATACTTATTCTGCAAACAAAGTCCCAATCGCTTCCTTTCATTTGGAACAAGAAGCACTTCAGTGGTACCGTTGGTATCTCAATACCAATGATGAACCTGATTGGTTAACTTTTGCATCCTTAATTTTGGGTAGGTTTGGTCCCTCAACATTCGAGGATTTCACAGATACTCTCACCAAACTTCGTCAAACAGGAACTGTTCAGGAATATCAGCTTGAATTTGAAAAACTTGCTAATCACACTGAAGGGTTGTCAGATGACTTCTTCAAAAGTTGCTTTGTTAGTGGCCTTAGAGAGCCGATCCACTCAGAGGTAAAAATGTTTCGACCTGAAAATATGATGGACGCTTTGTGTCTGGCTAAGTTAGCAGAAGATAAACTCTCCACACAGCATCGACCTCCCACCTTTTTACCAGTGAAGAACACAGTGAATCAGCGAACAACCATAACCACACCAATCAAGCGCCTGACTGAGGCAGAGATGTGGGCTCATAAAGAAAAAGGATTATGTTACAACTGTGATGACAAATGGGTTAAGGGTCACAGGTGCGTCCAACAAAAACTTTACTTGCTAGATGTGGAGTCACCACTAGAACACGACAGCGAGATTGATATTCCAGAATTTCAAGATGCTCAAGATGAACCCGACACTGAAGAGGACCCAATGATTCAAGAGACTCAACCTGAAATCTCAGTACATGCACTAGCAGGTGTCACTACTCCCCAAACCATGAAGGTCAAAGGGTGCTTCAAAAATATCCCTCTCACAATCCTCATTGACTCGGGCAGTACTCACAATTTCATTGATCCTCGCATTGCTAAGGCAGCAGACTGCTTTATATACCCTTATTCTAGCTTTGAAGTCATGATTGCTAATGGGGGCACATTGCCATGTAAAGGGAAGTGTTGAAATGTGCGTCTTGCAATCAGCGATTATAATTGTCGCTCTGATATGTTTACCCTACCCTTAGGTGGGTGTGATGTGGTTTTAGGGGCACAATGGCTTCGCACATTAGGACCTATTTTATGGGACTTCTCTGAGCTTTGGATGTAGTTCATAGATAATGGTCAGAAGCACACCTTAAAAGGGTTATTACCAGGATCTGCTAGCATCATCAGTTCTCATCGCATGGAAAAACTTTTGAAAAAAGGCTCACATGGGGTCATTGCACAACTGCATTCCATTCAACTCTAGCCTTCTGCTGCTTCTAACCACCCTACAGACTTACAAGCCATACTCGACAAGCATGCAACCATTTTTTTAGAACCAGTAGGGCTACCCCCTTCACGCCTTGAAGATCACCGCATTCCTCTCCTTCCAGGAAGCATTCCACCCAACATTCACCCATATCGTTACCCCCATCTGCAAAAGACAGAAATTGAGAACTTAGTCCGAGAACTCCTCAAGTCTGGCGTTATCCGCCCCAGCACTAGCCCATATTCCTCCCCAGTGCTTCTTGTCCACAAAAAAGATGGGTCGTGGTGCCTTTGCATTGACTTTCGAGCCCTTAACCACCTCACTATCAAGGATAAATTCCCAATTCCTGTCATTGATGAGCTTCTTGATGAGCTCCATGGGGCCAAATTCTTCTCCAAGTTGGATCTGCGTTCTGGCTATCATCAAATTTGAGTGCATCCTGACGACATTCCCAAGACAGCCTTTCGTACACATGAGGGTCACTATGAGTTCCTTGTCATGCCATTTGGCCTTACAAATGCCCCTTCCACTTTTCAAGCACTCATGAATAAAATCTTTCGGCCTTTTCTCCATCAATTTATTTTAGTTTTCTTTGATGATATTTTGATTTACAACCGCACATGGGCCGAGCATCTCCAACATCTTTAAAAGGCATTACAGTTGTTAGCCGACAATTAATTATGTGCCAAGCAATCCAAGTGTTCATTCGCTCAAGAGGAAATTGACTATTTGGGGCACATTGTTTCAGCCAATGGGGTTCGCGTGGACCCAGAAAAAATCAGTGCTATGCAGAATTGGCCTCAACCAACCACCCTCAAGAGCCTTCATGGTTTCTTAGGCCTGACAGGATACTATCGCAGGTTCGTCAAAGATTATGGAAAGATCACGGCTCCTTTGAATTCCTTATTGAAGAAGGATGCTTTCACCTGGGGTGCAACAGCTGATCAGGCATTCATCCAACTCAAACAGGCTATGTGTAGTACACTAGTTTTGGCACTGCCAGACTTCACCAAAACTTTCACCATCAAAAGTGATGCCAGTGGCATTGGCTTGGGTGTTTTTCTTTTCCAAGAGGGCCGACCAATTGCCTTCACCAGCAAAGCCCTTTCTGGCCATAATTTAGCTTTGTCTACATATGAAAAGGAAATGATGGCAATTTTACATGCAATACAAAAATGGAGACCCTACTTACTGGGAAACCATTTTTGCATCAAAACTGATCATTAGAGTTTGAAATATTTCTTGGAACAACGGGTCTCATCCCCAGCTCAGCAGAAGTGGGTCAGCAAACTCATGGGCTATGACTATGAGATCACCTATAAGAAGGGAAAAGACAATGTTGTGGCTGATGCTCTCTCAAGAACCTTCGAGGACCACCCTTCCCTCTCTGCCATCTCCATGCCCATTCCTAAATGGTTGGAATCTATCCAACAAGGGTATGTAAATGATCTATCCTTATGCCACATCATTCATCAATTGGCCACTGACCCCTCTGCCATACCACATTATTCATGGGATGGTGCTTCTCTGCGATACAAGGGTCATTTGGTGCTTCCCCAAATTTCAGACCTACATCAGGCTATCTTCTATGAAATTCATGCTTCCCCCTCAGCAGGGCACTCAGGGTTTCTCAAAACCTATGAGCGGGCACGTCGACACTTCTTTTGGAAAGGCATGAAAACCAAAATTAAACAGATGGTGGCTGAATGTGAAACCTGCCAACGACACAAAGGTGAAACCACATTGACTCCTGGTTTGATCGCGCCCTTGCCCATTCCTACTAGGATCTGGACAGTTATTTCCATGGATTTCATTAAGGGCCTCCCTCAATCTAGGGGAAAGACAGTGATCCTAGTTTTTGTCGATCGCCTCTCCAAATATAGTCATTTTTGTGCACTCAGCCACCCATACACCGCGTCCACAGTTGCATAGGTTTTCTTGGATCAGATCTTTTGTCTTCATGGCATTCCTTCTTCAATTGTCTCAGATCGTGATGCCACTTTCACTAGCCATTTTTGGACGGAACTATTTCGTCGCACAGGCACACAGTTGAAAATGAGCTCTGGGTACCACCCACAAACAGATGGCCAGACAAAAATTGTCAACAAATGCTTGGAGACCTTCCTTCATTGTTTTGCTTCAAAACAACAACATCAATGGGCCAAGTGGCTTCCCCTAGCTGAATGGTGGTATAATACCTCATACCACACTTCCACCAAAATGACTCCCTATGAGGCAGTTTATGGTTAAGCACTGCCACCACTTCTTCCCTATCATCCTGGTAGCTCACCAGTTCAGGCAGTTGAAACTACTCTCTGAAACCAAGATCAGATTCTCTGCACCTTGTGAAACAATCTCCACATGGCCCAAAATCGAATGAAGCAGCAGGCTGATCAACACCGCTCTGAGCGTACCTTTTAACCTGGTGATATGGTCTTTCTTCGTCTGCAGCCATACAAGCAATCATCACTAAAACAAAAAGGGTGCCAAAAGCTTGCTCCAAAGTTTTATGGGCCATATAAGGTTCTCCAAAAGATTGGGTCAGTTGCTTACAAGTTAGAGCTTCCACCTTCCTCCCAAGTTCATCCCGTCTTTCATGTCTCCTGTTTGAAACAAGTTCTTAGATCCAACATCCGAGTGTAGACAGCTTTACCAGCACTTGATAACGAAGGCTCCATCCTTCTCGAGCCTAAAGCAATCTTGGACAGGCACACCTGCCAACTTCGATCCCGCTCCATCACAGAGGTCTTAATCCAATGGCACGGCATGCAACCAGAAGATGCAACATGGGAACCACTCTTCCAGATTCAACAACAATTCCCACATTTGAAGCTTTGAGGGCAAAGCTTTTTTTTAAGAGGGAGGGGATGTTAGGAACCCGTGCTTAATTGCTATGGATGCATATGCTTTGTAAGTCATCCCTTAGAGCTTATTCAAATTATCCCACATACAAGGGGAAGTAGTAGTTGTTAGAATAGAGTTAGTATATAAGTAAGTTTTAAGCCCAAATAAAGGCATCCACGAATTCATTGTATTGAGCTTGCTCAAAGGAGGTTGTCCCCTCGAAGAGGCCTGCGATCAATATAAGCTTTCTGTGTTTCTGTTATTGGTAAGAGTTATTTTATTTTGGCATATTTTGATTAAATCTGTTGTAAGAGGTAAATTGTTGTAGGAGGTTCATCACATAGGTATGGGTGACCCATAATCCAAATATTTTATACACTTATGGCTTTATGGATGCCACCCCATAGATGATGTCACGAGGTGATGTAGATATTCAAAACAATTTCCAATAATGAAATATTCAGAAAGATCTATGGAATTCTTACTTAAGCTCTTAAATTGGATTAATTAGCTTAAGTAAGTTTAATCAAGTTTAGTGTAATTCTTTAGAAATTGGTGCACAATTAATCAAAATGGTCAGAAAGACATATTACTATTTTATAATTTGACTAGAGAGGAACTGGAAGGCAATGTTAGATGCGTTAGAGATATATTCCTATTAAGGATGTTTCCATTAACAAATAACAAAGGTACATGATGTGTACTAATGAATTAGAAGAAAAGAGTGATCTAGAGCACTCAATGGTGAATTTGTCATTTTGACTCAAAATGATTCGATCAAAGTTAGCTGGCCCATAAATGCATTACCCTATTTAGGGATACTCTGACTTAAACTGGCACTTGTAAGTGACAAGTTTGAACCATTTAGGGCATTTTATTGATTTTGACCTAAAATGTGCATTTGAGTACAATTCAAGTAATATTGATAATTTCAACACAAATGGTGTTAGGAATCGGATGTCTACAATCAAAAGTTACTAAAACTGAATACAAGAAATGCTTGATAAATAAATAGACTAAAATGACTAATATAGCAATAAACAGGTTAATATTAATGCTAAATAGGTTAAGGCTATGTGAATAGGTAGAGATAAGGAAAGTTAGATCTGTTGAGGGTAAGTGGGTGAAAATAGCTTGATATTATTTTATGCCATAGTGACCATCAGTAGTTGAGGTGGCCATCAGTATTTGAAGTAACCATTGATGATTAGATAGACCATTGATAGTCAAGATGACCATTAGTGGTTGTTATGTGTTGGGTTTGGGTGATGAAAAGGTTTTTGAGATAGGGTTATAGAATGGGATTTTTAGAGATTGGTTTAGGCTAGGTTGATTGTGAAATATAAATAAAGTTACTGAATAATTAAAAATAAATACTCAGCTTACTGGTGGTTGATCAAGTGAACAATTGGGATGGATTATTGATAAATACATTAGTGGAGTCCGGTATGATTTTGGTAGAGTAATAGTACTTGGTTGTTGGTTGATGGATAGTGGCAAGTGGGATCTCTATTGTGATGGATAGATTTCTAGATTGTTGGAAGAATACCTAAAAATAAACTTTGGATATGAAATCTCTTGATAGTTTTAGGATCCCTTTTTCACCTCCTACTCCTTTCTTCTTATAGGAAGGAAGGAGAGGTAAAACAATATGTTAACAAGAGATCCAATTTGTTGTCTAATTTTAACTACTATATGCATGGGTTCACACATGAATTAGATAAGACAATTATAAAAAATCAAGGTGGAGTGAAGGGTCAATTAAGTTAGTTTGGATGGTATAACCTGACTATCAGTGTTTAGGGTGACCATCAATGGTTAGGGTGACCATCAGTGGTCAAGGGTCAATGTCAAGTTGAGTTAAAGAGGTAGGCTTAGTTAGTAGGTCAATCTGACTAAGGTTAGGTTTGGTTACTAGTCAAAAGGTTAATTTGGGGCCGTAAAGAGTCTTGAAGTGGTCTAGGGGAATTGTAACATTTAGAATTATTGTGTGCAGATTTTTGTTGTCTATATTTTGCCCCTTTTTGTTATGTAGTTTGTATCAACAAGATATAAAACAAAAATGGATTGTGAGTTAAATGTTCAATTGCCCTGAGCATGGGAGGTGTTCCCCCTCAAATTGAGAGTCGATGAAGTAAAATAGAATCAAGTGTGAGTTTGATAAGTGGTGAAGGTGATGATAAAAGGTGGGTGATAGGTTGGGCACTAAAGTGCAAACACATGCACATAGTACAACAAAAGTGTGATAGCCAAGATTGTGTATTGACTAGATTTCCATAGTTGGTAAAAATAAAATTTGGTGCTAGAAGGACAAGTGACAAGTGGACTATGTGAATGCATTTAAGTATGGTAGTTGGTAACACTCATAAATGTAAGTATCCTATGAAATTTCTATGTTTTAATGGGTATTTAAGGTAAGAAGTGCTCTTGAGGAAAACACAAATTGATCAAGTTAAGTCATAGGTATCTGAAGTAAGAAATGCTACTGAGAAGACATAAGTTGGTTAGGTGTACATAAGGTAACACAAGTTCAAAAAATAGGTCAACATGGTAATAATTATTATTATGGTTAAAAGGACTAGGTAAGATTGTTACAAAATGTGCATGAGTTAGGCCAAAATGGACCAATGGCAAGGTGATGAGGCAGTTGGTATGGTAGGTAGAAAAGGTAGTTTACATGGGTGGGTATTGAGTGTGGGTGTCAAAATTTTGAAAAGTTGGTTAGTTGCATAAATTTTAAGACCCTGACTATTGATAATCAAGAGCCTTAGGGTCAACTATCAATAGTCACCTTGACTGTTAATAGTCATGAGCCTTAGGGTCAACTATCAACAGTCACCTTGACTGTTAATAGTCATGAGCCTTAGGTTTAACCATTGATGGTCACCCTAACCATTGATGGTTAGGAAGTAATACCTAAAATCATAAAGACAAAATAATTGAGTGATTCATTTTCACTCATTTTGATTTTGTGACTTCTACAAATTTCTTCTTTGGTATTTTTTGTAAGAGTGCTAACAAGGCATTTGTTGAGTGGGTGACTAGGTAAATTTGATTGTTGATTTAAATGAGCCATGGAGGGTAGACAAATGAAGATGTAGGGTGGGTATGGATGATGATGGATAGTGTGTTTGGTAGTGGGTTCTTAGATTCCTCCTCCATGATGATTGAAGAATGAGGAAGGGACTACTTTAAATTAATATATTAGATGTGATTTGGTATTATAAATAGTTTAGTTGCTTCTTGATTTATCACTATTTTGGTGGGTGAGTTTGGGTTTGACCTAGGTATTAGGGTTTTGATGGGTTTTTGGTTAATTTTATAGGTGAAAGTGAATTTGGGAAGGGGTAGTTTAGCTAGGGTAGGGCACGGGTAGGTTTTATGAAAATTGGCAAAGATTGGTCATGACTGGGTATGTTTTGGGTAGGCTAGGTTTAGGAGTTTTCCACTAATGGTCACACACAGTGATATCAATAGTCATCTTTATCATCGATAGTCAAGGACCATAGGCAAAATGGTCACTTGACCATCGATGGTCATCATGACCATCAATATTCAAGCTGAATGGTGAAATGGTCAAGGTCAAGTTTATGGATTTTGATAGTTTTAAATGGTAATGATGACTTGATGATACAAATTATTGATGTGTAGTTGTTTTTAGTTAGGTTATAGGTAATGCTTGGTATTATTTTAGGGTAAAAATAGGATAAGTGATATATATAAGAGGTACTTGTAAGAGGTTAAGTTCATAGACAACAATAATAAATAGAACTAAGTGTGTCTTCTAATGAACCTTATAGGCATGAGAACATATTCAGATACATGATTAGGTATCACACATCTTCCTAGAGATCCATTGAGGTATGACCATAGTAGACTAGGCTCACATGGAGGAGGTGGGTCTTAGAGCGATGTTGCACTACCATTGTATGTTATAGGATATGGTGATGATCATGGCCCTTATCAAGAGATGTGATCCAACCATGAACACCTTAGTTCTACTAACTAGTGAGATGATGATCTTACTAGAGGATGTGCATAGGATAACTTGATTACCCATATGGGGTGATTTGATATATCACATTGATCAAGAGGAGAGAGACAAGTTCTTAGAGCTATTATATGGAGATGATCATGATTTTTTTAGATGACATGATGGAGGATTCAACTATACTCCACTCTATTAAAGAGTGAAGGGTAAGAGGAGACTACTTATGATGATGATGATCACCATCATCATCATCATCATCATCATCATCATCATCATAGTATTGTCCTTTGTTATTCCAAATTTGAGTATTAAGAGGTTTCCCTATCTACTACTAGGGGTATTGGTTGAGAAATTACTAGGATGCATAGTTTTTGGTTGGGTGCATGTGCTTCTAGTTCAAATATATATGGAGTTGTGGGGTTTTAAACCTCATAGTAGATATGACATCAATTTTGGGTTTGTACTACACTACTAGGCATATGAGCATATTTGAGTTTTATGACTAGTGGGGTTGCAGTAAGAGGGTTATGCCTAGATGGAGTTCATAGTTGACTTTATGTGATGGAGAGATGAGTTTTCCCTATTTGGACCAAGAGGAGGGTTACACAACATTGATTTTTTAAGGTGTGCCTTAGATTTCTTGGTCATAGGTGATGTTATTTAGAGGCCATATGTTAGGTTTTTAGAGTGGGTTGGATATAGGTGAAACATATTATCCTTGTAGAGTTATAGGTAGATCCTTTTTAGGAAGGATGGTGAGGTATAGGTCATCCCATTTCATAGGGTGAAAAGGTATTTTGGCCTAGTGTAGGGTATCCCAAGCCCATTTCCCAATTACAAGCTAGAAGATGTAGAGATCCTAATATCTGAGCCATAGCCTATTCGAACATTAGTTGATCGAGAGGATTTTCTAGTATAGACAAAGATAGATGATGAAGGTTTTGTGTATGGTTACCCTACATGGTAGTAGGATCTTTATGTGGTAGTAGATTTTGGTGGTAATGATGGTAGCCTATAGTTGATGGATGTTGACCTAGATAGTAGAGACGGGTAGAGGGCATAGGTATAGGGTGTTTCCCCAAGTACATAAGTAGGAGTGATGTTAGCCATATCATAAGCTTAGGTGGTAGCTTTACAAATTCAATTGGCTATAACATAGGGTTAGATAGCTATAGTTACAAGTAAGAGGCACCAGGGCAGAGCTTAGCTAGTCTTGGTTACCTAGGAGAGTGACTCCTTGAGACAAGCTAGAGGAGGAGTTTTAGGACATTTAGGACCACTAGGCACTATCCCCATAGCATGGTATTTAGCCATAATGGAGGAGCTACAATACTATGAGTCCATCATCTTGAGATGTTATATTGATGAGCCCTGGTAGGTTGAGTACATATCTACTTTGGTAAGTGGTGATAGCATGGCGACACTAGGTTAGTGGGTTGCTTTTGTAGGTGGATAGTTAGGTCCCTCAAGAGGATAGGCACCAAGAGGCAGTGGTGCCCCAAGAGACAGTGGTGCCTCAAGGGCATAGTCATGATATAGTTATGGGATATTATATTTTGTTGTATATCATTTTGATACTGGCCTACAAGCTGATGCAATGAGATGTAAATTTTGAGAGAGAGGAATGTATACTATTATATACATTATGATTTTATTGATGATAGACTCATGATTTATAGATATGATCTCTTTTATTGCTTATCATTCATATTTTATGATTTGATGTTTATGTTCATGATGTTGATTATAGTTACGGTGATCATTGATGATGTTATATTTATTATGCTTATGTTATGGATATGGATATTAATGTGGACTCACCTAACTAGGCATGTGATGAGATGGCCTTGTGTTTATGTTTATGATAAGGTTGATATGATGGTTATAGTTGGTACATTCAATATGATAATGGTTTGGGTGATGGATAAATAATGTTATGATGTTGATCACATGGATTATTGTTTATGGTTTGTTTCTATGTGTTTTATGATGATGATCTTGATTATGGATATGATATTATTATGGTTTTCATGATAAAATTGAATGAATATATGTTTCCTCATTTAGATTTAGACATGTGATGAAAACTATTTATTGCATTATTGTTCATGGATGCTATGACTTTGACATGATGATGGATATGCTAATGATGTATGTTTTTGTTCATGATAAATGTTGATATGATATGATGTGGTTATGATTATGGTTATTTTATGAAGATAAAACACATAAAGTAAGTTAAATAACAACACTGGATGTGAGAAAAAGAAGATAATCAAGAGACAAATGTCTAAGTAAATATATCAACTAGTTATAAGGGGATACAAAGAGGGAATGATGATTCTTCTTTGATAAGGAATAAGATAAAACCCAAGTTAGATTAGCTTAAGGAATATAAACCATTTGAATGCTTCACATTAGTGTTCATTAATTGGTTAAAAGGTGTCTTGATCACAAAATGTCAAGTGAGCTCAAAATCCCTTGATTATAGTGTAAAAGGGAAGATGGATGAAAATGGAATCTTATTTCAAGACTAGCATGCCTCTCTTAGAGGTTAGCAAAGAGTTTGTATAAATAATCCTATGTCATATAAGGTGTAGACTGATCGATGTGGGAAGCCTACTAACAATATTCAATTGTGACTTTCAAAATTATTGCACTTATGAGAGCCAATTATATATTTAAAGATTAGTTTTGTTTTGTTTTGATTTTGATAATGGGTCTTTTAATTTTTTATTGTTTAGGAAGTTTATCGATGTGAAAAGCTTCCAAAAAACTACTATGATTTTGAAAAATGCTTTACTTGGCCATACTTCAAGGGAGTAGTCTAAGTTTGTTTGATTTATTCAAGGCTTCTTTATGGCTATCCTTTAAGGGAGAAATACACCTTATATTGGGCAATTTTCTGATATGTTTTCAATATCTATCCTTCAAGGGAATAGTCTAAAAATTATAAGAATGACCCATGAATATTTTTGGTTATGTTGTTGTTTTTGATTTTGCATGACATAGACTTATTTACATAGGCTTAAATGTTGACCTTTATGAAGGAAAAAAAAAGCACATGAAGGTTGATTAGGTGTTAAATGGTTTAGGTGACAATGATCATGGGAATCCATCTTGTAAAAGGGGTAGAAATTACCATGAGAATCATGTCATGGGTAGAGCCATTTTACCCATTATTAAAGATTAGGCTATGATTTTGATGGATAATCACATGATTTGATTGTAATGTATTGTCCCTAAAATAAATAGATGAGTTTTTTTGAAAGTAAGGGATGAGCTTAAGTTAAACAAAAGGTGAGTTTGATCCTTTTACCAAAACAAAGGATGTATATGTGAATCATTAAGGGGCTCAAGTTCTAGGTTTCCCTTGAGAGAGGAAAAACAATAAGCTCTTAATCCATATTTGTGCATTATGATATAAGGTCCAAGCTAATTGAAAGCAAATTTACCCTACTTATTTTTTACCATATTGGCGACATGTTAGTTTCCCTTTAGGATGAGGTCTCTGATATTGAATTCTCATAATCTAAGGTGTTTGTTATAATCACATTTGATATGATCTTGATAGACATGAAGATAGGTGAGGGTGGCTAAATGATGCTCATCAAGTAGCTAAATCTAGGCTAAATGGTGTTGATAATAATAATCTTTTGAAATGAGATCTTATAAAGATATGTGAAGAGATGGGATTAAAAATTTGAGAGGCAAGATAACCTCCATGCCAAACACAATAGAGAATGAGGTAGCACCCATAGGGGTTTGAATGCTAGTACAATATACCCATAACGTGAACCAGATGTGTAAATTATAATCCTAACTAGATGCATTGACCATTTTAGTGAACATGTTCTTAAGATTTTTATTAGATGCTTCTACCTATCCATTCACTTGAGGGTGATAGGGAGATGATAAATTTAACTTGATACTGAATTCATCAAAAAGACCCTAAACTTGTTTGTTTTTAAAATATTTGCCATTATCGATGATGATTTTGTGAGGAAAACTGAAATGATAAATGATATGATGATTGATGAAATCAAAAATCTTTTTAGCTTTGATGGAGATGAGAAGAATAGCTTCAACCCATTTAGTGAAATATTCAATCTTAATGATGATATAATGATGTCACTATGAATAATGGGGATTAATTTCACTAATGAGTTCCAAACCCCATTGTGAAAAAGGCCAAAATTTTGTGGAGACATGAAGACTATGGCTAGGTGCATGATGTAAATTGGCATGTTGTTGACACTTAACACACTTTTTTACATAATCACAATAGTATTGATTAAAGGTAGGGAAAAAATATCCAAGGTGAATGATGTTTTTAGCCACGATGAGGCCACTAAAGTCCCCCATAGATCTCATCATGCATTTCCTTGATACCATGAGAGGTTTCATGACTGCATACGTAGTATAAGAGGAGATCATCAAAGCTATGTTTATAAATAATCCCTTAGAATGGTATAACATGAAGTAATCTAGATACATGCTCTTCAAGTATTCTTAGTAAGACTAGAGGGAATGATGACCAGGTTAATATAGTCAAAGGTCTGCTGATACTAGAGGTCAGATTGGTTTGCCTCCACATTGAAGATGGTGGGAAAATCTAATTTGATGTAGGAGGGATCAATAATATGATGGATAATGCTAGATAGCTTAGAATTAGTGGGTACAAATGATGTCTAAGAGGAAAGGGAATAAATGGTATCAGTGGACTTGTTCATATATTATAGGGTAGCTTAGATAGGATAATTATCAAATGATGTTAAGAGTTCATCAACTAGTTATTTGTACTATTACAAAACATCATTCTTGCATTGATAAAAGCCTTTGATTTAATTGACCACAAGTTGAAATTCACCAAATATTTTTGTCATTTTGACTATCAAGGCTAATGTAGTTTAGAGGCCTATAACTAGGGCTTCATACTCATCCATGTTGTTGGTACATTCAAAATATAGCTTCAAGAATAAAGGAAGAGGTTCATTATGAAGGGTAATAATGATGACACCCTCTCCCCCACCATGTTGACACTTTTATCTATCAAATAACATGGTCACTTGATAGGTGAAGTCTACCTGAGAGAGGGTTGTGATAGACTCACCTAAAAACTCAAGAAGAGGAGGTTAGTTGTCTGTTAATGGTGTATCAGCCAATTGGTCAACAATAACTCTCCCTTTAATTGAATTATGCTAAAGGAAATCAAGGTCAAACTTAGTAATAACATAAGCCACTTGGTCATACATTGGTTTTGATATGGCATGGAGTGTATATACCTGAGTGGGTCAGTATTGGTTATGACATAGGTCTTGTGGTTGAGAAGGTAATGGCAAAGTTTGGTGGCCACAAATACCAATGCTAAGTAAATGTTTTTACTATGGGTGTCTTGAGTCTCATACTCTACAAGTGTGTGGCTTATGTATTAGATGGATTGCTCTTTGTGGTGTTTATCTTGATGAGCAAGCATTACCCCTAAGGAGTGGTTGATAGAAGAGATATAAAGGTAAAAAGGTTGATCATCCTTGGGAGGGGTGAGGATAGGAGGATACAAAAGGTACTTTTTAAGTGAATCAAAGGCCTTTTAATAGTCATTATTCCACTTAAAATCTACCTCCTTCTTCAGAAGGTGGTGGAAGGGTTGGCATCAGTCTGAGAGTTGAGAGATAAAGAAACGAATGGAATGAATCTTTCCTTGAAATCTATGAAGTTACTTGAGGTGAGTAAGAGGAGGCATGTCAAGGATTGCTTTGATTTTGGCTTGATTAACTTAAATTCCTAGAAGGGAGATGATATAGCTGAGTATCTTCCCTGAAAAGACATAAAAAATTCACTTCTTGGGGTTAAGGTGTCCATGGTAATGGATGAGGTACTCAAATATAATATTAAGAATGACTAAATGATCTTTACAATATTTAGACTTCTTAAGGAGGTCATCGACATAGTCTTCGATGATTTTATGGATAGGGTCATGGAAAATGTAAGTCATGACAGATTGGTAGGTTACACCAATGTTTTTTAGTCTAAAAGGCATGAACCTATAGCATAATGTCCTCCATGGGGTGATAAAGGTAGTTTTGTTTTGATCTTTTATGGCAATTAGGATTTATTTGTATCTCGTGAACCTATCCATGAGAGATAACATCTCATGGTTAGCTACAAGATAAACTAGTTGGTTAATTCTTGGTAGAGGAAAGTTGTCTTTTGAGTAAGCAAGGCTGAGTTCATGAAAGTCCACATAAATGCATAGTCCCCCTATGGCTTTGGTGATAGGGATGACATTTGAGACCCATTAGGGGTAATCAATAGGTTAAATGAAATTGATGAATAAGAGACATTAAATTTCTTATTTGATAAGAAGGGATATGCGAGGGTGCATTCATTAATGTTTTTATTTAATGGGTTTATCATCATGACTGGTAATGATGTTGTGGGTAGTGATGGAGGGGTCGATTTCAGACATGTCACTATAAGACCAAGTGAATTCTATGCTATGATCTTGAAGGAAGGAGGGGAAGTCTTGAAGCTCTTTAGAATTTAGTGATTGACCAATTTTGAAAATGCATAGGTCACTCGAGGCACCCAAGTTGATATCCATGGTGGATTATTTCAACATGGTTGAAGTCTTAGGAGGTAGAGATTTGTGGATGGAAGAATCTGGTGCACCAAGATAAGTGAGAATGGATTCATCATCCTGACACTAAATGGTATTAATGGTAAGTGATTCATATCCTATCATCTCAAGATGAGTCAAAAGGATGGTTACATTCTCCCCATATTTTTTATAGGTCAAGGGTCCAAGGTTGATCATGTTGATGAAAAAAAATTAGGGGGGATGATGTCAGGATCCTCTAGTTCTAATGGTGAAGGGGTTGGCAAGGATGGAATTTCCTCATAAATGTTGGTGAGGGGAGGTGAATTAGTTTTCTAGTCTAGTGGATAAAATCCTAAGCCATGTTTATCATGGGGTTTTCAAGTTTGGATTAGAAGAAACTCATGTGGCCCTTGTTCATATTGTCCAAGACCAAAATCCTTCTAAGCACACCCATGGAGATAGGTATTGGATAAACTTAGTTTATCTAGATGGGAGAAGTCAGAGGTGAATGGTTGAGGTGAAAGAGAGGTGACTAAATCACAAAGGTGTTTGTCAAGTGTCCCATAGATGAAAATAATTTGATAGTTTGAAGCTCTAAGGGGAATAATGGCTCTGATATTAAGGTCATACCCATGTTGGTTGTTAAGTTTCCCATACTCATGAGGAGTAGAGAAGGCATCAAGGGTCAGGAGGTGATATTCCCCAAGTGAAAGGAATTAAAATGTTGATTCCAAGGGGTCTATGGTGGGGATTTGATCTAAGAGGATCGATGAGCTAGCAAATGCCTCATTGGTAGAAGAATATTTGACTTCATCTTTTATGGTTGAGGGTTTGTCTTTGGTTGATGAGGGTGTGATAGATAGTGTTAGGAGGATGTCTTTAGGTCGATATGTCATGTTGCATGATGAAAAGGGACTTAGGTCAACTTTTATAGTGATAACCTAACCTTCATTCTTAAATTTGATGTAATGATGAAGGGTAGAGGGTACACAATCCATGGAGTGAATCCAAGGTCATCATAACAAAACATTATATTAGAATTCATCTTCTACTACATAAAATAGTTATGGGAGTGTACAAGGTCCTAAGTGAATGTGAAGGACAACCATTCCTAAAGTAGTGGCCATGGTATCATTGAAGGATGGCCAAGGTTTCAAACATGACATTATTTGGTGGTTTAAGTTGATCATAGCAATGAGAGGAGATGATATTAATATTGGCTCCCCCATCAATCATAACCTATTTGATGTGGGTTTGGTTGATGTAGGTAGTGATGAAAAGAGGGGGATATAGGTCATTGGGGTGGATGGAAGGTATTTTTGAATCCTTGAAGGTAACAAGGTTGGAGATTTGGAGAGACGAAACAAAGGTTGCCAAAGGTTAAGGGTCATTAGGTTAGACCTCTATTTATTGAAATGCCTCTATCATTATTTGGTGATTATGTAGTGAAGTAGAAACCAATTCATATAGGTTCATCTTTACTGGGGTTTAGTAAAGTTATTTGAGAACTACTTTTATGATTGATTCATAGGGGTTGAATTAAGAGGTACCCAAGATAGAGACCTTGGGTTTGGTTGAAGTTGAAGGTGCTTGAATTTGACTTTTTTGGGAGGTGGAAGATGGGTATGTCCATGGGATCGATACTTTTTCCTTCCCCACCTTTTTTTTTTGAGCATGTGATCATGTGATCACATGGATAGTATGGATAGAGGGAAGAGTCAAGGTAGGATATTGGTTTGGTTCCCCCTCACTTTGAGATAAGAGTGGGGGAGTAGATAGGCATTGGGCATTGGTTATTACTAGTTGGTTTGGAATTAGTCTTAAGGGAGTTTCATCTCATAATATATCATCCTCATTATAGAGATAATAGATTATGGTTTGGAGAGATTTATAGTTCTTTATGTCATGCCTGGGTTAACTATGATAGGAGCACACTTAGTGGTCATTATACTAGATGGGTTTTGGACCAAGAGGGTCAAATGATCTAATAGGAGGTAAGGCTAAACAATAATCTTGTAATAACCTTTGGAAAATAGTCAAGTAAGACTCAGCTAAAGGTGGTGAGGGTCCAGAGGTTTTAGCCTTGGTTGGTGGGACGGAATTATTTTCAGACGCATACTTGATGGTGGAAGTCTTGGGTAAGTTAATTTTCTTTATGGGTGATTTAGGTTTAGGTAAGTAAGTTGATAAGTTATAGGTAGGGTATTCCAAGGTAGTTAGGTTGGTTATTGATGGCTCAAAAAAGATGGGCATGTTATAAATCAAGATTGATTGGGTAACCAAAAGTAGTGGTTGGGTTTTGGTTGAAAGAGTTAGCTTTCTAGTCAAAGTAGAAAGATGAGGCCCTTATATAGAGGGTAAGGTTGAGGGGGGATGGGGGGAAAACTCTAGCCTTTTGTATTTTTGTTATATTTACCTACTTGGTTTATTTGGTTTGGTTTTTGGTTGGTGGGTCTGGTGAGGTTAGCTCCAGTTTTAAGGATAAATGATTAAGGCTATGTATAGGGATGATGCCAAGGTTTTTAGTTGGTTTGGTTGAATTGATAGAGGATGATTTGGTTATTTTGGATTTGCTTATTTTATATGGTTGAGAAATGGTTGAGTTAACAAAGGTTCTTATTGGTTCAATTGATACAATAGTGGGTTGGATGATAGAAGTAGTGGGTTGGTTCATCAAAGAGGTGGTTGGAGGTCATTATTTGGTGATGTAAGGGACACCCAATTATTTCCAAAAATTGGCTTGATCCATGTCAATTTTGGAGACAAAATCAAATCTTTGAACTAGTCTAGAGAATGGTTTATAGACTGGTTTTGTTCCCAGGGCAGTAGGCTCAAAAGATAAACCCATAGGTTGAGAAAGGGGAATGGTGACATCATCCTTTTCCTCAATCAAAGGATGAAATTTTTGGATGAATGGTTCCTCTATGGGAGGTATATGTGTGTTGGTATATTCCTTATGAATGATCTCCAAAGGAGGGGTGAATTACTCAGTAGTTGAGGGAGAAGGTAAGGTGGTGATGGTTGCCTTATTGGTTATATCTGTTGAAGGAGGGGTTGATGACTCCAATACCTTAATAAGTGTAGGAGGGGAAAATGTTAATTATTCAATTTGGGTCTCCAAAGGAAGAGAAGATAACTCCAATACATTAATAAATGGAGAGGATGAATAATATATAGATTCGGTGGTAGGTTCTTTAGTGATGAGCGTGTTAAGAACCATATTGATGGTATGGGCATGATGAGAACACTAAGATTTGTTGATATCATTTTTGGTAGGTATATGATTGGGAAAAGGTTTTTTAAAATGTCAAGGGCTTGGTTTAGAGGTACATTAGGGTTGTCCAACACAAGTTACCCCTTGTCAATGAGGGTTTGGATAACACTTTTGAAGGTATTACACCTACAACGTCATGTCCAACTACTCGATGGAAAGAACATAGGTCATTTTCATTATACTAGACAAGTGTAGAATTAGAAGAATCAAATTATTGAAGGGGTTTGATGAGAGGAATATATATGATATAATATTTTAGCAACTTCTCTAAGACTAAAACATAAGATTCCCCAACCAAAGTAAATTACTTTTAATTGTTTCAATTTTAGTTTCTCATGTTTTGTTTTGAAGAGCTAGAAGAGTTTCGTTGATTGAAAAATGGTGGAAGAGTAGTATTAAGGACAACCACATTCATATTTTTCTTGATTTTGGCATTGGTATTGGTTTGGTTTCTTGGTTTAGAGGAAGATACCTCATTGGTTTTATAGGTAAATTTTTTGTTTTTCAACTTTAACTTTCATTAATTGATGTCTCTATTTTATAGCTTACGTTCCATGGTAAAAGCTTCATCAAAGGTTTTGAATCTCTAAAAACATAATGTAAAATAGATGTGCTTAGCACATACTTGAGCAAAAGGTTTTATTAGTTTGGGTTGGGGTAAAAAGAATGAAATTTGATTGATAAGGATTCTCCAATAGGCTACAAAAGTAGCAATAGATTCATCATCAAATTGATGGATAGAGTAAAGGTCAGTAATGGAAACCTTCTTGGAGATATTATTGAAAAGTGATCTAACAAATTTTGGGATAGTTGGGTGAAGGAGAAGAGATAATTTTTGGTTATGGCACTATACCAATCTAATGCTAGTTCAAATAAGGACATGGGAAGGTATGAAGAAGGAGGGAATCATCATAGGCAATTAAATAACATGAATGCCTAAATTCCCTAAGGTGTTTTTGGGGGTCCTCCTTACTTTAGAACTTATAAAACTTAGGAATTTCCCATTGAGATGAATATGGTCTAATAGGGATAGATGGGTGAATGGGTTCATTGCAGATGTGGTCATATGATAAGATGTTTTGAGCACCAAAGATGGATGACTCTAAAGAAGTCATTTTATCCATGAGAATTTTCATTAGATCCATTTGGGGTTGTGCACTTGAAAGGTTATAAAGTGTGTATTGTTGTTTTTATTGGGTGATATATCTATAATTGGTAGGAGGTTGAGGAGATACCACATATTGATATATGGAAACAAGAGGTTGGGTGGATGCCATATAGGGGTAGGTGGATGTAAGTGGTTGGATAATGGGTAGAGGTACATTCCATTGTGGATTAGGGATATAACCCAATTTGGGAATTTTGGGCACCTGTTGAGAGGTTAAGATAGGTTAGGTAAGAGCTATAGTTGGGTTTGTAACTAAATGAAAGGTGGTGACCTTTATAATAATCAGTGGTAAGGTAGAAGGTATAGACACCACAATATTTTGAAGTGGAGTAGTGACTAATGGACTAGGGGTAGCCAAAGTAAGGTTTGAAATTATAGTAGTAGATGATTCCATGGTGAGGGGAATATAGGTGGTTAATGGTTGGGTTGTTCCTAGGGTAGAGGAGTTGATGGTGGGGGTGGAAGTTGTAAGGGTGTTGGTAGGTTGGTTTTCCATAGTAGTATCAAAGGGATTATTGGTAGATGAATATGATTGGATATTCAATGACTACGTGGTGATTATGGTAATGGAAGGGTTCTCTATAAGGTGGGAAGGCATGTCATAAGGTGGGTTTACTAGTGTAACTGAAGTAAGGGTGTGGTGAGGCATGGTGTTGAGATAATGTTGAAAAGCACTAGGGTTGTTATCTAAGAATGTGGCAAAGTTTGTATCTCCTTGGGGAACTACCTAAGGTAAATAAGGACTTCCCAAAGGATGAGGAGAGTTTTTTGGTTCAAAAATGTACTCCATGGATGAGGAGGTAGAAGAGGGTGATTGGTTTGGTGATGGGTTCTATTTTGATAGGTTCTTCCATTGTTGGTGAGTTAGGACCATGCAAGATAAGGGAGAGAGAATACAAAAACAATCTCACCACTAAAATAGAAAGAAGACAAGAAATGATCAAGGAAATCAAACACACACTAAAAAGTATGTTAAGTATTAAATTTAATTTTAGTCTCTCTTTTGGCTTATGCCTTAAGATTTAAAAACCATGTGTCTAAAATTGGATTTTAGGGTAGGTACTAGAAAATAAGTTTATGATTGGTTTCAGGTTACTTTTAGGCTCTCAAAAAGGATCTATATTGGAAATTAATACATGGCTTAGTATTGGGGCTTACCCCCTCAATTCACACATAATAATGATAAGGGTGTCAAGTGCTTAGCCAATATATACTAATTTCAAAAGTTTATACTCAACCAGAGAGCTGAGTTGGTTCTCCCCTTGGTAATAACCTCCAAGTAAGATTGTCAAGAAAGGGTAAGGTGATTTCTAGGTGATGAAATTCTAGTCGGGACTTATGTCAAGTTTTTTAGATGTTCGATTGATGTAGGTGGTTTGGTTTGTGTGTGTGATACAAGTGACACTATGATCGAATTACTTTGCTTTAATTTATCAGAATGAGCTAAACTTACAAGAAACTAATATATGCAGTTGTTATTAAGCCCAAAATAAATTTTAATTTCATTTATGAGCACAGTATAGGGAGAAGAGCATATAGATGTAAACAAAATAAAACTCAAGTAAAGACACAAGGGTCCCACCAGGTGTGCCATAATGTTTCAAATAATTTTATCTTATATTTTAAGAAATGAAGAAGAAAGAAACTAGATACGAGAATGGTTCAAAACCCTATTTGGTAGTTTACATGTTGAATTAGATGGTTGTAGAGAGCTCCTATTTGGAATGAGAGGAATGACCTGTAAATAAGATAACACTAAATAAAAAATTTTGTTAGATAGATATATGGGTGGATTTCATAGCACTGGCTAGATCTTAAAAGCAAGAGCTTCTTTGGGGGCTATCAATCCACACATTTTAAACAATTAAGTTTATAAAATAGAAGATAAAGTACTTGAATCAATAATTAAAAGGTAATGAAATTGAATAAAAGAAAAGTTTGATAAATAAATAGACTAAAATGGCTAATATAGCAATAAATGGGTCAATACTAATGCTAAATAAGTCAGGTGTGGTTCAAAAAATAGGTTAGGGATCTGTGAACAAGCAAAGACAAAGAAAGTTAGATTTGGTTGAGGGTAAGTGGGTGAAAATATCTTTCTATTATTTTTTGCCATAGTGACCATTGGTGGTTGAGGTGATTATTAGTGTTTAAGGTAATTGTCAATGGTTGGACAGACTGTCGATGGTCAAGATGACCATCGATAGTTACTATGTGTTGGATTTAGGTGATGAAAAGGATATTTGGATGGCATTATAGACTATGATTCTAAGAGATTGCATTAGGTTAGGTTGATTTTAAAATACAAATAATGTGATTGAATAATTAAAAACAAATACTTACCTTGTTAGTGGTTGATTGGGTGAATAGTTGAGGTAGATTGCTGATAAACTCATTGGTGGAGTCTGGCATAATTTTGGTAGAGTAATAGTACTTGGTTGTTGGATGATAGATGGTGTAAATTCAGCTCTCTATCATGATGTCTATATTTTTGGATTTCCATAAGAATACCTACAAAGAAACTATGGATACAAAAGCTTTTCATAGTTGTGGGATCCCTTTTTCACCTCCTACTCCTCTCTTTTTATAAGAAGGATGGAGAGGTTAAACCATATGTTAACAATAGATCCAACTTGTTATCTAATTTTAACTTCAACATGGATGGGTTCACACATGAATTAGACAATATAATTATTAAAAAAACAAGGTAAAGTGAAGTTTCAGTTAAGTTAGTTTAGAATGTGGAACCTAACCGTCAAGGGTCAAGGTGACCATTGATGGTTATGGTGACTGTCAATGTTTAAGGGTTAAGTCAAGTTGATTTAAAGAGGTGGGTTTAATTAGTAGTTAAATCTAACTAAGGTTAGGTCTAGATTCTAGTTTAAAGGTTAAATTGGGGCCCTGACAGGTCTTGGAGTGTTCTAGGGGAGTTATGACATTCAAAACCATCATATGTAGATTTTTGGTGTCTACAGGTGGTGAGAATAGTAAGTTGATTCTTCTTATTTGAAATATCCTTGGGAAAAACCCAAATGTTTTTAAAGCATAAATCTCTTATAATTCTTTAAGTATGCATTGGACTCTATACAGTTGTGCATCTATAATGTCATCCTCAATCGACACTATTGCATCACCAAAATTTATGTGAGATAAATGGTCTAACCCCAAGTTCTGATTTCTAGGTTTAAAAATAGTGGAGAAATGGAACTCCTAGATTAGAAATATCCACATATATATATATATATATATATATATATATATATATATATATATATATATATATATATATATATATGCACCTATGTAAAATAGTCTTGTTCATGAGGTACTTGAGCACCTCATGTTTAGTGAAAAAGATGAATGGGGTTGCCAATAGATATTGCCTAAATTTTTGTAAGGCATAGACCATTGTTAGTGCCTTGCACTAGATGGTGGTGTAATTTTTTCTACCTACATCAATTTATTACTTACAAAGGAGATGAGGTGGTCTATCTTACCCTTTCCTAGTCATGCCAATATGGTGCCAATTCTAGAGCCTGAAGCATCAACATGGATTTGAAAAAGAGTTGTCCAGTCTGGAAATTGTAGAATTAGTGTGCTAGCCAATTTTAGCTTCAATTTTTAAAAATCCTCCTCTTACACCCCACCCTAATAGAACAAGCCATATTTGTGAAAGATCTCCTCCATAGGCATTGTAATATTTACATAGTTCCTAATAAACTTATTGTAGTAGCCACAATGGCCTAGAAAGGCATGAACATCTTTCTATGTTAAGGGAATATAGAGTTGAGTGATGATGGATATATTCATAAGATCAATAAGCAAACCATCCTTTCAGATGATGTGCTTGAGAAATGTTTCAAATGGGGTTATGAATAAACACTTGTTTAGGTTTAATGATATCTAGAGCTACCTACACCTCTAAAACATGAGGTACATATTGTCATAGTGGTCCTTTACAAGGCCATATATAGTCTAGTCATCAATATAGACTTGGAGGAACTTATGGATGAAGTTTTTGAAATAAGTGATCACCATTCTGGAGAATATGATTGACATATTATTGAGCACAAAGGGAATCACATTATAGTCAAAATAAACCCATTCAGTCATAAAGGTTATTTTGGTTTTATCATTCTTTTCTATTTACACTTGATGGTAGCTTGAGTAACCATCAGTGAATGTATAGATTTTGTAGCCTATGATACCATCCAAAACTTCATCAATAAATGGGGTAAAAAATAGGTCAGTGATGTAAGTAACATTCAATAGTTGGTAGTCAATGTAGATCTATGTGTACCCATACTTTTTGATGATAATGACCATCAGGCTCACCCATTCAAACTCCTATACAAGGTAAATGATGCCCAAGGCCAACATTCCATCAATATCCATTTTCACCTTGGCATGGATATTAAGATTCATCATATACAGACACTTCTTGATAAGCCTCACACCATCCACTAGCTTGATGCTCATTTTTCCAAGGGAAGGGTGGGTGCCCTTTATGTCCTGGTAGTTGCATGGGAACAATTCCTAAAATTCTTTCATTAGGTCTATGGTTCACATCATTTCTACCTTACGCCAATATCTACCTATAGTGGAAATATTGGGCTCACCCTCTATGATGATATCCACTTTCATGGTTTTGAGGGGCATATAATAGGGTTAATTCCTCTCCTAATGAGAGTATTCCACTTTCCTTATCCCCTCAATTATTTTAACTCAAAGATGCATCAGATCTTCTTACTTTGGGGTGTTGTCATCCATATGGTGCATGAGTTTTTTTTCTTCCTGTTAGATCTTTCCAATTGCACTCCTTCTCGGTTTCATCATCCTCATCAATAGAGTCATTATTGAGTACCTTTTCTTTAAATAACATTGGGAGTGCCAATATTTTCTCCTCAAACATGTCTCTAAGGTGCTCTTCTAGGATGGCAATGTCCTCAAACACTACCCTATAAATGACTTATAATGGCTCTAATAGCTCTAAGCTCTATAAAGAGAAGGAGAAGGTATACACAAACCTCTTCTTGAGTGCTTCCCAATCTCCTATTTCTTATTAAATTTCATGTACAATGTACCATGCTTATGCCCATGTTTTCAAAGTCCTGTAGAAGGCATATACTCATAAACTTTTGGGTGTATTATTACCATAGAAAATCCAAGTTTCTTCACACAAGTGCATGTGCATGATTGGGTTAGAATTCCCTGAGTAAGAAAGTATGTATAAGTCCTCATTACTCTTTCCAAACCTAAATATTACTACCTTAACATATTTCCATGTTATCAATCTAGGCCTTTGCATTTCCCACCAACAAACAACAATGATCTTTAGGGTATGCAATAGTGTACCCAATTTATCTACTTCTTTGGGGATGCATGCTTTAATTTCATAGACATATTTCTCTACAAGCTGACTCCCTCCATATTTTGGGAGCACTACAAGATTCCCTTTACTTAGCTAGAATACAATTTTTGTTGCCTTTTTAGTTAGGGGAACTAATTTATTCTGAGTGTAATCAATCCTAATTAGTCCCATTCTAACTATCCTTGGATCAATTTCCTACACTAGGTGTCACCTTCATCTAGTAACTTCATAAGCCTCTTCAACCCATCAATGTTAGGCTATGTTAGTTGTATTAGAAGTTTATTGTCTATCCTCCCATTTGAGCACTCCTTGGTCACTTAGGTTAAGCTTCTCGATGCCCTATGCCATGATGTTATAAATTTGGTTGATCTCATCTTTGAGATCAATACTTTCCACATATGTAGGCCCTTGATCACTTGATAGGGGGATCACCACCCTCTCCCTATCATTCTTGAAAGTCATGTAGATCTTATAGAAGTGCATGTTCACATTTTTGGCATAGTACCATGGCCTACCTAAGAGTGTTGGATATTTATCATGCTCTACCAACTCGATAAACTCAAAGTCAACATGATATTTAGTGCCCATAATATCTATAATGGCACCCTTTAGGATCTTGATAGGTTATATTCAGATTTTGTTATATATAAACAACATATGAGGGGAGGGATTTAAGGGTGGCCATCCTATCTTCTCCCAGGCAATTTTGGTTAGAATGTTAACCTCAGTGCTCATGTCCATAAGGACTTCATAAATAGACCATCCATCAATGGTGGCATTTATTTGTAGTTTTTTATCATACTTTGTACTTTGAGTATGCCTTACTTCATGTGCCCACTCCATATACAGTGAAACAACTTTTATCATCTAAGGAAAAATATTTTCCTCTAGTCTTTTCCTTATGTGTTCTAAAAGCAAATTTTTTAGTAGGGGTAATATCCCTTCAGTCTGTAGGAGGTACAAAATCTTGATTAGCTCATGTACTTTAGCCTCCTAATTGTCTTGCTTCCTATGTGAGGTGATAGCTTATGATTATAGATCTTTGGCCAATTAGAGATATCCCTAAAAACTTTGTATTATGTTCATGGATTATTTTAGGATGCCCTTATATCATGTAGGGTTAGGTTAGGGCATAGATTTTGGCTTAGGTCATTATATGCACTTGGTGCAGCTTGACTTGTTATATTCTAAGTGTAGTTCTTTTATCAGTGTAGTAGGTAGCTATGTGGTGAATCTACTTTGATTTGTGGATTGCACCTTAGGTGGATCCTTGAAATTCTAATATGGTTTAGTATTCTATTTTTCCTCCTTTGGATCAAACCTAGCCATTATGGCACCCTTATCTATGTTAGGGTGACCTTGAGTCAACTTTTTATACAAGTTTGAGTAATCCTTGATTACATGTGGTCCCTAAAAACACCCAAACATTAGGTGCATGGGGTAGTCACACTAGTAATGATCAATTGATCCAAACTTGTAACATGATCATAGTGAGAATCTTCTTCCACTACACCCTCCACCTTGCTTGTGTGCACCGTACTAATTCTTATAACTAGTATTTTGCTAGCCATAGCCTCCATTTCCTTAGCCTCCTTGCTCACCAAATATGGTCATTTCTTACCATGTGCCTCTCTCCGTATTTTATCACATCTCATCAATGACTCAACAATCCATTATTGAATGAGTATAGGCATCGTACATCTTACATTAGATAGTAGTGTTCACTTAACTAGCATGCTAGAATAGGGGATAGTTTTAAGAGTCATGTGACCCATGACAAAATTCATAGTTAAGAAGTAAGGTATGAATATTTATTAATAGGCAATTATTCTTTTTATACCCCTCCATCTCACAATCAATACACCACAATCTACTATAGGTGTCATGCAGCGAACCAACATTTATCTTCTATAGTTAGAAGGTCATTGATGTGATCTGTATCTCCATAAATGGACTAATATTAGTGTCAATGCTACCTACTACCTTAGCCTAAAGCATATATTTAATTAGTTTATGGGGGTCTATCAAGGTCTTCATGAATAGTGCTCTTTTAAGAGGTATTAATAGGCCCCTAACAAACCATTATGCATGTTGGGAGGCGTGGATATCATATGGAAGATTAAAAAGGAGGGTTTTAAACCATACCTCATATAAATGCACACTCTCAAATATACCTTGGCTTATTTCCTTGAGTTCCATAATGATCTATTTCTTAAACTCAAGAATATAAAAAAAATTCAAAAAAGCTTCCTTCAGTATATCATAAACAACTATGACCTAGTTTGGAGCAAATTTTTGATACCAAGTATGGGCATGACCTAGCAAGGTGGTCATGAACTGAGTCACCTTTTACTCTAATTATGTGATACCTTGAGCATGTTATGAAATTTCACACTAGAGCACATGCTCCATGACATTATCTACATCGTGCTACTTGAGCAAGTATATCGCTATTTCATAATGAATCTATTAAGGGAGTGGTACTAGAGTTTGAAGCACTTTTTGCCTAGAATCTATATTGGAGGTAGTCCTCTAATGCCTCTGGTTATAGGATTAAGAACCAACCCTATTATTTTATGTTGTGTTGTTAATCTTTATGGTGTGGTATTGCTCACTTGTAGCACTGGGCCACTTCTTATGGGTTATTGCCCAGTCAACATAGCTAACATCCTATGAATGGGAATGATTGCACTTATGTTATAGGTTTTTAGGTTGGTACTCACTAGTTTTGTGGTATTCTTGTTCAATATTTCATAAAGAATCACTTATTTGATCACAAAGTCTTGGTTCAAATTTTGAAGTCTATCAAAGTCAATATCGATAATAGGGTTAATTATCATTCTTTTATCTTCTGGTGGAGAATCCAGTGCATGAGATTTTGCTTTAGGTTCAAAGGGGGTAGCTGCTTCTGTTGCATCCTCATTTTCCACATCTTGTAAGAACCTAAGGCATTCTTCACCCAAATTCTAAGCTTGGTCTCTTTTTTTCTTCATCTCTTTCCTCATGCTACTAAAATTAAAGGGATCCTTCCCCATTCCCTTTCTACTCGCTATGGGTATTCTTGGCAATTTTTGGTTCTAGATCCTCTATCAACCTATGATTTTTATTATTATAGTTATACCTTTGGAGCTCTCAAGTGTCAAGTTGCCCATCCCTTTCCATCATGCCTCACTTACACTTCCCCTTCTCACTTTATACTCTTGTTCATACACGTAAGGATTTTATCCTTCCATTCTTATAGTTTTAATACCATAATTCACCATCAATTTCTTTATTTTAGTGTTCATACCTCTTATGAATGCATCCCTTAGTTCATGAAAGAACTCATACTTTTATTCTTTAGGGAAAGATAAGGTCGATACTATGAATTCCAACATATACTTATTCAGCACACTACTCCACCACTTATCTACAATGTGCATCCAAATATCATCTAGGCTCTAAAACCTCTCTAGGTGCTCCCTTGTCCACTCAAAACATTGTCCATAGCTTCATCTTCTATATGTGGTATAGGAAACCAACCATCAATACACATGCTTAGGTATTTCATAAAAAACACGTCATATAGAGCATCATATAAGTTGGTTTGCACTTATTTTCTTAGCTTTTATCCTTGGCATGTTAGATGCTTTTATGTGAAACTATCTTCCACTTAATCTAACCAATGTTCAATGTTCTCGAGTAAAATTTAGAGAATCATTCTAATGCACCATTGTAGCAATAAAATTCAAAATGAGTCTTGGCAACATAACCAAAATGTTGTAGAAAAGTTTCTCTATTGAGCTCATGTACTTAGTCATGCACTTAATGATCAATCTAAGTCAGTTCTATACTTGATAAAGCTAGGAGCATCATATTAAAAGTTTATGGTGCATAAAATTTAAATGCACTACTACATTGACATCAATTTCACACAAAGTACAAGCCTTATGTGCTTACTTGAAGTGCAATAGTGGAGGGATTGGGACACACATTGGGCTAGTTAAAACATGGCACAAACTTAGTCTCAATGGGACTTACTCATTTTCAAAACATGCTTAGACATTATATTAACACATGTCATTTTAGATAAGATCAAGAGGTATAAACCTATTCAAGGGCATAAGTATTTTGGTACAAGTTCATGTCTAGCTAGTTATAACTCTGAATGGCATCAGCCATAGGGATAGAAATTTAAGTGTCATTCAAGTGCTTAGTCAAATTAAGGGAATGGATTATGCTCAATTAATCATCCTTCAATTTAGTGCTCTAGGCATGGTTACTAGGGCTTTGCCACATGTAAATTTTAACACTTAGTCAATTTTACAAGTAGACTAAAGTAATTATATGACACAATGATGTCATTAGCAACCTGGAATAGACCTTTACATCATAATACATTAAAAAATAAAAATTATGCCATTATTTATACAAAACTTAAGTTGCAATCATATAATAGTGATAAACTATATGAAATGGATCAACAACCAAGTAAATATGCAACACCATTTCTATTAAATCAAAGTTCATTCACAGATTATAGTTCATAACATAAATAGAGAATCAACTCATTTATTACTTACTCAATACCAATGGCTCATAGATGATCTTGGGTGCTATAATGCATGTTATTCTTAGTATCCATACTAACTCAAACTATATCAATGACATTCTCAATTTTTGTAGAGTTTCACTATATCAATTTTGCATCCTCTTCTTCAAGTTTAAGCTTGTTTTTTTTAGGTAGGGGAGAATATTTGAGCCAATTCATATGGGTGCACACTAGGTGTTAAGCTATCACTAGGGGTCATTATTCTACTAGATCCACTACTATGACACCTATGCTCTCCAATCCCCATATGTATTACTCAAAGGGATGTCCCTACAAACTTAGATGCTAAGCAAATACCTACCAACTAGTGAAAGATCTTCAAATATTCTTCTATCTAACACCAAAATCACCAAAAGAGCAATCATTTTCAATTATTACCTCACACTGAGATATACTGAGTTGGTACGGGTCCACTAGTTAGCACAAAAAGGGGCCTAACACCTTTCATAGGTTTTATTATTTTATCATCTATTTCAACCAAATACCTTGGTGTTCATCTTATTATCCTTGGAGGTGTGGATTTAGGAGATATATTTTGTATTAAATTGGGTGGTGTTACCAATTCAACCATAGTAGGGATAGTATAGGGTTTACTATCTACATTAGACCTTACAGATGAATTGAATTCCTCTTCATTAAAAGACACATAATCTAGGGTCATTACTTGATGTTGATTATCACCATACTCAAAAATTTCATTATGAATGGATGTTTCATTATATTTTGTTTGTCCATATGTTTCATCACTCATTACAAATTCATTACTTATATGCTCTAAATTTTGAATTTTATCATGCAACAAAGATTGATTGAGTTCTCTTATCTCATTTAAAGACACATATAAACTAAATTATATAGAATTGGAAATGTTTATTCATCTAAAATATTACTTGGTGTGGAGGAAGCACCTTCACCTTGCCTAGAATCCCTTATGGATGCTCTCCTATCTGCTTCTTTTTTATTTATTTTTCTCTTTTCTCTTTAATTTTCTTCATTTTTTAGCTCTTTTATTGGTATTTTGTGATGAATTCACAACCCCATTATTTATCTTTACTAAAATAAAAAATATATATATTTAAACTTAAAGAATTTATAGTGATTCAATCAAAGTGAATGGATAATTTACCAAATTTGCATAGTTACAGTAGAAAAAATAATTTATAATTCATAAAGAACAAAACAAAAGAGAAAATTTTGTGGGCAAGCTGAGATAAATTCATGAATCATAAAGGGTTTGTGTTATTTTTAAATCACAAACACCCTTTGTGATCCATGAAAAAATGTAAAAAAAATAATTAAAAGATGGTTTACATAGGGTGTACACCCTTTGCAAGTTTAATTTTTTTTATCACTTTCCCTCCAAAAAAGCTTTGGTTTTAGGTTGGGGGGTCCCTAACTTGGTCCAAAATCTATCATGAAATATCCAAAGATATTTATAAAAAAATTATGGGTTTTTTCCATCTTTATTAACATGTTTGATTAGGCAACTTTAATTATTTTAAAAAAATTATATGGGTTTGTAGAGGGGAAAGTGTAGTTTTAAAATATATAGTTTTTTTTTAATATTAGAATATTATTTATAATTATTAATTTTTTTACATAACATACCTCATTATGGACTATATATATATATATCATCACAAATTCCCTTATCTATAGATTATCAACTATGCTTTTTTTTAAAAATGATTTTCCTGAAGTTAAGGTAAAAAAATATGTTTGTACACTTACAGTTCCAATTTTTTAGCTGTCTTGACCTGTAAAATTATTTAAAAATTATATATAATAAAAAAATATTCTTAATAATATTTGACATTTCAATTATCTATATATGAAGTTTCATACAAAAATTCATTTATTTACTAAAAAAAGTGTGTTCGTACACATGAAATCTCCTTATATTTTCACAAAAAGATCAATCTATTGTTATAAATTCATCTATTTTTCACACTTTTATCATCTTGGTATTGAAAAAAATTATATATTTAGAAACTACATTCAAAATTCCACAATTCATGTTCTTATGTGATTTTCAAATTCCTTTTTGAAGTGTCTCTAACATTCTCACCAAGTTTAACTATTGTTATTTTTAGGAAAAAAAAGTGTTGCTTTATACCCCCTCCCCACTTTTTCCCCCCTTTATCTTGCATCTACCCTTCTATGTGATTCAATGCTATATCTACCTAGACATATTTTATTGTATATGTTAAAAGGTTAAATTCACATAGTTACAATTATCTTACCCTTTTTAGGTGAGTTAACTATCAGGTATTATTTTTGCATTGCCTCAAAGGGGTGACATATTAGTGGGGGCATGTCATGGTGATATGGCTTCCACAATTTTCATAGTTTCTAAATTATAGTGGGGGCATGATTTAGAAGCATATTCTCCACACTCACATAGTATATGGTACTTAAACCAATTTAAAGATTTAGTGGGGGCATGTCATAGTGACATGAATTTAACACATTCAAAATTTTAATATTATAGTGGAGGAATGATTTGGAATCAAGTTATCCACATTAATTTAGTATGGTACTTATAATTCACAGATTCATTGAGGGCATGCTTTGGAAACATGTTCTCCACACCTACTCAATTTTTAAAATCTCTAATTTATAATGTGGGGATGTTTTGGAAATATGTATTCCACATTAGTACTTATATCGATTTCATATTTCTCCATATATAGTGGGGACATGATTTGGAAGCATGTCCTCCACACTTACATATTTTTCCAAATTGGCCAAAGCACACTATTGTATGATTTCAATACACATTTATGATAGAATTTTATACAAGGTACAATTATTACACATAGTTTTAGCATGAAAAAAATCTAAGGTGAATATGCTATGAAACATGTGCCTAATATTGTAAAATCCAAATCAAATTCTAATTCTAAAATTTTTACACATATTGATACCCATCAAAATTTTATAGACTTTAATGAGACAATCTACTACATTAGTTGGTTCACCTTTTAGTATGGTTGGGGTGAACAAATCACACAATATTGAAAAGATTTTAGTTTAGACTTGATCATCCAAACTCACCAAGTTACAAGTATCACTAGGCTACATGGTTGAGCTAATCTTAACTGTTAGGTGCCAAATCATGTTTTCTCCAAAGTTGGGGCATGTGCCTTCCAACCCCTCTCTCTCTCTCTCTCTCTCTCTCTCTCTCTCTCTCTCTCTCTCTCTCTCTCTCTCTCTCTCTCTCTCTCTCTCTCTCTCTCTCTCTCTCTCTATTCTTGGATATATGCACTTTAAATAATTATCAATATTTATCTTATTCTCAATTTTAGAATGTTAGAATGATATATATTTTACAAAAACAACTTGTGAATAGGCAAGGTAGTTACATCAACACACAAGTGTACTCCTAAACCTTTCTCTTTTAATTTCAATAAATTTCAAATTCTTTTGACCTAGATTATGTGAATTGATTATGCACTGTAACATGCTCTTGTTAATAGGTCAGTCACCAATAAATCATTAAATCCCAACTTCAATAAAGCACCCAAATTAAATTCAAGTAAATATAAGGTGTGTCTACACACCCAGATACTTATTATTTTTATTTAAACTATCAACTTCATTACTAGATTAAATGAGGGGAATGTAGGTGATATTTTATGATTATGTAGCATCTCAGTCTTGTATACTTGACAAAATCATGACCCTATATTTTCCTTTTAGTTATACACATTTCTTGCTTTTGAAAACCTCACATCTACTCTATCTTGTACCCCTTGGCCTATCTCTTAGTCTGACCAACCTTATATTGATGACACAAACATCCTATCTTTCCTAAAATGCTTAAAATGTACTTATCTTATACCTATACAATTTTTGAGCATATGCCTACTCTCCTTCTCCCTAGACACTAACATCTAGGTTAGATAGTAGTGTTATCATTATTGTTTTGGCCTGAGGCAAGTGTTCATTGCCCTAAAATCATCTAATTTGTAAATAAAACATATTAAAATGGTTAGCCTAAGTGATTTAATGAAATTTATCTCCCAATAGGATTGGTATACATATAATATCAACCTTCATTCATTCATAACCTTTGAAGCCTAGCAATCATACCAAAAGAGCACTCAAAAAGCACTCAAGTTAGTAAAAGCTTTCCTATTCTTCCCTATTCTAATATCAACCAAAGGAACAACCCAGCTATAGGTCTAAAATACTAAAGGATTCTTCATAAGGTCATATTTTATAAGTTAAAAGCTAAGTTATTATTATACTTAATTTAAACATTACATGATTCAGACATAATCCAACATGTAGGGGAGAACTATATGAGTCTGAGGCCCTCTTCTAGATTATTAGCTATGTAGGCAACACCCTTTGATAATGCAATTTTAGGTTAGCTCAACACTATGTTCCCACTAACTTATTTACGTTGAGGTCATATTGAGGATGGAAAGATAGGGTTTTTCCATTTTACCAGGAGTGATAGTCCTTGAACTAGATTTGAATACACGAGAGTGAAGGTGAAGCCAAACCCATAATCATCTAGGTGTTTTCATCATATTTTAATGAGTATTCTACATAGGACACTAGCATCAATGCAACTATCCCATGATGAATCAAGTGTCTAAAGAGATAAAGGCATCATCCAAAACTATATTTTTGTTCGCTTCCTACCTATACTAGATCCAACACTACATTAGTATCAAAAATAACTAATTACTTTATTTTATGTCATTTGTATATCTAGCATAACTATATTTTCTATTAACAACCTATCTTAGTTTTATAAATTTAGCATATGGTACATCTAAGTTTAACACATTAATTGGCCTATTCTAGATCTGATATTTACCTTTATACCCTATCATTTTTATATCTTTAACTCTAACCACTAAAACATGATCCATATCCAAATTATGGTTAAACATTCATCACCTTTTCTATTCTTGATCAAATTCAACTAGTTCATAGATTCAAATGAGATGTTTCAAAATGAATTAGCATTAATAAAGACCTTTTGATGCTACATCTAATTCCTAACCATACACAAATATGAGGTGTTAAATAATCTTATATATGCACTAGATATTAAATTGAGCACACAGATGTAGGTCTAGATGGGAATTAACAATCAAAGAATAGTTCAATGTTGACAAAAAGATTTAGGTGGAAAACCTCAAAAGGTAAAAAATCCCACAATAGTTGATATTAATATAATTGAGAAACATAGAACTCCAATACAATCCTTCTCTTCTCACTTCTCCTCTATAGCGAAATTTCTTAACATAAATTTTGTAAATATTTTCCACACACAAATATTAATGTTTTCACAAATCACCAAAGTTCATTCAAATGAATAACAATATGGGTAAACCCCTATTTATAATATTCACAAGGGGAGGTGACTATTGTGAATTAATGGATCCATCCACCTCAATGATCCATTTAATTAATTTTGATAATTTATTAAATAAACATAAATTCATTATTTATTTTCATGAGGTTTTTATCTCATGTTAATAAAAAATATGTTATTATTATTCAATTATTTACTAAGGCTAGGGGATAGTAATCCCACTTAGAATTAAATTTTCTAACACTCCCCCTTAATGCTAAGTTGGGATCATTGTCATAGTCACCTTAAAAAAGGAATTATACTATATACATAATTTAAGGATTAAAAAACCTTCATCATGCCAAAAATCACCTTTTTAAACAAAAAAAATGATAATCCCCAAACTACTTGAAAGTAATTTTAGGCTAGCATGATTGTGAGACTATATCTTATAGTTTATCATAAATAATCAACCAAGTATATTTGGATATCTTTATAACATAAGAACCTCCATTAAAAAATATGACTTAAATTTATTAGGGTACAAAATTAAAATTTCCACATGAAGTTTAATTAAATTACAAAACCTCCACATGAAGTTTACATTGCTTTATAATAATAAGAAGTATAAATAATGAGAATAAACACATGGCCATTAGGAAGTGCCATTTTCATGCACACTCCCCCTCAATGGCATCCCTGAGAGGCCTAACATTACATGAAGCTTCTAAAAACTTGGTATCACCAAGTGGCTTTGTGAAGATATATGTCACTAGTTCCTCTATAGGATAGAACTATAGATTTATATCACCATTGAGGACTTTATCTCAGATAAAATGCACATAAACTTCAATATACTTAAATTTTTAGTATTGTGCACCTACACAAAACCTAAACACATATCTAAAAATAGATTCATGATAGCTTAATATGATTAGCATCACAAAAACCACATACATAAAAATATGACATATGTTTTTCTATGGTAAAACAAATTTAAAAAACAATTATGTCATATTTTATGCAAACAAGTTCACTACTTTGATTACAAATTTAGTGAAAAAACATAATTTATTATATGCAATTCATTATTAGATGTCTCCAATATTGATAAGATGAGTGTCCCTAACTGTCATGTAATGCACATATACTAATTTGATAATAATATGCTACTAATTTTAACCAAACAATATATATATATATATATATATATATATATATATATATATATATATATATATATTATTAGTAATAACTCATTTTATCATTTGAGTTTTATCAAAAAACTTTGACAGTTTAATATACTTCAAAACAAGATTGACGTATAACCTCTCATATATCAAATATAGATAATTTTAGCTTGAAATGACATCATCTAATTAAACATATATGAGAATAAAACAAATAAGTTCAGATATGTATGAATAGAATACTTTGTAAAGTAAATGATGAAGAGCCAATGATACAAACTCCATTTACACTTTACATTTCATAACATATCTTATTATCAAACAAAGCATATAAGGATATTAGCAAAAATAATTATTGCAAGTTATCATTAATGTCATGTGGTTGAGCCTATCATTGATGTCAAGGTAAGAGTTGTATTTGATGCAAAAGAAGGGTAGATATCATCATTCATATGATATTTCTAGTGTAGCTTTGAGTAATCCATTAGAGTGTCTTGTAAAGCATTATTGAGTCAGTCATTGAGTGGGTATAGACTTAAAAGAATGGTATAAGTTTGTTTCGCATAAGAGCAAGTTTAAAAATACATCTAAAGTGGAAAGAAAGTTTGAAAGTAGTGTGGTACCTAGTATTTATAGTTTATGGCCTAGTTATTAATCATGTAAATGGCTTATAGAGGCATGATGGTGATGACATAGATGTGTATAATCTTGAAGGTGTATAATGTAGTGCTAAGGGAATGTGAGAAAGGTGTTGAGTCAGTCATATAAATCTTAAAGTGACATAAAAGGGTAAGTACTTCATTGTTTATCTTATCATAAACCTTGTATTAAAACCCTAGGTATCACAATGAGACATCATGATTAGGTTTGGAGGAATATGGCATGACTACAGAGCATTGAGAACCAAGAGGATGTTTTGAGGCATCCATAGATGTCTTGTTGAGGATATGTACTTAAAATTGACCTTTGAAGAGATAAAAATGCATAATTTTAGTTTAAGAGAATATATACCATCACTACACATCATGGAGATATGAATAACCCAAAAAAAAATTACATTTATTACATGTACTCAAAAATTTAACTTTGGTCAAAGGTTTCCATGGTAATGTTTTCCATAGTGCTAAGAAGGTACCCTAAAATTTTTGTGTCTTGAAGAGATCCATATTTCAAGATATAATCCTCTAAATTTTCTCTATTATATTGTGACGTGCCATATACTATCGAGCTTAAGCCTTGGGAAATAGTTGTTGAAATTCAAAATATGAACATTAGATTTTGAATGACTGTGTGTGTGTGTATTGGACCAGTGAGAAAAGAAGTGATTGTAAAAGGTAAGATATAAGTAAAATAAAGTTGGAGTAAAATTCAAAGCTTAATTATACTCCATGAAGATCATACTCCAAGTGGTGGCATGTCTTAGCTATCCTACAAGTGCATTTATTGTAGGTTAAATTTAAAACTTCTAACTATGGTAAAAACCAAAAAAAATAGTGAGCACAAAAATAAATGTAGAGACCAAAATATTGAGAATTTTTTCATGGTATAAAAATAAAATTAGTATTATAATCCTTAATTAAAAACCTAAAATCCTAATTTCTTCATGATATTTTATAAAATTGAACTTATTTCTTGTCAAAGTTGATTGTTTTTTTAGTGGACTAGCAGATTTGAGTTTCTTTTAAAGATGACTTTGGGGTGATCTGGATAGATTTTAAGGATATAATTCACATTAAGTTATTTAAGATGTATCATAGGTTTTTTTAATGTATTATTATGAATTATTAACTCCTATGAATGTGTGAAAATTCAAAGACTCTTGACTGGGGTTTTAGAGCCTGTGTGCAGTTTTGAGTGAGCTTATAAAAGTTGTTTATTTGAGGTATTTAAGCCTATTTTGTGATGTAAAATGGATATTGTGGTGACCATGAGGTAATTAGTGTTATTTAAATGTATTTTAATTACATGTTTATATGTAATATTTTGTCATATACTTTAGATATTCAAGGTAGATTTTTTCTATGTGTGCAGACCTAATTGAAAGTAGTCCTAATGGCATGGTTCAAGGAGTCAAACAAGATAAAAGGTGGTATGGACCTATATGAAAGTTATAAATGTTATATTTGATTCATTTTTTAAGTTTTTAATTTATTTTTATAGGCTCATGTTACTCCAAGGTGGATAAGTGAAATGTGTGCTTAGAGAAGGCCTAATTGTATTAGGTCTTCCAAAGGCGTAATGGAGGTTTTAGGTCTAAATGGTATTGAAAAACATATGTAGTGAGTTTTTTACTTAAAATTTTTTTTTAATATCCTATTAAAATGGTTATCCATGTGTGAAAATGTGTTTTTATAAAAAAGTTGGGTGCAAGTAAGTTTTAAGTATATAAGGAAGGCCTAATTGGCCTATTTGAGCTAGTTTAAGAAATGAAAGTGAAAATGAATATAAGAGTACCTTGAGGAGAACAATAAGGTCATAGAGAAATTTATATGAAAGTATAGTATCATAAATAAACATATAATATGAGTTATGATTGTGTTTAGTAAGGTCATATGACCTAATCAAGCCATATGAGGGATGTTTGAGCAAGGAAGCCTAGAACGCTTTTTGGAAGAAGTTGAGAGTATGTGAACATAAGTGAACAAAATAGATAAATTAAGGAGAAGAGTTAGGTAATGTATAAATTCATAAAAATTAAAAATTTAATTCATGAACATCCATTATATATTCTACAAGTAGATGATAATTTCAGTTGACCTAATGAGCCTATAAGAGGCATATTTGAGCAAGGAAGCCTATAACACTATTTGGAAGAAGTTGAGAATATGTGAACACAAGAGAATAAAATATATAAATGGAGGATTATAGGTAAGTAATTTATACCTTTATAAATATTCAAATTCTCATTCATGAACATCCATCAAATGTTCTACAAGTAGATGACAAGGTCAGTTGACCTAATGAGCCTAGAAGAGGCATGTTGAGCAAGTGAGCCTAGAAGGCTATTTGAGAAGGGTAGAAGGTTGAAGTGAGATTAATGAGATGATATACTATATTTATATTAATATTATGAGTGTTATAGGTGTATGAAAAATAAGTGAAATATATATATATATATATATATATATATATATATAATTGAATAAGAAGTCACCATCAGTTGTTTGAGCAACAACTTATTGTGAAGGTAATCAAGCTTGTATTAGCTAGGTTTATGCTTATTCAAGAGGGAATTGGATATAAATTTTAGGTTTAATATTTAAAAAAAATTATTTATGTTTCTGGGTTGGTACCAAGTCACCTAGGGGGTTAAATCCTCTTTGCATGTTGGAGCTTGTTAAAGACTAGTTGAGTGGGTGTTGGACTAGGTAGGGGTTAGAGCTCCTTATGGGGTTGGTGAATCACTAAATGTTGTTTCATTGATTATATAATAGTATTAAAATTGGTTTTATAGTTTTTTTAATCCCCCATAAGGTTTTTCCACATATATATTGTGTTCATGTGTTGATATCTTGCTTCTTGTCTATGTGATTGCTTCTATATGCATTACTTATTTACTAGATTGGTTTAAAAGTTAATGAATGAAGTATGGATTTGAAATAAATGTTTTTAAATTGATTCTACCCATCTAGATAGTTATTATTACAATAATTGGTATCATATCTTAGTCCTTTGGATAAGTCTTGATAACTTGAAGGTGATATTAGAAGCACAAGATAGCTAAACTTGTGAAGATGAGTTACAAGATCAGTTCGTTTATCATCTTATGGAAGAAGAAATATTGGTGGATGATTTTTGAGTCTTGGTAGATGTTTCATGATAATAAGGTTTTCCTGAGGTCATCAAAGGAATTTCAAGATCATTGAAAGAAGTCAATAATGTTTGTTAGCTTCATATGAGAAAAAATATTTATCAATGGAAGAGGTATCGGTTTGGAGCTAATGTGTTAATCATCAGTGGAAACTCATATGTGGATGAATATGTATTCAATCGAGGTATGTTATTATTATTATTATTATTATTAATATTATTATTATTATTATTATTATTATTATTATTATTATTATTATTATTATACACACACGTCTTATTTCAATATGGTTTAGGTGAAATCATGGAGTTAGGAGGATCTAACTAAGGTCTCTTGAGAAAAATGTGAAGTATGGGCATGACTCTTGTAAGATATGAGTCAAGGAGATGTGCTTGGTTGATTATATGGTCATGAGATAAGGGAAAACATGTGTGATATGATTCAAATATTAAATAATCTTGAATATAATATGGTTGACTATTCAAGACTGTGAATTTTTCTATATAGTGAGATTGGGTTGAAATTTATGTATGTTCTCATAGTAATACCAAGTATAAGAACAAAGGGGGAGCCATTTAGTTTTATCATGAGATCCAATAAGGCATTTAATTTTTATAATGATTTGAAATACCAATGAGTACGTGATGAAAATACATGGGAAAATAGGTATAGGTGCAGATGTAAATATGGTGGTAGGAATGTCATTTTTAAGGATTAATCTTTGCATGAGAAACCTAGTGTGAAGGCACAAACTTGGTAGATTATTGAGATGAGTAGTGAGAGACTTGTGTGAATAAGGTTGGAATAATATGATATTGGTATGATTTAATTTGAAATTTTTATGACTTTTTGTTATTATAAGAGGCTCCCAAGTGTGTTTAAAGGTCAAAATGCAATTGGTAGTTTAAGGTTTAGTATGCATGGAGACCTTATATGGCCTAATGAAGGGTAAATATGAGTTTTAAAGGTGATATATAACATGTGATAATGGATTTATGTTTAATAGGTTAATTAAATCATTTTTATGAAGTTTTGAGTCTTGAGTTGAAGGAAAAATCAAGAAAACATGTTTTAAGGTCTCCTATGTATGTAGAATGACAAGTTACAAACCTAAGAAGGAAATTTTGACACATATGAATATTTCATGGGAGGATAATATATTTTTTTAAATATGTAAAAGGTTAATAATATGGTTTTCCAAGCATTAGGAAGTGGGTTCAAGGACAGATATGTATGAACAAATGTTAAGATTTTAAACTAGTTTAAAACCCTCTCAAGACCTTTATAGTGACCTAATTGGAGAGATCTTATTGGAAATGTCATATAATGTTTTTTTAAGAATATTAATATGTTTTTATCATGTAAAATACTCATCCATTAATATCTAGGTGGTAGTGTTTTGTCAGATCACTGAGTGAAACCTACAAAAAAACCCTTATTTCTAAAGAATTTGATGTTACAGGCAGGGTTAAATAGGACAATATTGAAAAATGGATGGATTTTGAAGGTTAAGAAAAAAATTTATTGTAAATGGTTTTGTTTGTTTAATTTATATCTTCTTTTTCAACTATTTGGGTCACTCAAGTTCACCTATCACTAAATTGGCTAAGAGTGAAGATAGTGAGAAAAGCTAGTGAAAGTGAGAACACATTAAGGGATTGGTTTTGGAGGATTAGCGATGAATAAAAATGATTTAGGTTGTTTTTAAATACCTATAAATATTTTACATGTTTATTATATTAATTTAAATTCATTTAAAAATTTTAAAATGGTGTTATCAATATGACCTATCTGAGTGAGTTAAGATAGTGAAAGAGTGAGGTTCAGAGTTTGATATTTTTGTTATATATTTATCATTAAACATATTTAAATATGTGATAAAATATGTTATTATTAATTATTATGATCATATAAATTCATAATATGTTTATTTAATTGTTTCTACATGTGTTGGAAGTCATGTTCACCATGACTGGTTCACTAGGCAGAATGACAAACCTGAGTGAGTGAGAATGTTGAGTTGAAGGAATTTTGAACTTATCTAAAACATATAATTGATATTATGTTGTTTTTTAATAACTAATTTACCTATACATTCTTTATGTAAGTTTTATATTTAAATTAAGAGGTTGTAACATGAAATTCATAATGGCATATCTAGTTATGTAAGGATTGTGTACAAGAGGGTTGAGAAATTGGTCTATAAGACCAATGGTTGACATTATAATAAATGTTATATATTTTTAATAATTATATATATGTAATATATAAATTATTAATGTGAATTAAAATTCATTAAAGTGCCCTTACATGAGCTAAAGACAACATGCTTCAAGACTACATTTTTAGGGTCTTTGACAATTTTCTATGTGTCAGTGAGAAATATGTTTCTGAGTTATTTTGCCTAATATAGAAGTATAAAAATAATTTAAAGATGTTATATATATGATATAGTATATAATTAATTAATTTTTAGTGTTTTAAAGTGCATATTCAGATGTTTGTGGTCAAAGATTCTTGATTATGATTTGGAGCATTCTGGTAAAATAGAGTGAGTCTTTTGTAGAAGTATTTATAAGTTTTTGGAGATTTAATAATGGTGTATAATGGATTTCAAGATGACCTTGAGTTAATAAAATTTATTTAAATATGTTTATTTTTCCTTGATCATCTTTATACATGGTGTTTGAGTTGTATCTCTACAAATAGTGTTTTTGGGGTAATCAGGCCTAATAGGTCTTTAAGGCCTAATAGAGATTTCATGAGGTAAGAAAATGAAGTGTGAGTTATTTATCATGGAGGATGTCATTTTATATTTAAAAATAATTTTTAAAAAATAATTAATATGTATATAAGGCTGAAGGTATAATCAAGATATGTATAATGATAGAGGGAGCTTGTGAGTTCTATGATTTGAAGGATAAAGATAGATGTAAAAATTTAGTTGAGGTGCATATGTTGTGAATATGAAGGGGATATTAATTATTATTAGGTCCAAGTATTAGTTTAATATATATATGACCTTGTAGTAGTTTTAGAGATCCTTTGTCATTAATTTCAAATGGGAAAAAAATTATTGATGAAATTGTTCAGGTTGAGAAGGATTGGTTCATTTGTGGTTTGCCATCAATGACAAAGGGGGAGATTGTTTTAAGTTGTCATTGATGTAATTTATTTCAGCCTATCATTTATTTCAAGGTAATAGTTGTATTTTATTCCAAAATAAGGTTATATATGATCATTCATATGAGATTACTAGTGTAGCTTTGAGTAATCCATTATAGTGTCTTGTGAAACATTATTTTAGAGGTACAAACCACTAAGATGAGTAGGGGGAGAGTGGGTTGAATTAGTGGTGGAAAAAAATCCAATTCAATTTACAAACCCTTCAAACACGTAAGCATTCAATACAACCATTCATTAAGCATTCAAGATGTTTATAGCAATGAACAAATAGATAATGCAATATTACACACACAACACAAAATCTATGTGGGGAACCCTCTTAGGGAATAAAACCCACTCTCAATACTAAAAAAAAATGGAATAATTGTCCTATAATAAGTATGAAACATGAGACTTTAGTGAAACACCTATTCTATAAGGATCACCTACCCCTATGATGGTCAAGTCCTTTTGATTGGACTTTAGTGAAACACCTATTCCACATGGAGTACCTACCCTTAGGATGGTCAAGTAATTATAATATATATGTTGATAACCCTCCAAAAACCTATAATATTAACATATCTTGAACACTACCTTCTAATCTAATGGAGATATAATGTATATCATCCCCTTCACTTCTTCACATAGCCACAAATATCTAAAACCACCTTTTGGATCACTCTACACTTCTCAGTAAAAACTATATCACAACCTAAAAAAAAAGAGAAAATGTTCATACACATATTCCACACTTTGATTTACCTCTCAAATCAATCACCAAGCTTACATATACATCATCTATCCTTCACTCATACTCACGGCATCTAAAACATCCTTTTGGATCACTCTAGACCTCTTCACTCAACTTCAATATTCAAACCTGGAAGGGCACTATTTATGACATTAAAAATATTACCTATAGGTTATAAACACAATCATAAAACTCCTATGATATATAACCCATCCACTGGGCACATTCCCTTTCTTCTTTCCTTTACTCTTACACACACCTCTTCTTCCAAGTCTAGAAATCACCACCTTTGATTTTACCTTTTATAGAGCCATCATGATTATTATCTTCTATATAAGCCATATTAATTTTATTATCCCTTAAGACATATAAAATATCACAATACCATCCACACAGGTTATCCATAGTAACTATGGGTCAAACTTAAGCAACTACACCTTTCAATTATGCCTTAGTATCCCTTATAGGTCTCATGGAGACTTATTTACCCATTTAACACTTTATTGAGCAATTTAAAAACATAATAACACTTAAAAATGCATAGGTACACTCCACATGACCTCTTAGACTTCCTCAAATGATTATTATCATCATTGCACACCTTTGCATATGCTCAACCTACTCAAACATTAGCCTTGTACACAAGAACACCATGAATGAACAAATAGTCAACTTCTAAGAATTTGTTCATACCAAATATGTATTGATAAAACATATAAATTTAATAAATATCATCCTCATGGACTCTAAAACATTATAAAATATTCAAGTCTCCTTTAAACATCCAAATGGTATCAGTAATAACTCATAAATCCTTCTTGGGTTACTTACAAAACATGGTTAGACACATAATCAAATTTGGAGATAAATAACTTTGATTATACAAATATTCAGACCCTATAAAGAGTTTATCGATATGTGACTTGAAGTAATCTACAAATTTTATTTTAATTTCACCTTTGAATTCATCCTAGATCAAAAGTTATAGTTTGAACATTATAGACTAGTTTTTTTATCTTCTAAATTCAAATGCCAACTGTCACTATTAAACATCGAACACTTTTCCATCATATCATGACCTCGCATCACTTGAAAAAATATGAATCATTGATATCCCTCTAAAGTAGACTAATTTTTAACTATGATAAGTATCTATGAGTTTGACTTTATCTCATGCTCCCTAGTAACTTTGACCAAATATGTACCATCAATTTTCTCAAATTAGTATGGTCTTTACCTTTACTCACTATTAAACATCAAACACTTATCATCATCTCATTAAATCCTAAAAATTTTGAACAAATTCACTCCATAAATCTCTTTGAGATTATCCTAGACTTTAACTTGCTTAAAAATTAGATATTTTGACCTCTTTGACTCAATATGCATCTGTATGAACACACACTCACCATTAGATCCTTATCTAGTCCTGATCTTTACTTTTTGAAAATTTGTCAAAGTATGGTAACCTATAAAATCTACCTAGAAGGCCAACTTTAAACCTTGATAATTTTGTTGTGCTTAATCATATGTCTTAAAATTTAAATCATATGGTCTTCTTAGATAGGGGAATCCATCCATTTATCAAGCTACTCCTAGAACCTTCACATGTGTGAAATATAACTCCATAAAACTAATTAATTATATCTAATTGAAATTAGACATTAATATCATATTAATTTCATGTTGTAGATCTATGATGTGATTAAATATGCACCATTAGATCTCCTTTGCAAATTTGGCTAAGTATGGGAAGATATTGCAAATTGCTTGGGAAGCCAACTTTGCATATTTATATCTTTTGTTACACTCAACCGAATGACCTAAAACTTGGAACATCATAACCTGAGACTAATGTGATCACACCCATATGACCAACTCCCCTTGACTCATCCATACATGGCAATAGTGATTCCATTAAATTTCCTACTCTAATTTTTTATCATAGAACTAACAATGCCAAGATGAACATAATGAAGAACTAGATGAATACCATGCACTTACACAAGCTCTCCAATCATCCTTGACCTCTGATAGGACCCCTCACACATGACCAATACTTTAGACCTATCCCTAATCATGCCAAAACTAAATATCAACCAAGACTACTTCAATAATACTACGATAAGAACAATACACACTTTGTCATTTACACTTAGACTATCAAGACACTTCATCTAATCACCTGGACACATCCATGACATCAATAAAAACTATTCATCAATCTCCCCTTTTGTCATTGATCTCAACACCCATCATACAACTCACCTTCCTCCTCTCTCTTAAAAGACTGTCACAATAGAAACCTTCTCCCCCTTTGACACAATGAGAAAGTGGGCACAAATTGATCTAGAGGACCTAAAAAGACTACCAATAGGAGAGGACCATCTTATAAATATGATAAAAACTAAATGCCTACCTCTTCTTGCCTTGACAACTTCCTCTTTCTACATGCCAACACTCTTTTCAACCAAGTACTGCAACCAATGAATAAAGAACACACAAAAGCATTTAAATATAATGGAAATCACTAAGAAACATATTAGAGGGACTCCCCCTGAGATCTTTGAGCCATTAAACCTCTTGAGAATCTTCAAATCTTCACACACCATGAAGAACCACCACATAGGCTTATTAGCCTTCTCTCTCAATCCACCTCAAGGACCACTAACAGAACTTCATGCCACTTAAAAAATAGGAATCATGCTCTAAAAAAACATGATAACTTACCTTGAAATACTCATGCCTTATTATTTTAGAGAAACTAAAAAAAAATATCAAATATTCACTAGTCCCACCTAGACTTCTTATAGCCCTACCTAGAACTTGTAGAACCCAAAAATTTTAGTAGATATAATTTCAAGACTTGAAAAATCATATTTGGAGTACTATAATATTATCCCTTAATCAAACTAATTTTCATCACTTATATCCTCCTCTACAACATACTTCCTTCACAAATCTACTAGTTAATTAAGCCTCCATTTTAACAAAAATATGAATAATTTGAAAAACAAAAACCTTCAAAACTCCATGAATCTTGATTGTACAACCCATTTGGCCCATTCAACCTATTAATAATCCTCAACCCTCAAATCATAAGGCAAACCACTTTTCTAGCATAACCCAAAACTCTAGAATCTCAAAACAAACAAGGTCAACAAACCTCTTTCTGGTCAACACCCACCTCTAAAAATTCTTACACACCTAAAGACAACCATCACACACTTATATCATAATATTTGAGCCTCCACACCTTTGGAAACCTTGAATTCCTATACCATGGCTTTGATCTACAATAAGAAACATAAACTTGGGAGCACACAAAAACCTTCAAAAGGCACAAACAAGATTCTCAAGACACAAAATCACTTAGAAAACATCAAAAAGAAGTGTAAATACATTTTTGAGCACAAACCTCCTATTTTCATTCATCAATCTCATTATTCCACCTTAAAACACCCATTCTAATCCTATAGACACTGCATACACAATAAAAACACTTTATGACATCACTCTGACCTCATCAAAACACTTATCCCATCTTGACACACCAAATCCAACTAGAAACACTCATCTCTTACCTTTTAGGACCTTATAAAGAAAACCATAGAAACACTTACTTCTCTACTGAAAGGAGTCTATTAAGAAGCATAGATAGAGCCCTCCTCTATACCATAATTCTCTAAAATAAAGTGAAACTAGGAGTGGCCCACATCTCCTCAATAACCACTAGAACTCTTTTATATCTATAAAACTTATAGTTCTTATTCTTATTAGTTTGAACTTTGAAAACTTTTTCCTTTTCTACATCACTCACTTTTTCTTCTATGATAAGATATACAACATTTGGAACAACTATGGAATCTTGACATACCTTGATCTTTGAAGTATCTTCTTTGCATTTTTGAAAATCACCTTCAGAACTTAAAAACAAAGGAACTAAGCTTGAAACTTACTCACACATAGTTGGTTACTCATTATCATCAAAACACACCTTGGAACAAGCCTCAACCAGAACTTTGGTCTTCTATTTTAGCTTGGTCTCTTCATTTACAACATGAGTAGATAATGAGAGTTATTGGCACTCTCCAACTTCTATAGCATTCTCCACCATAGCGAATAGATTACTTGGACCTACAGACTCATCATGACTCACACTTACTATTATAGGTGTTGTTCCCCAAAAAAATCACTCATTTTTGGGACAACATTTGAACTATTTTGGTCCAACAAACCAAAATCATCTCTCCCCTTCTCAAAAATTGTTCTGGGCATTCAAATTATTCATTATTCAATATTTTTTAGGCTTGAATCTATGGACTCTATAGGCTTGAATCTATGGACTCTTTAGGCTAAAATCTACATACTCATTTCTATGGACACAACATGCTTAAAATTAGTAGGTTCAACAAGTTCAAAGACTTCTACAGGCAAGTTCAATCAAAAGAACAAGTTTCCAACACTTAGTCATTTTTAAGATTGGTTTAATGCCTTGGTTCAACTAAAAGAGTTCATCGGCAAGCTTCTATGTAGTGTTTGAACCATTGAACCATTGAACCGTTGAACCTTGAACCATTTTGGTTCAACGAGTTCAATGGGTTCAAAGGTTCAACGTCATCAACAAGAGTTAAGTGCATTTGTCAAGGTTCAAATTTCAACCGCTTCAAGGTTTAACAGGTTCAAAACACTTCTCAAAGAGAAGAAGGCTTGAACCATTGAACCGTTGAACCATTAAACCACTTTGGTTTAAAGGTTCAATGAGTTCAAAGGTTCAACAGGTTCAACGGCCCTATGGTTCAACACAATTTGGCTCAAAGCATTTGGTTCAAGCAGTCAAGTGAATGAATGGAATACAAGAGATTGAACTGATTGAACCATTGAACTGTTGAACCAAAGTTGGTTCAATTGGTAGGTTCAAAGGGCTGCCCCAAAACCAAAGGAAAAAGAGTCTTTGTGGAAGGCATTGAACCAAGCTAATAGCCCTTGCGGAGGGCAGACAAGGAGTAGATGGACCATTTCAAAAGTCTAAAAGATATTTATGGGCTTGAATAGTCCTTGTGGAGGACACAGTTATCTTTCAAGAAAAGAATGCGGCAAAATGGTTAAGGTAAGAATCCTTTAGATTTTTTGTCAGAAAGAATTCACCTGGGAAGAAAACCCGATAGAAAACCAGACAGAAAGCAAAGGCAAAGTGAAAGAAAAGTCTGCTGAAATAGAAAACTTATCGAGGAAAAAAAACCTGAAGGCCACTCAAAAGATCTTGAAGGGTAGGTACTCTTACGTGAGGCTCTCACTAGGGAAAGTGGACCATTTCTCAAGACCCCAAAGGGCAAGATCCCTCTAGGAAAGATCAAAACTCAAGTTGTAGCAGAAGCTGCCATGTGTCCCTCATAAATATGCAATGGAAGCCACCATGTGTCCCTCATAAAATTATAGTGGAAGCTGCCAAGTGCCATCTTTCGAGACACAATTTTTAGTAACTTTCAAAATAGTGGAATGTGTCATGTGTCATCTACAAAGCTCGACGAAGGCCGCCAAGTGGCAACATCCAAAACTTCTTCCTTTTACTCAGTAAGGACTATGGTGGGTCCTAGGTGAGTGGCTAAACTTGAGTGGAATGTGCCATGTGTCATCATCTGCATGAGTTCAAAAGAGTCCTAAATGTTTTTATAGTGTTTCTATGAGCTTAGTGGAAGCCACCACGTGTCATCATCCTCAAGACTCTCAAAAGGCCCCCAAAGCCTCTATAAGTTAAGCAGATGCTACCACATTTCCTCACCTATTTCACAATGGAACGCACCATGTGTCACTTATTAAGAATAGCAAAAAGCGGCCAAAGAAAACAAGAAAGACATGAAGGAAGTGTTAAGGAGGATGATAGGCCCACAATCATCAAATTCAAGGCAACCAAGTAGCCCTTGGCTTTCAAATGATGACGGACCATAACACATCAAATTTGTGACAATGAAATAATTGTTGATTCTTGTAGGCTTAAGCACAGATCCTGTGAACAAATTCAATGACTAGCTAAAGAGATAACCTGAGAGCTCAGATCACACAGATAAGGATGAAATATAGCAAGGAAAGGAGGAATGATGGAGAAAGATTAGAAATATCTGCGTATGGGAGATGTTTCTAGAAGGTAAAGTAGTCTACTAGGTGGACATTGAAAAGCACAAATATTCAATAGCACGGCCTATCTTTCTGCATTGAGCAAAGTGAACAACTAGAAACACATCAGGGAAACACATCAGGTGGCCCATATTAAAAATCCATGCTTGATTCCAGCATAGCCTATGGACATAATTTAAAATTCATTGAATGCATCATAAGCCATCATTTTTGTGAAACAAAGTGCCCAAGTCTTTCTTGGGGCACTATATATAAGACTCTCTCTGTCAAAAGGGGATCTCAGTCTGTAATCAAAAATGAAACTCTGCCCAAATTAAAAGGCATTACTGAGACTTTAAGCTCAAATTGTTGATCATATTTCATTATTTGAATAAGAAAACAAGTGACTTTTTAGACTTTATGTTGGAATAGCTTGGTTGTTGGGGAAATTATTCTTATGTCTGTTTCCTTGATACATTTTTTGTCCATTTGATTAAATAAGTATAATTAGTGAAAGTGATCAGGAAGGTGTCCTGAAGCCAATTGTGGAGAGACTTTGTGCTGCCACAATTGTCTTTAGTTTATCTTTTTTTTCTATTCTTGTGTAAAGGATCTTGGGATGACTTTTTGTCCTCATTATCCTTCATATTCTATTTTTTTATAAAAGGCATTGGGATGACTTTGTGTCCTCATTTTATTTCATATTTCACTCTTTGGCAGTTGAGGTGGAGACTTTGTGCCTCATTTCATCTTGTTGTGTTATTGCACCCTGTTACAGTTACTTATCATCACCCAAAAGATTCCTTTTGTCTATTGAACAAAACTTCTAAAAGAAGAGGAGTGTCTTCTATCATTTCATCAAGATTTCTCCTTTGATTTGTGAACATCATCTCTGAAAAAAGAGAGATGGATGGTTTATCCTACCCTTGAGTGTTATTTTATATTTATATATATAGTATATAGCTCCTGCATATCTATAGGGAACCTCCCCTTAATGAGAGGAGAGATTTGTCCCCTTTTGATGTAGTAAACCTACATATTTGGCTGACAATTTCCTTATGTTATGGTTGAAGAGACCTATTTTTCTCATTAGTTATCTGACTAAAAAAATATTCACCTAACAGTTTTTGTCAACTCTGTTAGGGATGAACGTGCAATATGAAGCCTCAAGTTTTAGATTGAAGTAGTCCATACCCTTATTCATTATATACTCTAGCGACTCCATTCTATACCTTACCCATTATCATTATAGCCTTACCACTTCCCTCCACCTCCATGCCAACTAGAATAGAATGCATAGTTTGAAGCCTCAAGCTTTAAGCTGAAGCAGGGCCAGTTCTTTCCCATTTTTGTTTTACAATCTGGCAACTCCACACTATACGCGAAGCTAAAGGGCTAAAGGTATTATTGAACCTGTATTTGAGTTGGTACAAAAAATTAATTCTAATCTATTTCCTTCACCATCTCACCTCCAACAAACCAGGAGTCCTCCTACTAAAGTCAAGTCTCCATTACCAGGCAAAGCATCTATTTCTGCTATTAATAAAGCTTTGTCAATACTTACCCCTCTGAGATTTGTTATTCCACATTTTCATAGTCATATAATGGTAGTTATAGGTCCTTAGGGTAACTCTTTTAGCCCACTCAATTTAACTCCACCTCTACACGAGCTACCATGCAGTTTAAAGAAAAATTTCCCTAAATTCTATGGTGATGGGAAGGTTCATCCTAATGAACATATTGCAACCTTCAGCATAGCATGTGGCATAATAAGAGTGGAGTTTGAATATGTGGTAGTCAAAATTTTTATGGAAACTTTACAAGGTGCAACTGTAGACTGGTTTTATCATCTGTAGGCCCAGACTGTGACTGACTAGAACACCCTCAAAGCCAAGTTTGAAGCCAAATTCAAGCCTAAAGAAGATGCACATGCCCTGCTAGCTTAACTCACACAAATGAAGAAAGAGCCTCATGAACCAATGAGAGATTTCATATCCAAGTTTGACAAGCTGAGGAATAGGATTCTTATAATTGCTCAACCTACACTTGAAAATCTCAAATGCTTCTTCATCAACTCTCAGCTACCTAAAGTGAGTTTTTTGCTGAGACGTGCTAGCTAAATAGATCTTGCTATAGCTCAAGACTTGGCTACTGAGGTAGAAGATGACCTTATCTTGGTAGAAAAGATAAGGAGAGATCCTAACAGAGGTAAATCCTCTTCATCTTCTGAATATCCATCTACAGGTACCACTGATCCAATGGTGTAGAAGCTGGCAAATGAGTTGTTAGCTCTTAGAAAGTAAATGGCACAAGGGATATCTTTAGCTCCTTCATATAGAGATATGCCAAGAAGGACAATCCCCAATACATCATACCAAGGTAATGCTACCAAAAATCAAGGACAGCCAAATCGTCTTCCTCCTCCACAGGGAAAACTTGCCATTGAAACACCCCCAACCAATTCAACAATTAGATATCTTGAAATAGAATCTGATTTCTCTTTCCAACTTGAATTAAACCAAGAAAATGATGTTGATCTCCTTGCAAAATATCAAGAAGAGTCAGTTGGCGACTCCAACATTGGTTTCCTAAATTATCAAGATGAACCCAAAAGTGAAGGTAAAGCAGATGAGGGATCATATGCTATATTCACCTGGTCCCATAACTAGTCAGCCCAGCAAGCTGATAAAGGAAGAATAGGGGAAAGTTTTTAGCCTGAAATCTCAATTTCCAAATGAGGAACTTCTCTACCTTTCCAGCCAAAGGACCCAGTGAGTAATAAAAAGGTAAGTACATCAAGCATTCCTCCATCTTCAACTTCAATTCCACAGACCAATACCACCCCTCCTAAAAACTAGAAAGATGAACTACCTTCCTCTGTTCCTAGTCTATTTCAGTCATTTGACATAATCGACCATGTCAAGAAGACCAAAATTCAAAGGTCTAAATTTGAATTCTTGCAATCCAATCCTGAGCAGATGGATATGTTAGTTTAGTATGTGAAGAATAAAATTGTCCCTACAGGATGAGATGCTAAGAAGGTAACTTATGATTCCCCAAAGAACATGCCCATCCTAAACAATCTGGTCATTACTCCTCCAACTACCCCTAGGAAAATAGAGCCTTTCTATGTTTCCCTATTGATAAATGGTCACACACTAAGCAATTACATCAAAGACTCAGGTGCATCTGACAACATCATGCCTGCCAAGGTGGCAGAATATCTTGGACTCACACTGACCAAAACCTTTGGGAGATGTTTCTCCATGGAGAACAAATAAGTACCTCTACTAGGACAAATCAAGGATGCCCAATTTGCATTTGCATCATTCCTACACAAAAGGATTAAGATGACAGTCTTGATAGCTGATGTTTCAATTTCATACGGCATTCTTCTAGGGCAAAATTTTTGAAAAGATGTTGGTGGTGAATTGAGCATGGACCTATCTGAAGCGAGGATCCCTATCAAAGGTATCATGTAGAGGTTGTTTCCTAAAAAGGAAGAAAAATATGTTGTCACTCAGACATCAGCCCCTGAAGCCCAAATTTTGTTCAAGTCTTCAGGTATGGGTAATTATTTTTTGACCACATAAGATACTCATGTTTTATTTGATGAAACCCCCAAAAATGATAGTCTAAAAATTAGTTCAGATGAAACAATAGAAGACATGATAGAATGCAATGCAAACACAAAAGAATTCCCTCTCCCAAGCAAAGAGAAATCTGAGAAAGGATCAGTTTTAAATAAGGTATGGATGTTGGAATTTGATGGCAGTTGTTCCTCTACCTATTTAGGAGCTGGGATTGTGTTGATATCTCCTCAAGGAGATATTTTTCCCTCTTCATACAAGTTGTAGTTCAACAATACTAATAATACTTCTAAATACAAATCTCTTCTGCTTGGATTGAAAGCCACTAAAGACAAGGCCATCAAACTCCTTCATGCCAAAGGAGATGTCAATTTGGTGGTTTGTCAAGTGAGAAACCTGTACCAAACCAAAAATGAGAGATTGCACCACTACCACAACTTAGTCTGAGATCAAATTGAAATATTTGATGCTTTCAACATCTCTGCCATACCTAGGGAATTCAATGACTGAACTGATGCTCTGGCTATTTTAGAAACTCTCTTAGTCCCTCACTCAAACTTCACAGGAAGCAAATACACCATTAATCTAGTCTTTTGACCAAGTGTACCTGATAATACTAGTCATTGGCAGGTGTTTAATAATGACAACCAAATCATCACCTTTCTAGAACAAAGAGACAGCTTCAAATAGTTACATTTTGAAGGTAGTAACCCTCAGAAGCTTGAATCTGCTCCTAAAATGAACTTAGATGTAGATGAAGAGTTCTTGAAACTCAAAGGGAATAAAATTCCCAAAGGTCTAGTTTCCTGCAAAAAGTTGTTTGACAAACATGACAGATTCATCAAATAGTAGCAAACAGATTCAAGCTCCTCCCAAAAGTTTGATCAAATAAAATTTGGGTACCAAGGAAGGTCCCAAGATGGTTAACATTGGTAAATGGTGTAATCTAGAGGAGAAATTCAAGTTTACTACTTTGCTCAGCCAATACATGGACGTCTTAGCATACTCCTATGATGACATGAAGTCTCTCAGGCCTAATAAAATTTGCCATGACATTCCTCTCAAGGCTGACTCAGTGCCTTATAAGTAGAAATATTAGTAGTATAATCCAAAGATATCAAGTACTATTCTATCTAAGATATAAAAAATGTTGAATGCTAGAATCATTTTCCCAATCCATCATTCCACATGGATTGCCAACATACTCCCTGTAAGGAAGAAGAATGGTGAAATTCACATCTATGTGGATTTTAGGAATCTAAATCAGTCATCTTTGAAGGATAACTATCCTTTTCCAATCATGGATCAAGTGCTTCAAATAGTGATAGGTTCAGAGATGTTATCAATGCTAGACAGCTTCTCAGAATATAATCAATTTGAAATTTGTGAAGCAGACCACCACAAGACTACTTTCACCACTCCTTGAGGCACATTTGCATATAGAAGGATGCCTTTTGGCTTGATAAATGCTAGCACCACCTTTTAGAGAGTAATGTACCTTACTTTCAAGGATGAGATGGGTAATTTCATTTTAGTTTATCTTAATGACTTGACCATTTTTTCTAAACATCGCCCAAATCACATACACCACTTGCAACAAGTACTGGAGTGCTACCACCAAAATGGCATTTATTTGAACCCCAAGAAGTTAGTTTTTGGAGTAACAGAGGGGAAAATTCTCAAACACATTATGTCTAAAAGAGGCATAAATATTGACTTAGACAGATTCATGTATGTCCAAGAGCTTACCTTGCCTATAAGTAAGACTATTGTTCACTCTTTCTTCAGAAAGGTGAATTTCTTACAAAGGTTTATCTCTAATTTTGTTGAGAAGACTTGACACATTATGAACATGATGAAGGAAAAGACCACTTTCATCTAGACTGAAGAAGGCAAGTCAACATTTGAAGATATCAAGACTGCCATTGCCCATGCCCCAATTCTGGTTTGTCCAGACTAAAACACAGAATTCACCATATACAATTATGATTTTGAACACACACTTTTAGCCATTTTTGTTTAAAAAGATAAAGAAGGTATGGAATCTCCTATTTCTTTCATGATCTACCCTCTCAACTGAAGTATTTGAATATGGAAAAATATGCTTATGTAGTGGTGAAGGCAATCAAGCATTTTTGATTCTACATCTTGAATTCTCACACTACTACCTTAGTTCTTGATACCATGGTCAAATTCATACTGACTCAATAGGAGTTTGGGATAAAAAGAGGCAATTGGAATGCAAAGATCTAGGAGTTTGATCCTAGTCATCAAGCCAACAAAGCTGGTACGGGGAAAAGGCCTATGCTAATTAATTGTTGATAACAAACCAAAAGAAATAGAACATGAAAAAGTAGAGGTGGAATACACACTGACAGTCCTCTTTGTCTCCACCACAAATGAGTGGTATTCAGGTATTACTCATTTCCTTACTTATGGTGAGTGTCTTGCTCACCTATCTTATAAAGAAAAGATGACTATCAAGTTGAAAGCTACTAATTTTGTCCTTTGAGACAATACCCTATACAAGAGGAGCCTTGATGGAGTGTTCTTTCACTGTGTGGACAAGGAGCAACAAAGCCATCTTTTGAAATCCTTCCACAATCTAGCTTATAGAGGATATTTTTTTGCTCTTATGACTGCCCATGAAATTTTGAGCTAGGTATTACTGGCCAACTCTTTTCCAAGATACATATAAGTGGGTGAGAAAATGTGAACTATGCCAGCAATTTGTTGGAAGACCCAAGTTAGTTGCCTTGCCTCTCAAGTTAGTGGTCATAGAGGAACCATTCCAGTAATGGGGAATTGATTTTATTAGAGCTATAAACCCATCTTCAAGTGTTGGACATGATTATGTCCTTACAGTAACTAACTACTTCACCAAGTGGGTGGAAGCCATCCCAACCAAGCATGTTACTTCAAAAGTAGTGTGTAATTTCCTCAAAGAGAATATCATTTTTAGGTTTGGGGTCCCAACCAAGATTGTTACTGATAATGCAGATTGTTTCACTTCCCATGAGATTACATAATTCTATTTCTACTATGGGATTACTCTCTCTCACTCTTCTAATTACTTTCCACAAGGGAATGGACAAGCTGAATCAAGCAATAAGAACCTGGTGACTATCATCAAGAAGCTGGTGGATGATAACCAAAGGACATGGCATAAAGCATTGGTTGATGCTCTATGGGTAGACAAAATCACACCAAAGAGGGCAATTGGTATGTCTCCTTTCCAACTTCTTTATGGTATCAATGCTGAGATACCAATCACCTTAGAATTGCTAGCATTAAAATTGGCTAAGGCAATTAAAGATCAAACATATGAAAGCCCCCTTGATAAAAGGATCATGTGCTTGATTGAGCTAGATGAACAAATAACTATGGTGGTTGACCAAATTGATACCCATTGAAACTTGGTGAAGAAGCTCTTCGACCAAAAGGCAAAAAATCATGATTTCCAGGTTGGAGATCAAGTCCTACTATGGGACAAGAGAAGAGAACCAAAAGAGATGCATGGGAAGTTTGACTCCCTTTGGAGGGGCCCATTTACTATTCATCATCTCAATGGTGAAAATAATTTCTTGTTGAAATATCAAGATGGTATGCCCTTTTCATTGCCTCACAGTGGGCAACATCTGAAACACTTCAATCTGTGAAGTATCAGATAAGATCAGCTTGTATAATGTATATTTGTATAGTCTTTATTCCTATTTTTGTTCTTTTATTTTTATTTTTATCACCTTTATTTTTGGATAGCATGACCCCATAGCCCAATGGCACACTTCAAGGCACTAGATATTTTGGTTTCTACTCCCCTCACTTGTTCCAATTGAAAGAAGTTCCCCAACTAGAGCCAACTGTTGTCCCCCAAAAATATCACTCATTTTTGAGACAACATTTGAACTATTTTGGTCCAACAAACCAAAATCATCTCTCTCCTTTTAAAAAATTGTTCTGGGCATTCAAATTCCTCATTAGTCAAGATTTTTTAGGCTTGAATCTATGGACTCTGTAGGCTTGAATCTATGGAATCTGCAGGCTAAAATCTATGAACTCATTTCTATAGACTCAACATGCTTGAAATCAGGAGGTTTAATAGGTTCAAAGGCTTCTAGAGGTGAGTTCAATCAAAATAACAAGTTTCCAACACTTAGTCATTTTTAGGATTGGTTCAATGCCTTGGTTCAACCAAAAGAGTTCATTGGCAAGCTTCTATGTAGTGTTTGAACCATTTAACCATTGAACCATTGAACCTTGAACAATTTTGGTTCAACGGGTTCAATGGGTTCAAAGGTTCAATGTCATCAACAAGAGTTAAGTGCATTTTTCAAGGTTCAAAGTTTAACCACTTCAAGGTTCAATAGCTTCAAAACACTTATCAAAGAGAAGAAGGCTTGAACCATTGAACCACTTTGGTTCAAAAGTTCAATAAGTTCAATGACCCTATGGTTCAACATGGTTTGGCTCAAAGCATTTGGTTCAAGTGATCAAGTGAATGAATGGAATACGAGAGATTAAACCAATTGAATCATTGAACCAAATTTTGTTCAATTGGTCAGTTCAATTGACAGGTTCAAAGGGCTACCCTAAAGCCAAAGGAAAAAGAGTCTTTGTAGAAGGCTTTGAACCAAGCTGATAGCCCTTGTGGAGGGCAATGAGAAAAAATGAACAAATAGAATTCCTTTGAAAAATTGAACCAAAGACAAACAGCCCTTACGGAGGGTAGACAAGGAGCAGATGGACTGTTTTAAAAGTCCAAAGGATATTTCTGAGCTTGAATAGTCCTTATGGAGGACACAGTTCTCTTTAAGAACACGGCAAAATGGTTAAGGCAAGAATCCTTAAAAAAAAAATTGAAGGAATTCACTCAGGAAGAAAGCCCAATAGAAAACTTGATGAAAATTAGAGGCAAAGTGAAGGAAAAGTCCACCGAAATAGAAAACCCAATGAGGAAATAAAATCCTGAACACCACCCAAAAGATCCTAAAGGGTAGGTACTCTTACGGGAGGCTCTTGCTAGGGAAAGTGGATCATTTATCAAGACCCTGAAGGGCAAGTTCCCTCTAGGAAAGATCAAACCTCAAGTTACAGCATAAGCCACCACGTGTCCCTCATAAAGATGTAGTGGAAGCTACCATGTGTCCCTCATAAAATTTTAGTGGAAGCTGCTAAGTGCCATCTTTTGAGACACAGTTTCTAGTAACTTTCAAAATAGTGGAATGTGCCACATGTCATCTACAAAGCTTGGTGGAGGCTGCCAAGTGGCAACATCCACAGCTTCTTCCTTTTACTGAGTAAGGACTATGGTGGGTCCCAAGTGAGTGGCTAAACTCGAGTAGAACCCACCATGTGTCATCATCTACATGAGTTCAAAAGAGTCCCAAATGTTTCTACAGTGTTTTTATGAGCTCAACAGAAGCCACCATGTGTCATCATTTGTAAGACTCTCAAAAGGCCCCCAAATTCTCTATAAGTTAAGTGGATACTGCGACATGTCCTCACATGTTTCACAATGGAATGTGGCATGTGTCACTTGTTAAGAACAATGGAAAGCAACCAAAGCAAACAAGAAAGACACGAAGGAAGTGCTAAGGAGGATGACAGGCCTGTAGCCATCAAATTCAAGGAAACAAAGTAGTTGTTGGCTTTCAAATAATGATGGACCTGAACACATCAAATTTGTGACAATGAAATAATTGTTGATCCTTGTAGGCTTAAGCATAGATCCTGTGAAAAAATTCAGTGACCGGTTAAAGAGATAGCCTGAGAGCTCATATCACACAAATAAGGATGAAATATAATAAGGGAAGGAGGAATGATGGAGAAAGATAAGAAATATCCATGCATGGGAGATGTTTATAGAAGGTAAAGTATTCCACTAGGTGGACATTAGAAAGCACAAATATTGAATGGTATGGCATGTCTTTCTACATTGAGCAAAGCAAACAATTGGAAACATATAAGGGAAACACATTAGGCGGCCCATATTAAAAATCAATGCTCGATTCTAGCATAGCCTATGGATAGAATTTAAAATACATTTAATGCATCATAAGCCATCATTTTTGTGAAACAAAGTGCCCAAGTCTTTCTTAGAGCACTATATATAGGACTCTCTTATTATCAAAAGGGGATCTCAGTCTATAATCAAAAATGAAACTCTGACCAAATTGAAAGGCATTACTGAGACTTTGAGCTCAGATTGTTGATCATATTTTGTTATTTGAATAAGAAAACAAGTGACTTTTCAGACTTTATGCTGGAATAGCTTGGTTGTTGGGGCAATTGTTCTTATGTCTGTTTCCTTAATACATTTTTTGTCCATTTGATTAAATAAGTAGAATTAGTGAAAGTGATCAAGAAGGTGTCCTGAAACCAGTTGTGGAGAGACTTTGTGCTGCCACAATTGTCTTTAGTTTGTCTATTTTTTCTATTCCTATGTAAAGGATCTTGGGATGACTTTGTGTCCTCATTATCCTTCATATTCTATTTCTGTATAAAAGACCTTGGGATGACTTTGTGTCGTCATTGTCTTTCATATTTCACTATTTGGCATTTAAGGTGGAGACTTTGTGCCTCATTTCATCCTGTTGTGTTACTGTGCCCTATTACAGTTACTTATCATCACTTGAAAGACTCCTTTTATCTGTTAAGCAATACTTTTGAAAGAAGAGTTGTATGTTAAACAATACTTTTGAAAGAAGAGGAGTGTCTTCTGTCATTTCATCAAGATTTCTCCTTTAATTTGTGAACATCATCTTTGAAAAAAGAGAGATGGATGGTTTATCCTACCCTTGATTGTTATTTTCTATTTATATATATATATATATATAGCTCTTGCATATCTACAGGGAACCTCCCCTTGATGAGAGGAGAGATTTGTCCCCTTTTGATGTAGTAAACCTACACATCTGGCTGACCAATTTCTCTATGCTATGGTTGAAGAGACCTATTTTACTCATCAGTTAGCTGATTGACAAAATATTCACCCACCAATAGGCTCAATTTTCACCCTTAGAGAGGGTTCTTTAGGCCCTTTCCAATTGACCTACATAATGGGAACAACCCCAAGTTGTGGGTATACTGTGATGGGGTTGAACCTCTTGAGAAGGTTGGCTTCCTCTTAATGCTCACCTAAAACTAATATGAAACTAATGATTCATAGGGAAAAGGTGTAGAAAGAGGATAAGAACTCCTAAGAAAGCTAAAAGGGTGATGCATCAAACTTAAGTGGACACTCATAAAAGATTGAACACACATTAGATCAATAAAAGACAACTATGACTTACTTAATCTCACTAGCTACATAAATATTTCATAAAAGAGGTTCTAAGTAGAATATTAATCTAGACCTGAAAGTTAGCTTGAAAAAATCTTCAAAGAGGCAAGTAGAAGGACAATAAACTAGGAAGAATCACCTTTACAATTTCACCACACACAAGCATACTAATAAATAACTAAATATAATAGATAGGTAAAGAGTTGATCATATTACTTTAAAAGGTAGTTCTTATAATATTTTGATAGGGTTTAACCATATCAAATGAGTACACTTTTGCAAGAGTCTTGATGAGTATACTTGTCCTATAAAAGAAATGCTAAATTCTAAGATCTGAGAACCCATTCAATGGGAATGAGACCAGGATATATAGGAGAAGAGAGGGAGAAAGAAAGGATGTGGGAGCACACCATCAAAAAAATAATACTTTATCCTAGGTCATTAATCGAACTTGAGACACCACCTTTTATCCTTATCCAATGAAAACTTTTCCACCTTTTTTATCAATAAGGACACTGCTCATAACTTATTGAGTGAGAAAGTACCCAAAGGTTCTAAGGATGCATTTAATGCTTCTATCTATAGTTCCTAACACTAGACATTTTCTTTGATCCTTCATGCCATCTCGCAGTTGAGGAAAAAACCTCATGCTCATGAATCTGACTAGATCATGGCTTTGTGCTTTTTAGGCAACTACTTAACAAGACTATGGCTATGCTAAAGGATGAAGACCCTTTACATTAGTCACCTATTTACTCCACTTTCATATCTAGATCATAGGTTTATCCTATAGATAAAAAACCAATATAAATTTATTGGTTTTCCTATAGTTTCCATATCAATAAAGACTTATAGATTATATAGCACTTTTTTGTATATAATAGGTCTAAATAGACCCATTCTATCTCTATAGGAAAAAAAGATTGTATATAAATGGACCCTTCTTAAAATGGAAAAAATAATTGTAGGGATAACCCTACCTAATATAATTTTATGAACTGGAGGTCCATATTTAACTCCAAAGTGGTCTCTTATGTTCCTTATATCTTACTACATCAATATGCCCCTTTAATGGAATTATATCAATCTTTAATAATGACAAGACAATCTTGCAAGAGCTATTTACTTCTATAAAAAATGGTTTCCTAACTTCCATCAAAATTCTTGGGCTCTCCTTTGTTCTAATTGGCTATCAATATCTAACTTAGATCATTGACATATTGACCTTTACTTGCTCCATTGATATTGATCTATACAATCAAGCACCAACCATCAATCTTGCCCTTGAATTGTAAACTTTGTTCAAGCTTATGCCATGTGTCAAATACACATTTGATTTCAATATCCATTGTCATTCTTCTAGCTCACATGCTTACACCACGTGTCGATCTCTCAATCCCCTTCACTATTTGATGCATCTCACATCGTTGTATCAAGATTTATAATCGAGTGATGACTATTAGATCAATTGGGACCCATTGTTTGAACCCAAATGGCTAACTCATGATTTTAAAATTGACATCCATGCTCTCACCAAATTACATTCACATGACCATCATTGACATTTAGGTGACTGTCAAATTTAAGCTCCATTAGACTTTTATTTGCTATATCCTAAAATTGACATATGTATAACCATCAAATACATTCATGAACCCATCAAATGATAGGCATGTGGACATTAACTTTAAGCTCTAGTGGTCTTTTCTAAATTAAATGGTTATTTTTAAAATCTTTAATTTGACATTAGCATGAACATTCCATTCTACAAGTCCATCTTTTGAACCTTATAACTTGAGCTAAAAAGCTTGTGCAAGCATTAAATGTTTTGAGAATGATCATGGTATGTATAACTAAAATTGCAATGATCCAATAGTCATATGAGGCTTCTGAGTGAAGATATCAAATGTACAAGTTGGACGGTCCATTGTCTCCTATGTGACATTGTGGTGATGGTCTAGTAAAAATGGCTAAGTATGGAAACTTGGCACATTATATCTGAAGAGCCAACTTTGAACATGAATAACTTTCATCATGTATAGATGCATGGCTTGAAAATTAGCATGTATTAATTAGGGACTAAGATAAATAAACCCATATGACCATTTTTTATTGATACTACCATATGCCTGAGATATAGCATTATCAAACTTCCCACTTAGCTCAATTTGAACTCCTTTGTAAAATGGCTATGGAAACTTAGTGAATTTTGTATGAGAGGCCAACTTTGAGTTTTTGTATCTTCTACTGCACTTATTCAGATGAATTAAAACTTTGTGCATATGTTTTTGGGTCTAATATGAATAAACCCATATGACCATTTCTTCTTGACTCATCCACATGTGGCAATGATGGCATCATCAAACTACCTACTCATAATTTTTGCCACTAGACCCAAAATGTCTAGATGAACATAATAAAGAATCAAATGAACATAATGAAGAACCAAATGAATGTTATGCACTTCCATACTCATTCCAAGCACTCTTGAATTCTCATAGGGTCTCTGTAACACTTTATACTTGTCCCTTAGAAGCTAATAAATTACACTTTAAGTGAACTTAAAGTGTTTTAAAAGCTTTGTGAGAAAAATGAGATCCTTGGACCACTCACTCCATCCAAAAATTTTGTTCACCTATTCATTCATTATCAACTTGGTCTATCTGGGCATAAGTTTGGTATGTGGGCCAAAATTGGCCAACATTGTTGGCAACTCATAGGGAAGCATGTTTGTTATGCTTTGAGAACCCAGACCATTTACCTTATCTATTCCATTAGGCATAGATTCATTAGCCTATGTAACTGACCTAAACCTCTCTTGAAGCAACAAGGATGAGAAGAACCAAAATAAAATAAAATTCTTGAGGTAATTTGGAAAACAAAATAATTAAATAGAAAATAAATGTGCATAAGGAACTTAGAGGAAAACATAAAAACTACTCTAATATGTACAATATGTTACAATGGATGTAATGCTTATTCAATAACAGGGATTTAAATAAATTCCATTAACTAGGATGGGTAATACCTCTCCATCCAATTGGGCAAGATAAAAATCATTATGTTTCTTGCATCCATGGATCAAATAAGGACCACTCCACAAGCTACCAAACTTGCTATGGTTACTTGGTTTGGCATTATTTGAGTCCCATTTGAGGATTACGTCCCCTTCCTTGAAGCTCCTTATTGTATCTCTTTTTTCAAAGGATTTTTTGACCTATGTTTGATGTGATTATAGTGCTTTTATAGAAAGGTCTCAACTTTCTTCCACCTCCATGAGTTTTATCATCCTCATATTCATGAGCTCATCCTCCATCAACTCAAGCTAATGGGCCAATTTCAATGTAGGTAGCTCAAGGGAGATAGGTAATTTGGCTTCCCTTTCATAGATAAGAAAATAAAGATAATTTCCAATGGTAGTTTTAGGAGTCACCTTATTATCCATTAAAGTTGGCCTTAAGTTGGTGTGTCATGTTCTATGATTCTCTTCCATAGTTCTCTTGATGATCCTTAGCAAATTCTTTTTTGTGGACTTTACCAGTCCATTTCCCTAAGGATAGTAGTTGGAAAAGCTGATGAGGTAGATGCCCAGTTTGAGATCCCACTCACTTATCTTAATACTAAGGAATGCCAATCCATTATCAATAATTATGGTGGTCAGGACACCAAACTTAGTTACAAGGCTATCATAGAAATATAAAATTATACCTTCACTATCTTCCTTCAAAGCAATGGATTCTACCCACCTAGTGAAATAGTCAGCTGCAGTGAGTTCCCTTCTATGCCCTTTAATTGATGGTAGATTGATAATCCCTATGAATTCTAACCCCCATTGCATGAAGGGTTGTTCCACATAAATAGAATTGAGTGGAAGGGTTACTAGTTTTTGCTTTCTTACAAAGAGGGCACACTTTTGGTATTTTTTCATCCATGCATGAGCATCCATGCAAATATTGGGTCAATGGTAACTAGCCCTCATTACCTTTTTTATGGTGGTTCTAGATGCAAAATGACCTCCTATAGGTCCATCATGGAACTATTCCAAGAGTTTGGTCACCTGGTCATCATCTACACATCTAAGGAGTACCCCATTGAGGTCTTTTCTAAAAAAACACCATAAAGTAATGCATAAAGTGTATATTGAAGCCTAAAATACCTTTTTTTAGCTCTATCCAAACCTTGGGGTCATTATCTTATTGATAAGAAGTGAGATATTTATTGAAGCTAGTTATTTTGAAGTGGAGGTACACCTAATTTTGAGTTGTCTTGGGTTACCAAAATAGATTCATTGTCTTCTTGGAGGTCATTTACTATGTGCTCACACAATCCCTTTCCCCTGACCATCTTAGTGACCTTGATCTCTACATCATATTAAATGACCTTTATGATCCATCCTACTCTCTTCTCATTCAAATCCTTGTTAAGGAAGAAGTACCTAACTCTAAGATGAGACGCCATAAGATGGATCCTATTGTTGAAAAGCATGGGTTTGAACTTCTTGAGACTCCTCAAGGTAGCAAGAACTTGTTTTTCAATAAAGGTGTACATCACTTCATATCCTTCCATCCTTTGACTAAAAAAGGAAATTATCTACTCCATTCCTTCACCATTATTCTACATCAACATAGTTGATATGTTGTCAACATGGTAAAGGTATATAAGATGAAGTCCTTGGAGAAGTCAGGATTCAAGAGTGAGGGTGCTTGGGCAATGGCCTACTTGATGGATTCAAAATATACCTTGCCTTCATATGACCAAAAAAACACTTGGATCTTCTTTATCATGGTGGTGATAGGCTTGACCAAGTTTTCAAAAGTAGGTATGAACCTTCTCAGAAAGTTAATCTTCCCAAGGATGCTTTGGATCCCTTTCTTATGCTTTGGCAAGGATAAGTCTAAGATAGCACTTACTCTATCAAGGTTAATACATAATCCTTATTTTGAGATAATGTGACCCAATAACTTTCCTTAATGCATAGATAACACACATTTATTATGATTTAAAGAGATCACATACTCTCTACATCTCTAAAATATCATACTCAGATGGTTTATATGCTCACTAGCATTCCTGAAAAAGATTGTGATGTCATCCAAGTAGACCAGTACCAATTGATTCAACAATCCTTGGAAGGCCATATACATTGCTCTTTGAAAAGTTTCCCCATTATTGGACAATCCAAAAGGCATCTTATGATAATCAAATTTTCCCCACTTGGTGGTGAAGTCAGTCTTGTACTAGACTTCCTCTCTTACTAACACTTTGTTATAACCTGAATATCCATCTAAGAGAGAGAAGCATTATGAAATAGAAACTACTTATAGGAGTTTCTCCGTGGATGGTAGAGGGTAATGATCCTTAAAATATACCCTATTAATATCCCTAAAGTCCACATATAATCTAATCTCCCCACTCTTCTTTCTGACATGTATTAGATTAACTACCCAAAAGGAGTGTTTGATTAGAAAGATGATCCTAGATTCAATAAGCTTGGTTAATTCCTTTCTCATGAACTCTTCAATCTTTGGATTTGTGGGCCTTTGCTTCTACCTAATAGGCTTGGTATTATCCTCTAGATCTATAGTGTGTTGGGTAAATTTGGGATCAAAGCCCCTTAGGTCACTATATTTCCAAGAAAATATGTTTGCATATTATTAATAAATCTCTATGAAAGCATGCCTTTTAGCTTTAATGCTTACCTTTTCAATCTTGAGGAGCTTGTCTTCAAAGATAAGAACTATCTCATAGTTATCGTCATTAATTGACATCATTGCTTTATCCTTCCTCATTTGGTCCCCTTCATGACAAAGACCTTATAGGGTGACTAGACCTTTAGGAATATTGTTAGACCTTAATTGAATAATCTACTCCTCATACTGATGTTATAATTTTTCTTAGTTGATGGAGGAGAACTCTGCTTCTTGTTGTAAGAAACATGCAATCTGTTTACCATTTTTAAAGACCCACTAATGAGGTTCATTATCTAGAACTGATGGTCTTATTACCTCTTTGACATGTGGTTGAAGCTTGGTCCTTTTTTATTCATTGGGGATGTCAAAATGATCCCCCATATTTGTTAATCTATCAACATGTTAATTTTGGCCCCTTGGGACTAATTGAATGTTGAAGGCCTTAAATTCCTCAATCAAGTCCCACATTCTATGTTTTTAAGACTTCATTAAGGGGTTCTTAGTGGAGTTTTAACCTCTGAATTGATGTACAACCAATTTACTATCTCCATAGACTTGTAATTATTTGATCCTTCTCTTACTAACCCATTGAAGGACATGGATGAGACCCTCATATTCTGTTGTATTGCAAGAGTAGCTAAATTGGAACCTATATGAAGAGAAGTGTGTATCACCTAAAGGGGATATTAGTATAACACCTACACCCACTCCATGATACTCTTTGAACCATCAAAGAACAACTTCCATATACCACTAGGATCTTCTTGAGGCCTCATATGAGATGGCATGGGCTAGTTTTATTCATGCAAATAGTAGACACCCAAGTTCCTTTCTTTAATACCTTATAAGGGGTCTACCAACTAGTTATCATAACATAACTCATCCAATAACATGTCTAGTACCTCTTCTAGATGAGTGTTCATCTCCTACCCTATTACAAATTCATCCTCATCAATGATGGTGTAATTGATGTTGACATTATCTAGTCTATATGGCTCTATATGGAATTGTGTAATAGGGTCAGCTTTGATTGACACTTTGGCCCCATTTCTTGTTCTAAATGCCATATAAGACCAATGTACTACAAGATATCCCCTGTCTTTATTATGAAATCTCTAGATAAGCATAGTGCAAAGTGAGGAGGCACATCCAAGATCAATACATCTTGAGCCACCGAGACACTAGGACAAGTTTGTAGGGTCATATTGATGTCCCTGATTATATTAGATGGCTTGGGAGAAGAACCATCAAGTTGTAGCACTCTTTTATATTGTGTCTCATATTTTAGATCAAGTTGATTAGCTATGGACTTTAGCATCTGATCTAGAATATTTTCATATGGTTTGGAAAAATGTGGAAAAGACAAGTGTCATAATGAAAAAAAATGACACATGAAAAAAATATAAAGAGTTGATACAATTACTTTTTATATTGAAATTATTTTATTATGTTTCTAATAGGTATTGTGTTGTAGATGTGGGACCAAACTAAACATTTATCCACATTACTTCATAACCATTCAACATCCAATGTTACCAACTTTTCCATATAATTTTATTAATGCCACCGAGATATTCTAATACATAATTTTATTTATTCCTTCCACATATCCAATTATTCCCACCATAAATCTTCCATTTTGAAAATATTATTAATATCTTATTTTATTATAGTTATTGATAATCATGGGATATGTTTTCAAATTAAATCAAAATTTATTTTAATATCCTCCATTTCAAATCCCAACTTAGTAGTCTATTTATTCATGGTTTTTAAATCACCATTGGATATTTTAATCTTGTGTCCCATTTTATAAACTTTATACCATACACTTTACCTTTCCCCATGTAGAACATCCATTTCACTTTGGATGGGGGAAAATTTCATGGGATATGTTTTTAAAACTAAACTTTTAAATTTAATTATCCTCATATCTTTACTTTGGTGCTAAACTCTTAACATGCATGCTTACATACCTTTTTCTCCACATGGGTCTTCCACTCACACTTTAATGGACATGGGTGAGTTAAATGGATGATACACATTGGTTTTTTTTTTTTGATAAGCACTTTATTAAATAAAGCATGGAATTAAAACCTCAATATTAATATGGGATTTCTTCCTTTAATTAAATTCACATGTAACACCTATTACAAAGTTTAACCATACTTTGGGGTACAATAGAATTGTTAGCCAATATTGGCTATATGTCAATTTTTATATATTAAGGATTTTTATTATTCTAGAGAAACTTACAAAGAGCAGGTAGCCAACATAGAAGGACACAAGTTGATTATTTTTTGACTGAGAAGGAATGTTATTGAGATTCCCAAGCATGGATGGTCCTATAAATGAAGGTCTATTTTACTTGAAGAACATAGGTTATTTAATTTAATGAATTGGACATATTCTATTTTGTCTATTCTTGAGTCCTTTTTAGCCTATATAAATTACATATATTTGTAAATCCAAGGATATTTTATAAATCCTTTGAGATTATTCTTTTCCTCTTATTGATATAATTAATTAGCCATTCATGAGAGCTATAAGCACTTATAGATATTCATTTGTTTGAAGAGAAGAACATTTACATCCTACAGACAAGTTATTCATATCACACAAAACTACAAATTTTATTAAAACATACAAGGATGTAAGTTTTAAATTATATATTTACATCTTATTCATAATGGAATGGTCCAAATTAACTCAGGGACCTAGCTAATTGGTGAACCCCATAACTATTCTCTTGTCTCTATTTTTCTTAGTTTTTCATTACTCCATCAGTAGATATCAGTTTTAAATTATTCATTGATATCTAGAAATTAATTATGAAAAATTGGATAAGAGGCTATTTGAAGGGATAAAAATATGAATGGAATGGTTTAACTAATCAATAGAGTTGTATGAGTTTTTAGAACACTCATATTTAGAATTGTTCAAACAATTCACATTCAGATTTAAAAGTCAACTCCTTTTAATTAGATTTTAGAAAATGACAGATTTTTTTAAATACCATTTTGAATAAAATACTGTTTATTATCAAGGGGATAATTATTGTTTATGGATCAAATTTTAGTATTAGAGCAAGTTGATATAGGACTTGCTTTAGTTGTTAGTATAATTCATTTGGAGTTTTTAGATATCAAATTCTTTCTTTGTGTTCTTATATTTGATTGATCATGTAGGAAGGCTAGTGCAAAGGAAAATTAGAAGGTGTTCCAATTCACTAGAATAAGACAAGTTTCTAACAGCCAAGGTTATGAAACCACTAGTCATGTAGATTAACATAAATGATGAACAACACATTATCACTTGAGGTGTGAGATGGTTTTGTGAATGGATCAACCTTTTTTTCTTTGGATGTATTCAGATAAAATGCAAGGAACTTTTAGTGATGCACATCTAAGAGGAATCAGTTTCAATCCAATACCATTCTTACATAGAGGGTAGATTAAGGTATGATAGTGATCTGATTCCATATTGGTATAGACACAATATTTTGGTCTTTGATAACTCGTTATGTAGCCTTTATTTTTGGATAACTAATCATATTATGGATGCCTATGTCCTTGATTATAAGAACAAGTGAAAATACCAGTTCCATGGTAGATATGGAAATGACAAATAAGGCATTGTTTATGATATTGAATAGGTTTTTGCACTTTATATATTGAGTTATTAATTGGTTCATAAGTTGGTTTATGTTTTACAGCTTTGTTAAGACTTGTAGGAAGCAAATAGGAAGTTGTTTAAGACACCAAAAATATGCCAACCAGTACTCAGTAGGTACACTTTATAGTTTCTTCAGAGGTATAAATTATTTGAAAATGTAACTATGTTTTCATAATTTTTGGTTTGAATCCTTCTTGTCAAGATAACCTTTGTGTGGGTTTCTTTGGAAGTAAAATATACTTTTATTTGGAATTATTTTTAAATCTTTTTGAAAAAAATTTGATCTTCTAATTCTTATTAAGATAGAGTTATAAGATGAAACCACTTTCTATTCAGTTATTGGAAATCATGAAGAGGGAGTAGCCCTTATTGATAACATGGTTAACTTGGATAGTTTTGATAAAAGCATAACTATAGTAAGGAACAATATGCTTAGTTTATCTTCAACACTATTTTTAGATAACTCCTAACTAATGAATCCAGGGAAGGAAATGTTGATAGACTTGTGTTTTGAAGAATATTTACTATCTCCTATTTTAGTTTTCTATTGTGATAAACTTTTTGGAAAAACTAACTCATTTGGATGAGATGTGGAGGTATGAATTAAGGAGTAGTCAATAGTAAGGAAACTTTGAGACAGGTTTAAAATTCTTAGTTTTCTCCTCATGTTTGTGATATGAATTATGGTTACTTGAATATTTTTTGAGTTTGTAAAGAGGCTCTTATTTGTGTATATTATACATTAATAACCTTAGGATGTTGAAATTTGATTACAAGTCCTATAGGTTAAATTTTTGTACACAAGTGATCTATGCAATCGTTTGGTATGTAGCATTTGAATTACCTTGTATGATATTGGATATAACAAGGATAAGTCCTTATCCTTCATGTAGTGTAGAGGTTGAGAGAATCTGTTAGATGTTATGATTATTTTGGGTAACAAGTCATTTTAGTAGAATGGGTAAAGAGTTTGTTTAACTCTCTATAATTAAGTTTCAGTTTTAGTAGGATAGTTGACTTCATGCAAGAAAGTTTTATAACATATTATTTCAATGATATTTATTTCAAATGAAGTTTTATTGTGTCATTTTGATAGATTGAATTCATAACACCTTCATATGTTTTTTTCCACTCATGTATGTTTGGAATTAGTGCAGGAATATTGTCAATGGTAAGAAGAGAACTCACGAAGATTTTAAGGGTCAGTTAGATTATTTGGACTTTTGAGGACCAAAAGTCTCTTATTGGGGGATTTTGATCTAGATGATTGCATATGGTTTAGAAAAATATGGAAAGGACAAGTGTTATAAAAGAATTGACACATGGAAAAAATATAAAGAGTTGATACAATTACTTTTTATATTGAAATTATTTTATTATGTTACTAATAGTTATTGTGTTGCAGATGTAGGACCAAACTGGCTATTTATCCACATTACCCCATAACCATTCAACATACAATGTTACCGACTTTTCCATATAATCCTATTAATGCCACCAAAATATTTCAATATATCCTTTTATTTATTCCTTCTACATATCCAATTATTCTCACCGTAATTCCTCCATTTTAAAATATTATTAATATCTTATTTTATTATGTCTATTAATAACCATGTGATCTAAACAACATTTTAGGTGATAATTTGGGTGATGGTTCTACTCCAATTGGTGGCATAACTTCTAGGAGCCATAACTTTTGCACCATAGCTCCGTTTGACTCCCTGTTTGAACCATTAGAAAGCTAAGAATGAGGATAATGTGATGAGATGGCATGGAGATATGCTTGGTGGTTTTTTACCCCTAAAATCCTAGTGGAAGTGTCCTAAATTTCAATTTTAATAGTTTAGTCTAAAGATAGTAAGTTTCTAAAAATAGTAATTTCTCCAATTCTATAATGTTGTAAATCATGGAAGTCGAACCATTTCATCTCCCTTGAGATTGGTGGCCTTCCACATCTTCCTCCTACCTTCAAAGTATGTATAAAAATAGATGTATCCCAAAAATTTAATTAGACATCTCTTCTCAGAGATAGGCATAAGTTTGGATCTGCAAATTTGATCAATAAAACATCTCTTCTCAGAGATAGCATTATTACAATTGTGTTAATCTTGTTTCTTGAATTATCTTTCAACCAAAGATCTTGAGTTTTGGATCATCATGGGATATGTTTTAAAATTAAATCCAAATTTAATTTAATATCCTCCATTTCAAATCCCAACTTAATATTCTATTTATTCATGGTTTTCAAATCACCATTGGATATTTTAATCTTGCGTCCCATTTTAATAAACTTTATACAATACACTTTACCTTTCCCCACATGGAACATCCATTTCACTTTGGATGGGGGTGAATTTCATGGGATATGTTTTTAAAACTAAAGATAAAAATTTAATTATCCTCATATCTTTACTTTGGTGCTAAAATATTAACATGCATGATTACCCACCTTTTTATCCATATGGGTCTTCCACTCACACTTTGATGGACATGAGTAAGTAAATGGATGATATGCATTGGTTTTTGTTTTTAATAAGTGCTTTATTAAATAAAGCATAGCATTTGAATTTCCCTTTTAATATGTAATTTATTCCTTTAATTAAATTTGCATGCATTGCTTATTATGGGTTTAACCATACTTCAAGGCAGAATAGAACTATTAGCCAACATTGGCTATATGCCAATTTTTATATATTGAGGATTTTTATTATTTTAGACCAACTTAGAGAAAGAAGGTAGCCAACAGAGGACACTAGTTTCTTATTTTTTGATAGGGAAGGAATGTTACTAGGATTTTCAAGTATGGATGATCCATACAGATGATTGTCTATTTTACTTGAAGAATACAAGTTATTTAATTCAGTGAATTGACCATGTTTATTTTACCTATTCCCAAGTCCTTTTTAGCCTGTAATAATTGTAAAGATTTATAAATCCAAGGATATTTTATAAATCCTTTGAGAGTAGTATTTTCCTCTTGTTGAGATAATTAATTAGCCCATTTAGGAGAGCTAAAAACACTTGTAGATATTCATTTGGTTGAAGATAAGACTGTTTATATGCTATAGAAAAGTTCTTCATATCACACAAAGCTACAAGTTTTATTAAACCATATAGGGATGTAAGTTTTAAATTATATATTTACATATTGTTTATAATAAAATAGTTTAAATGAACCTGGGGATGTAGCCAATTAGAGAACCTCGTAAATAATCTCTTGTCTTTATTTTTCTCATTTTTTCATTATTCTAAATATCAGTTTCAAATTATTCATTGATATCTAGAAATTAATTATGTGAAATTGGATAAGATAATATTTGAATAGATATACATACAAATGAAATAGTTTAACTGAGCAATAGAGTTGTATGAGTTTTCAAAACACTCATATTCAAAACTATTCAAATAATTCACATTCAAATTTAAAAGTCAAATCATTTTAATTAAATTTTGGAAAATGACTTATTATATATTTTTTAAATTCATTTTGAATAAAATAGTATTTATTATTAGGGGCTAATTATAGTTTATGAATCAACATCACTAAGGTACTAGCCCCACTATCCACTAAAACATTGTACGCTAGAGAGTTACCAATGATCACTGAGATATATAAGGGAGGAGTATTGACTACTTTACCTAATTGTCCTTCACTAGACCCTTTGCTTGCATTGGTGAGAACATAATTTACCTTACTTGGTGGCTTATCTAGAACATTTATCTTTGACAATCCTTGTTGAAAGATGTCTACCTGGCCAGGCATGGAGAGCATATCCCATATGGGCACACTCACATTTGACTTCTTCATTTGTTCAACAATGTTGATGAGTAAACCACCAGCCTTTTCTTGTGCTTTGGGAACCACCAATGTTATTTGTTGAACTTGTGAGCCTTGAGGCAAAAAAATATTCCCTTTTCTTTTATTCTTTGGGGGCCTTATAACTTTGGAGTGACAACAAGTTCATTTATCTTTGTTAATGAAAGAGTCATGGTAGAAAGTTCTTTGACTGCTTCATAGTTACCATCCATGTTCCTTCTTTTAAATCTTGTATTTGTTTCCACTAGTATGTAGGCCTATCTAGAAATATCCTATTGGTTGAGTGCATAACACTCTTCTTATTCACAATTCATCATGGTAGCATCTAACTAGTTTGGTCCCTAATTAGACCCTTGGCCTTTTGGAGGATCTTCTAGCTTGGTCATCATATGCACCTCTACATTTTGGGCCATAAGAGCTTGGTTTTACCAAAAATTAGTAGTTTTATACCATTAATAATTGAAGGCTTGGATTAGGTCAATATTTGGGATAATATGTTTCCCAAAAGACTAGTTCCAAGGCATGGTACCCTCTGCTTCTTGGGCCACATTATTTTAAACTGGGACTAAGGTTTTGAAAGTGCTAACAACATTAGGATTGTATTTATTTTGCCTATTATAGATGTTTTAATTTGGATTTGTACATTTTGAGGAGATAAAAATCTCTCCTCATCCAAGTGGCATAATGGAATCACCTCTAGGCTTGTGGGAAGCGTAAGGAATGAGGTGAGTCTCTAGATAGGGCTAGCTCCCTTGATGTAGCACTTAGGATTGAACTTACAACTAAACTTGTGGGGTAAAAAGGGAGAAAAATAACTAAAAACAAACTAATATAAGGGAGGTGATACACATAATTAATGATGACTTCCAACAATATGTATGCTACACTTGAAACCAAGAAATTAACTAAAACATACACTTTTCCAATTTATGTCTTCTTGCATCAATATTACATTATGAGGTTATGGAAGAATGTATTAAGATAGGAGGACTATAAAAAAGGCCTATGAGGGTAATAATTAATATTTTAAATCACTTAAACCATGAACATATCCTATAAGACTTCACATTCCTTGCAACAGGAAGCCGCAAATAGGTGAGAGAATATGACAACTTGATAAGGAATCCATATTCTTCACTAAGCAAATTCAACATTCAAGTAAAGGAAACTATGAAAAATCATGAAATACATAAAAATTAGTAATTTTAATGATAAAAATGTATAAAAATGATTATGAATTCATTATAATTAGGTAAATCATCCCCTATAATGGCCAAAATGGCTAACACTTATAGAGCTCAAGAGAGAGAGAAGAGAAGAGAAGTCAAAGGGTCACAAGGACACTTGTAAGATAAAAAAACAAGTTATAAATGCATGAGAAGATGATATGGTTCTAAAAATTCAAGTTCATGAAGTAAAAATGTCAATCTAAGTCATCAAAGTCTTGCAAAGTGGCACAAAACTCATCCTTTTGCATAGAAAAATTACTTTCATGATTGGGAATATTTAAACATCCTATGACTAATGGGGAGAATGTAAAATTATTTTAATAGAAGGAGAGACTATCTAAAATTCCTCTCCATGCATTGGTTTCATGATTGATCCTATAGAATCCTCTGAAAGTGAGCCATCATCATCTGTTATCTAGAAAAATGCTCTTTTATGCACCCTGCACACATGGCCTAAAATTTAGCATCATTTTCCAATTAAAATACATGGGAGAGGTTTAAGGACAAGTTTAAAGACCCTCCATGTTATTTTAATAATTAATAAATCTGTAAAATTAGCTTAAGTGAAGCTTTTTACCCCTCTCACTAGCTTGTGCATTAGACCATTTTTCATTGGATGAGTTGAATGACCTATTTGGGGTACTTATAATTTTTTTAAAGGCATTAAATGAATTTTTAAGTTATATTAAGTCTAAATATTTCCATCCATGTTATTTTCATCTATTTGAACTTCCTACAACCTATAAAACACATAAAATAGTGAGAAAAAGCTTGTTTCTACCCTCATACTTACAAGTTTGTACAATTAGTTGGTATGGGAAGGATATTTAGTGATTAATATTTAAATTAAAATAGTTTTAATAGTCAAAATATTCCATTTTATTTCATCTCCAACTCCATTTCTCCAAGCTAGTCCTAGTTGAGGGTTTAGTAGGGTTTTAGGTCTATTTTTGGTCTTAAGCTTGGTTCATATAACCCTGACATCCAAGTTACTAACCAATTCCAAAAATTGGTTATTAAAAAAATATTATAAATTCCATAAAATTATATGTCTCCCATTCATATCCTCAATAAATAAATGATCATCCAAACCTATCCTATCGAGCTTTTTTCCTTGTTTCCTATAAGTCAGAGTGAGTTTTCTAGTAAAAAATGACTCTTTTATGGTTTCTCCTACAAGTTAAAAGGTTTTAAAACCTCTTTTTATACCCCATGAACATGTTTCAAACATTTTAGTGTTCATATCATACTATAATTTTAATTAACCCCTTACTTAGATTTATGCTTAAGCATGCCAAGCAGGCCTGAGTTGCCCTTGAAGCTCAAACTAGCCTTTTTATGGATTTACTTGTTTACCAATAGATCAAGAACCTATATGATGATGTATAAAACATGATCCAACAAGGTTTAAATCAATCTTCGGGATATAAGTGCTATTTCTCCCTTATTTGGTCCTTAGGTCAAAAATTTTCCCTTTAGGTATGTCTACAAACCTTGTAGTTTGGGCTAACCTATTAATCTTCACCCCTCCCTTCTTAGTTTACCATGTTTTCATTGGTTTAATTAAAATCTAAACACCTTACCTCAAATTCCAAACAACTCTTAATTCACTTATTTACCATCTTTTACAAAACTACCAAATTTTGTGTATGAGGGGAGTGCCCTCTGTCTGAGACAAAATAGAGAGCACTCCCCTACCTCTCAAACACAAATGAATGTTAAATGAGGTTTATTAAGTCCCAAAGTATATATTGTGTGTAAGGTCTCCTCATATGGACTATGTATGGTCATATTTAGGACATTTTACTTGTTAAACCTCAAAAAAAATAGTTTATTTATACTAGTATGATTATACTTAATGAATTATATTTTTCAATCAATCTTCCAAACTTCACAAGTACTCATACTCCTATCTGACCTAGACTATGTTACCTAAATTTTTACTATGCTAGTATGGGAAGGAGCACCTATAAGTAGAATAACATGATTTAGGCCATGTTAATAATTTATAATCATAAAAAAGGTATATAAAGTATCATAAAATCCATACCCATATTATTTTTCATAGTTTAGAGGTTGAAAAGCTCTCATAACTAGTCAAGAATGATTGACTGTGTGAGTCTACCTATAGGTGCTTACAAGGTCTTAAGAAGTATATACAAGATTATTAAACACTATTTGGAAGTCATAAATATCATCATCACTAAATTTAATGTATTAAGAATCTTATTCCATAACCTAAACCTCCTTTTCACTCTTCATATGAACTTGAGCTCTAAATTGGGTCTTTCCTTATTCTGACTGAGAAACATGCCCTTTAGGGCCTACTATAGGTGTCATGCACTTTGTTAGACTTGATAAAAATTAATGATATATATTTTTATCCTCATATAATATTAACTCATGTTTTATACTCATATTTTTCCCTTTGGGTGGCCTTATATCAACACCTAGGCACCCTATCTTGCTCACTATTCATGAACTGAGACACTTTCAACTGACTATTGTAGGTCTTGCCTATAGGTTTGGTCCTTAAAAAATATCACAAAAACTCATTTTAATAATTCCAAGGTCATAAAAAATAATTATAATCCATTTTATTTAATCCTAGGTCAAGTTTTCACCAAGAATCTTGATTTTCTTATTCTCTGCCCTTCACAGTCAATAAAAGTTGACTATGTTGAGGCATATGAAACCTTGTACGTATTGATTTGCATTTATTATGATGTTTTAAGATAATATTATGAATCATGATAGTTTATAATCCTTAAATTCATCTTATATTCACGTTTATATGTTGAAAACAACACTAAACCCTTTGACCAAGGTCATCAACTAACCTCTTAGCTGTAGGTGCATCTCAGGCCTCTCATATAGATAGAGTGTGAGTGGGAGCAAGAAACTCAATGCATAATTCCCTTGAGAATATTTTAACATTATGAATTATGTTTTAAACATAAAAAACCTTTCCATCATGAAACATTAATTTATACTACCAATTTGGATGAAAAGGCCTATTATGGTTCAGACCTGTAGATAACACTAATTGAGTTTAGTGTGTAAAAACACAACTCGGGACCCTCAAACTTATACCTTTCACTAAATTTCTTGGCTATAATTTTTTCAATGTGATTCTCCTTTATTGAGACCTAAAAAAAAAAAAACTTAGAAGCTTCAAAATGTATTACACCATGTTGTATGAAACCATCAAAAAGGCCTCTGACCTTTGTTTGGTGCTTTTAGGGCAGACAATCCCAAAATCTCAATCATCATTCTTAGAGATGGTTTTAAATTTGAATTTTCCAACCAAAACCTTAGAAAATTATAGAATGGTTAAATCACATGTTAATACTTCAAATTTATTTAAAATCATGTTTTAAAGTGATACCTCTAACTCTCTGCTAAGTCACTTATAAGTGGTCATTTTCCTGTAATATATAATCAGTAGGGAAATGCTTCAAATAGTGAACATTGTATGGTTTAAAACTTATTATAGTATTTATTAAAGTCTCAAAATGAATATCCTCATATTTGATGGCTTGAAACATCTTCACCAAGATCCTCATACTCAACATGACATCAACAATGGCCTCTATTTGTGATTACTAGTTATATGTGGATAGTGAGTGTCTAGGATGGGGCAACAAGGGTGAGCAAAGGGTCTCATTGGAAGCTAAACTCAAGGTAAAACTTAAAATACATGATTACCATCAAAAAAATATTGAAACCAGATAAAATGAATCTTCCCCAATGTGGAAACACTTGTAGACATATGGAGTAGAACTGGTAGGGTATCTAATATGACTGTTTGGTGTGATAAAGACATGTGTGTTTGATCAAAGCATGGATCCAAGAGACAAAAAAATGGAATTATGTGGATTATATTATATTTAAAAATTGGAAACATCATTTTACATTCATAATAAACCTTATGTAAAGAATAAAACCTCTGAAAGTAGTGAAAATGGTTGAAACTGCACATAGTGACCTCATCTTGCAAAGTGAGTTACTTGGAGTATAAAATAAAATAAAAATGGTAAAAAAAGAATGGAAGAAATTATAAAGGATAATAAAAATACTTTGGAACTAATATCGTCAAAAAAATTATATGGACTTTCTAAAACAAGGCAAAAAAATTAAAGGGTGCATAGATTGATAGGCAGATTTGAATAGTCAACTTAAAACAAATAGTTCATAAATCATAGTTGATAAATATAAATTTTATTAATATTAAAATTAATTTATATTATTTTATTATTATCTCACAAAATTATTTGTCCTAAAACTACTTGTGCTATGTGTAATGTGTAAAAACTTGAGTGTCACTTCAATCTACCAAGAAGGGTTAAAATGGAGAAAAATGGGTTTGAGAAATAAATGAAATATAAAGATAAAACCAAACATGTAATTGAGATTTTTAAACATAAATTAAACCATTTCCAAGTATAAAAATTCTCAAGGAGACCATACAAGTGCCATTTTCTCATTTTTTGCTAAGAAAACTACCTTTTCTCTAAACAACTTACCATATTTTTAGTAGTTTAAATTATATAAGACTTATAATGACACATGGGGAATGAAATAATGTTTTTAAGCTTTAACATTTCCAAATAAACCAATAAAAATCATTAAATGTAGTATTTTGACCCCTTAAATGACCTAAAAATGATATAAGGACATAAAAACTAATTGACCAAAGCTAATATAATATTAATTGACATAAATTACCCTATGAAACACCTTATTAAAATATATTATACCCACTTATAGACATAAAAGACCAATTATTTTACTAGGGGTGCCCTAATTTGACCTAAAAGTCAAATTTGGTTAACAAATTGGTAATTCATAGGGGTAGTATGCCTGCTATACTAAATAAACCAATAGTCTTATCAGTCCATTGGGATTAGGATTCATCTAATTATTGAGACAAATAATAATTTTTTAAACCATTTTCCATAAAAAATTTATCAAGACAAGAAACTAAGACTACCTCAACCACACAAAACAAAGAACACACACAAGATACACACATGTACTCTAAGAACTTAGGGGAATAAGAAACAACCTATTATGCACAACTCAAAACAAAACATACCTCCTTTACAAGATCAAAATGCAAAATTATTGAGTCATCCTCATGGTGAGATGAAACATAGTTCTAAGCATGATTATCCTTGGATTGAATACTTTATGGATCAGACCTCTTCCTTGGCACTTCACTTGATATAATCTCAAGTAGATCATCTTTAAACAAGTCTCTAATTTAGATACACTCCTCTTGAACATGTTCACACACTTCATGCTACATCCCACTCTTCATTTCATAGTTAACTTGTATCTCCTTAGTAGGCATGTCTCCAAGAGGATTGATTTCTTGTTCCTTAGAAGATTGAGGCCAATAAGAGCTTGTCCCATCCTTAAATAGCTGATGTGTTTCTCCCAAATGATTGAGAGAATGATATCCCATCTTTATGACTTCAAAAAATTTATCGTCAAATGCATATGCTTCTTGAAAGAATGTTTTTCCTTTGCATACTTGTGTACCAATGCTAGCTTCTCCATATTTCACCATCTCATAGCCTCCTTGAAAAGGATTATAATCTTCCCTAATGAATTCAAACAAGTCATATAAATAATAATTAATATCCTCTCCATGTTCATCCATGGTGCCTTGTAAAATGATGAAATTATTGATGATCATTTCTTCCTCTTTGGAAAAAGGAAGACATCCTTCCTTATCAACCCAATCTGAAATCTCCACACAAGTCACCTCTTCTTAATCTTTGATTTGATCATCTTCAAGGGATAATTCCTCTATCTTTATCTCATGGGACTCTCTCAAGACTACCACTTCCTGAGGGATGGATTGAAAGTGTTTTCCCTTCTTGATAGCACATTCCACTTCAAATATGGAGGTAAAAGCTTGTAAATTGTCCTTTTTTTCACCAAAGGGAGTCCCTATGGTGATTTATTCCTCATAAACACTCATGAGGTATTTTTAATTATCCATTAATTTAGCATGTTCCTCTTCATTTTCCTCTCTCAAGATATCTTCTTCAACACAAATAAAACATTCTTCATCATCAACCAAGCAAAGAGATTCAACACAAGGACTTAATTTGTCTTCGTCACTTGAGTCATGTGATCTATCCCAATGAGGACATGAAGGAGGTAGGTTTTCTTCAAGAAATATTTCTCTTTCTTTATCAACTAGCTGATCCTCCTTTGGTTCCCATACCATAGGTCCATCAAGGTAAAGGGTGATGGGGTAAGAACAAAATGAACAAGGTGGTGGAGGCAACACATAGAACTCCAAATTAGATTGAGAATGCAAGGTAGGAGGCTCTTTATGAAGATATTTAGGGAGGGGAGATGGGATGTTTTTAAGCATAGGGTCTTCTCTTTGGTCTAAAAATTCCATCACACCTTAACTTATTAGCTTCATTTTTCTCTCTAGCTCCTCTATTTGCTTGGCTAAGTTCTCTTCAAAAAGTCTCTCTTAAAGCTCATAGGAATCATCATGAGGATAAGGAGTGCATAAGGGATGCTATGGAACACAATAAGATTCTTGAGGAAGGGTAGGAGGGGCTTGAAAAAGATCAAATTCATTTTCCACTTCATACTCTTTGACAATGCTTCCATCTTCTTTCTTTCCCCATGACTCCACTATCTTACTCCAACTTAGGACAATGGAATTATGAGTCTCCTTTTGAGGTGGTGGGGATTAAATGTGAGAGATAAATGAGGTTTTTAACTCCACTTACTTTTATATCAACACAGACTATTTCATATGCATATTTTCCAACTCAATTTTCCTATAAAGATTTACCTCAAATACAAGATTTCTTTTTTCAACTCTCTCCTCCAATTGATTGGGAAAAGGATGACTTTGATAGACTTGATTTGGGTCATTATTAGGGGTCATGTATGGTTGATATGTAACTTTGGGAAGTGGGTATGAATATTTATATACTTGTTAAGGCTCCCTCTCATGAATGTTTATCTTCTCTTCCAAAGATGTAATCAAACCACTCACATTTAGCATAACACTTGTGAGCCTTTGTCAACTGGCTCTTTCAATAGGTACCCCCTCTTTATTGACTAAATATAATGCATTTCTTAATTGATTGATGGAATGATTAGGAATCCCTTGACCACATCCCCTTATAGTATTAAGGTGCAACATATACCTTTCATATCCCAAAAGTTCTTGTTTGAAGGTGGAAATGGGCTAATTGGAGAAAGGATTAGGTTGATTAGGAACAACACATTGAGAAGGATGACTATAGGACTTGTAAGGATCATTTATGTGATGGATATGATCATATTTAGGATGATTAAATTCATATTATTCCTGATAAGTGTCATGCCAATATTGACCAAGGACTTGTTCATATTGATAGGGAATGGCACAGCTTGAAATGTCTCACCAACTTGTGTAAACAAGAAGTCAACACCAAAGTCATCCATAGATATTCATTAAAATAAATAACACAAATAAAACATGTTACCATAAATATTCAAATGATAACTTGGGTTGTTTGACTATATGATATGTCTTTGGAGTTGCCATTGATGCTTGAAAAGATGCCTCTAAAAGCTAATTGTTGAGAGACAACATCAATAATCTCTCAATTTCTTGGAACAAGAGTTCCACCAGGTATGCCAAAAAAAATTATGACTTTTATTTTCACCTTTTGAGGAGATTAAAATCTCTCCTCATCCAAGTGGCATAATATAATCACCTCTAGGGTTGTGGGTAGCCTAAGGAATGAGGTGAGTCTCTAGATAGGTCTAGCTCCCTTGATGTACCACTTAAAATTGAACCTAAAACTAAAATTTGGGGGAGAAAATGGAGAAATATAACTGAAGACAAACTAATATAAGGGAGGTGATACACAAAATTTACTGATGACTTCCAACCATATGTATGCTACACTTGAAACTAAGAAACTAACCAAAACATACTCTTTTCCAATCTATGTCTTCTTGCATCAATATTACATTATGAGGTTATGAAAGAATGTCTTAGGATAGGAGGACTATAAAAAAGGAATATGAGGGAAATAATTAATATTATAACTCACTTAAACCATGGAAATCTCTTGGAACATGTCACATGCCCTATAAGAAGAAGCTATAAATAGGTGAGAAAATGTGACAACTTGTTAAGAAATCCATAGTCTTCACTAAGAAAATTAAACATTAAAGTAAATCACATTATTAACATTAATGGAAGAGGTAAAAATTATTAATTTTATTGATTAAAAGGTATATAAATGATCAGGGCTTCACCATACTCAAGTAGGGCATCCCCTACAATGACCAAAATGGCTAACTCTTATAGAGCTCGAGAGAGAGAAGAGAATATAAGTCTAAGGGTCACAAGGACACTTTTAAAGATTAAAAAATCATTTATCCATGCATGATAATAGGATATGGTTTTAAACATGCAATTTAATGAAGTGAAAATGTCAATCTAAGTAATCAAAGTCTTGCAAAGTGGCACAAAACTCATCCTTTTGCAAAGAAAAATTGCCTTCATGGTTGGGCCTATTTGAACATCATATAACTAATGGAGATAATTTAAAATGATTTTAATGGAAGATTAAAATCTAATAAATTCATTTCCATTCATTTTTTGTATGATTTATCCTCTAGAAACCTCTAAAAGTGAGCCAGCATTATCTATTGTCTAGAAAATTGCTCTTCCATGGACCCTACACACTTGGCCTCAAATTTAGCATTAGTTTCCCATGAAAATAAATTAGATAGGTTTAATTAAAATTTTAAATACCCTCCATGGCCTTGGAATCAATATATAATCTTTAAAATTAGTTCAAGTGAAGCTTTTCACCCCTCTCACTAGCTTGTGCATTAGGCTAGTTTTGACTAGATGAGTTGAAGGACCTATTTGGGGTACTTAGAAGATATTTCAGGGAATTAAATTAATATGGGGAATTATATTAAGTCTTACTCATTCCATCCATGTGATTTTCATATCTTTAAACTTACCATAACCTGTAAACACACAAAATAATGAGAACAATCATTTTTATACCCTCATTCATATAAGTTTGTACAACTAGTTGGCATGGGAAGGAGATAAAGTTTGTCCTCTTCAACCTTAAATATGATTAATAATATAAATATGCCATTTTATTTCATATCTAACTCCATTTCTCCAAGCTAGTCATGGTTGAGGGTTTAGTAAGGTTTAAGGTCTATTTTTGGTCTTAAGCTTGGTTCATAAAACCCTAATGTCCAAGTTGATAATCAAATACAAAAATTGGTTATTAAATACCTATTATAAATTTCCTAAACTCCTATAAATCCCATGTAGATCCTTAAGAAAGATATGATCATCTAAAACTATCTTATTGAGTTTTTTTCCTTATTTCTTATAAGTTTGAGTGAATTTTCTAGTAAAAATGACTCTTTTATGGTTTATCATACAAGGTAAAGGCTTTAAAACCTCTTTTGAGACCCCATGAACATGTTTCAACTAATTATAATGTTCATATCATGCTATAATTATAAGTGACCCCTCACTTGGCTTTATGCTTAATGTTGAAAATATTGTCATTGATGTCAAAGGTCTAGCATTAGTGGTGATATAGGCCCCATTGCATTTAATGGTGTTTCTAATATTCATATCTTGGCTAATATGTGTTAATATTTATTTAATATTAATGAATATATTTTTGGTTGCATATAAGTCAAAAGAGAGTCCATGGAGAAGTCAAAGAGTCATGGGGTAAAAGATGAAAGAGGAATGGGATGCATTTTCTCATGAAATGTCATCTTAAGGAATTCCAAGAGTCACCATGTGAAGATAAAAGAGGTATGGCACATTTTTCCATGAAAGGACACTTTAAGAAATATGAAAAGTCACCAAGATAAAGTCAAAAGAGAAAAGGATGATTTTGCTTATGAAGGGTCACCATATGACTTTTCAAATTTAAGGATACAAAGGGTCATGTAAGTTTGGCACCATTTTTCATGAAGATTGAAGGGTCACAAAGGGTGAATGCCAAAGGTCATTTGAAAAGCTATAAATAAAGGCTTGAGAAGCCATTTATAATATGCAAGAGAGTGCATGGTTTGTATTTGTTTTCAAAGAGAGAAAAGTAAGAGATATTGTAGAGTTCTATCATTTGTTGAGTAAGAAACATTGAGAGATAGTTGTGTTTTATACACAAGAGGGGTTGGTGCTCCTGTGAGTTGGTGCTCACAAATAGTTGCTATGTTGGTACTCAATAAAGGGGTTGGTGATCCTATAAGTTGGTGCTTGCAAACTTTGTATTTTGAGTTGGTGCTCATTTATATACTTGAGATTGTTCTTCATGGTTTTTTCTAATTTGGGTTTCCACGTAAAACACTGGTCTCTCTCTCTCTCTCTCATGTGGTGCAAATTATTATTTTAATTTTATTACATATCTTAAATTTATGATTGAGTGGTTAAAGAAAATAAATAAGATTAAGTAAAAGATATATAATATACTGATTCACCCCCCTCTTAATATATTTCATGCTTAACAATTGGTATCAGAGCAGGTTCTTTTTGAAAAAGTTTTATAGCTTGAAGAAAGATCGGGAAAGCATGATGGTTGGATCACATAAAGGATTTTATAAAAATAAAGCACCTTTATTTGATGGGATGAATTATGTTTTTTGGAGCATAAGGATGATGACTTATTGGATGGCCCTTAGATTCAGCATATGGCAAGCAATGGTGGAGGAATATGAAGAGCCATAGACACTTGTAACTACTCTAGTAGAAAAAAAGGCAAGTGAAAATAATGCTAAAGCTTTAAATGCTATTTTATATGTTTTATGTGAATCATAATTTTTTTAAGTTATGCAATATAAATTTGCTCATAAAACTTGGGTAAAACTTGAGAATATTTACAAAGGTGATGGAAAGGTTCAGCAAGCTAAGCTTCAGACTTTCATATGATATATTGAGAGTTTGAAGATAGAAGAAGAAGAAAATATAACAAGTTATCTCTTATGAGTTGATCAAATAGTCAATCAGATTCAAGGTCTTAGAGAAAATTTAGAAGAGTCAACTATGGTTCAAAAGGTTTTGAGATGTATACCATTGAGATATGATGCAAAAATTTTAGCAATTAAAGAGATGAAGAATTTAGCGAAGCTAAAGATGGATGAGCTTCATGGTATTCTTATGGCATATGAGATGTGGACTAAACAAGATAAACCTTCAAAGAGAGAATCAACATTTTAAGACATCAAATAAAGATAAGGCTAAAATTCAAGAATCAAGTGATAATTCTAGTTATGATGAAGATGACAATGGATCTCTATTCATTCATAAGCAGAAAAAGGGCATAGGTAAATATCAAGGAAAATTACCTTTTAAATGTTTTAATTGTGGAAATATTAGACATTTTGTATATAAATGTTCAAATAAGAGTAGTGATGATAATGAAGAATAAAAGTCTATATTCAAGAAGAATTTCAAAGGCAAATTCGATAAAGGATTCAAGAAGAAGAGTTTGTATTCTAAAGATCCTAGCTCAGATGAAGATAGTGGAGTCAATGACTCAAAAGAAGAGATTCTATTCATAGCCAAACATGAAGATTCCTCCACAAGAAAATGTATAGATGATCAAGAAGAAGAATAGGATGAAGCTAAAGTGAATCTAGAAGGAGAACTCATTTGTGCCTTTGAAGAGTTAAAAGCTCTTGAAAAGAAGAATCGAAGATTAAATCTCCAGATTGAGAAAAATGAAAAGGAGTCAGGAAATAATTAAATATATATAAGCACACTTTAAAGAAGCCAATAATAATGAAGAAGATCTAACAGTACAATTGAAAATAGTAAGTAAAGAATGTGAAATGTATGTTATTGAAATTGCTTCTTTAAAAGCAGATCTTAAGAAAACAAATAAAACAATCAATGATAGAGCAACCAATAACTCAAAATTTGAGAATAACACTAATATGTTGAATAAGATGTTAGAAAATTAAATATCAATGTCAAATAAGATAGGTATTGGATTTGAAAAAGAGAAAGAGGAGGTCACTACTTTCACAGATAAGGAAAAAGGAAAGAGCTATGCTAAAGCCCTTACAAAAGAAGAAATAAAAAGGGAAGAAGTTAAGAATATAGAGGACATCTCAAATAAGGAACACTAGAGGGAAAAAAAATATAAAAGCTAATCAAGTAAGAGATTCACAAAAAATTCCTATTTTTATGGTTACTATTTTTATTATAATGGATATGGTCATAAGGAATTAGAATATTGAAAAAGAGATATCAGTTTCAGAAATAAGGAGAAGGAAAGTCATGCAGAGTCAAGCAAAAGCCACAACTCTTTGGCTCCTCTATTAGGCTTTAATGAAGAGTCCATAATATGTTACAAGTGAAAAAAATTTAGACACATAAATCAGTACTATAGAAGCATGTTTGAGTCAGTCAAGAAGGATCAGAGTTTCAAGGCTCCATTCATCAGGAAGAAAGTTCAGACAGGTTCATGGCAAAAGAAATAACCTAAAAAGTCTATGTTTGTGCAGATTGCTTTACATGCAAGAAATGAAGAAAATCCATGGTTAATTTATAGTGTATGTTTCAGGCACATGATAGGAGACAAGATTAAGTTCATAACATTGAATAATATCAATGCTGGCACAGTGAAAGCTGGAGACAATATTATTGCCAGAATTGCTGGAAAAGGTACACGAAGTTTGGATAATGGTAGAACTAAAACTAAAAATGTTTTGTCTGTAGAAGGTATTAAGCATAATATTTTGAGTGTAAGTCAAATATGTGATCAGAAGAACACACTAATTTTTTATGCAAAAGGTTTTGAAACTAGAAGAAAAAATTTAGACATCTTGGTTGCGGATGCTTAAAGAATAGGCAATAATTTGTATATGCTATCAGACATCAAAAGTCAAAGATGTTGTTTGAGCCAAATTGAAGAAAGTTGGATATGAAATAAGAGAATGGGGAACATAAATTTTGATAATATTGTCAATATTATCAATAAGCAAGTAGTTAAAAATCTTCCAAAAATTACAAAGCCATCTGACACGCTTTGTGAATCTTTTCAGCATGGGAAGCAGGTTAGAAGGCAGTTTAAAACAAAAGAGTACTCAACTACTAAGATGCTAGATCTTGTTCACAATGATTTGTGTGGACCTATGATAACTCAAAGTACTCAAGGTGAAAATTATTTCATGTTTCTTATTGATGATTTTTTACATATGACTTGGGTAATGCTTTTAATGAAAAAATCAGAAGCTTTCAGACATTTCAAAGCATTAGTTGAAAATGAATTTTTTTTGAAGATTAAGTGTCTAAGATCATATAGAGGAGGAGAATTCATGTTAGATAAATTTATTTAATTTTTTTAATAGCATGGAATAAAGAGACATTATTCAACAACCAAAACTCCACAATAAAATGGAGTAGTTGAATAGAAAAATAGAATAGTTCAGGAGATGGTGAAGACAATGCTAAATGAATCCAAGATAGTAGATAAATATTAGAGAGAGGTAGTTCCTAAAATAGTGCATATTTAGAATAGAGAATTATTTAGAGTCAATAGTGACAAAACTCCTTATGAGCTATGGAAAGATAAACCAACAATAGTTGATTATTTTAGATTTTTCAGCAGCAGATGCTTTATAAAGAAAACTGATGAAAAACTTGGTAAGTTTGAATCTAGAGAGATGAAGGTATATTTTTTGGTTATTATTGAAAAATTAAATCTTATAAATGTTATAACAAAATAACTAAGAAAATTTTTAAAAATGCAAGTGTCAAAATAGAAGAAGATGGAACACAAAGAATCAGTGATCCAGTAGGCATTCCTGAAATCATTGAAAAGGAAGGTTTTGAAGAATCAGATGAAGATGAGAAGGAGAAAAAGGGCACCAAAACTCCATCCAAATATGTTTAGAGAAATCATAAAGAAATTGACATCTCGAAGACATAAATTAAGGAATTCACACCAGAAGAATGATGGTAAGTAAATCTAAGCAAGTTAATTTCTTTTTGTTATCCAAAATTCAACCTAGAACTTTTTTAGAAGCTAGACATGATAAGCATTGGGTTAAGGCTATGGATGAAGAATTAAATCAGATAGAAAAGAATGATACTTGGGAATTAGTGTCTAGAAAAAAAGATCATAATGTGATAGGAACAAAATGGGTTTATAGAAATAATTTGAATGAAAATGGAGAAGTGACCAGAAATAAAGCAAGATTAGTATGTAAATGATATGCTCAGATTGAGGGAATAGATTTTGAAGAAATTTTTGCACTGGTGGCAAGGTTATAGGCTATTATAACGTTTCTTGCATATGAAGTGTTTAAAATTTTCAAAGTGTTTTAGATGGATGTCAAATTTGCCTTCTTGAACAAGGATCTTGAAGAAGAGGTCTACTTTGAGTAGCCCGAGGAATTTATTCTCTCAAATATTAGTAACCATGTATGTAGATTGAATAAAGCATTGTATGGATTGAAACAAGATCCTAGAGCTTGGTATGCAAGACTTGATAAGTACCTGCAAGATCAAGGTTTCAAGAGAGGATTTGCAGATAGTAATCTCTACATCAAAATAGAAGGTGAGCATCAATTGATTGTTGTGGTATATGTTGATGATATCATTTTTAGAGGAAATATTGAAAAGATGAGAAAATAATTTTTTAATATAATGCAAAAGGAATTTGATATATCTATGCTTGGAGAATTGTCATTTTTCTTAAGATTGTAAATATTTCAATCAAATAAAGGAATTTTCATATCTTAAAGTAAATATGTCAAGGAAATGTTGAAGAAATTTGGTTTTGAGGATTGTGCACCAGTTGGCACACCAATATGTATAAGAAATAAGGTGAGCAAAGATGAAGATTCACTTATTACAAATCAATCTTTGTATAGATCTATGATTGGTAGTCTTTTCTATTTGATAACATTGAAGCTAGACATCATGCATGCAGTAGGTATGGTTGCAAGATATCATTCATCTCCAAAATATATTCATGTTTAGTTGGTGAATAGAATATTCAAATATATCAAAGGGACATTGGATTATAGATTATGGTATCCCACAGGTAGAGATTTTACTTTGGTTGATTATACAAATTCAAATTGAGCAGGGTGCTTGGATGACAGAAAGAGTACAAGTAGAGGATCTTTCTTCCTTGGTGATAGTTTAGTATCATGGCCAAGCAAGAAGCAAAATTTAGTACCACTTTCTATAGCTAAAACAAAATATATTGTATCAGTATTGTGTTGTACTCAAGTGCTTTGGATGAAGCAAACTTTAGAAGATATCAAGGTAAAGTATGATGAACCTATTTCTATTTTTTTTTGATAACACAAGTGCTATAAATATTTAAAAGAATCCAGTGATGCATTCAAGAACAAAACATATTCACATTAGATAATTTTTTGAGAGAGCAAGTTGTAGATCAATAGGTTAAGATGAAGTATATCAGTACTACAGAGTAGATTACAGATATGTTCACAAAGGCACTACCAAAAGACACATTTGAGTATCTACGAGAGAAGTTGGGAGTAATTTCTTTTACTTTTTACCATTGAGTTTCAGCATCAGTTGAGGGGGAGCTAAGTGTTAGCTCTAGATAGGCCCTTTGCCATTGATGTCAAAGGGGGAGAATAATAGGTACAAGTAAAGGTGCATAAATAGATATAGGGAATAGATATAGGTTACTACAGTAAGGGGGAGTTATTGTATATTTTTAGATGGTAGTATGTTCAGGTTTTAGGATGTGATAGTTTTAGTTTAAGGTTACCATTAATGACAAAGGGGGAGATTGTTGGAAATATTGTCATTGATGTCAAAGGTCTAGCATTATTGGTGATATAGGCCCCATTGTATTTAATGGTGTTTCTAATATTCATATCTTGGATAATGTGTGTTAATATTTAATTAATATTAATAAATATATTTTTGGTTTCATATAAGTCAAAATAAGGCCCATGGAGAAGTCAAAGAGTCATGGGGTAAAATATGAAAGAGGAATGGGATGCATTTTCTCATGAAGAGTCATCTTGAGGAATTTCAAGAGTTACCATGTGAAGACAAAATAGGTATGCTGCATTTTTCCATGAAGGTACACTTTAAGGAATATGAAAAGTCAACAAGATAAAGATAAAAGAGGAAATGATGCTTTTGCTTATGAAGGGTCACCATATGACTTTTCAAATGCAAGGATATGAAGGTTCATGCAAGTTTGGTGCCATTTTCCATGAGGATTGAAGGGCCACAAAGGGTGAATGCCAAAGGTCATTTGGAAAGCTATAAATAAAGGCTTAAGAAGCCATTTTCAATATGCAAGAGAGTACATGGTTTGTATTTGTTTTCAAAGAGAGAAAAGTAGGAGATATTGTAGATTTATATCATTTGTTGAGTAAGAAACATTTAGAGATAGTTATGTTTTATACATAAGAGGGGTTGGTGCTCCTGTGGGTTGGTGCTCAAAAATTTTGTAAGGGGTTAGTGATTTTGTGGGTTGGTGCTCAAAAATAGTTGTTGTGTTGGTGCTCGGTAAATGGGTTGGTGCTCCTATAAGTTGGTGCTTGCAAACTTTGTATTTTGAGTTGGTGCTCATTCATATACTTGAGATTGTTCTTCATGGTTTTTTCCAATTTGGGTTTCCACTTAAAACACTGGTCTCTCTCTCTCTCTCTCTCTCTCTCTCTCTCTCTCTCTCTCTCTCTCTCTCTCTTGTGTGGTGCAAATTATTATTTTAGTTTTATTTAATATCTTGAATGTATGATTGACTAGTTAAATAAAATAAATTAGATTAAGTAAATGATATATATTACACTGATTCACCCCCCCTCTCAATATATTTCATGCTTAACACTTGAGCATGCCAAGCAAGTTTGAGTTGCCCTTGAAGCTCAAACAAGCCTTTGATGGATTTAATTGTTTAAAAATAGATCAATCACTTATATGATTATTCACAAATATGATCCAACAAGGTTGAAATAAGTCTTAGGGATAGAAGTGTTATTTCTCCCTTATTTTGGTCCTTAGGTCAAAATATTGTCCTTTAGGCATGTCTACAAACCTTGCAGTTTGGGCTAACCTATTAAGGTTTACCCCTCCTTATTTATTTCCCTATGTTTTCATTATTTTTATTAAACTCTACATACTTTCCCTCAAAGTGAAAACAACTCTTAATTCACTTATTTACCGTCTTTTCTAAAACTTCCAAAGTTTGTGTATTAGGGGAGTGCCCTCTATCTAAGACAAAATAGAGGGCACTCCCCTACCTTATCAGACATAGATTAATTTTCCATGAAGTTTATTAAGTACCAAAAATTTTCTAGACAAAATTTTAAATCTTTATCAATCCATATTATCCCTAAACTCCTTAGATTTATAAGGTAGACTATTTGAGGGCATATTGTCTGTAAGGTGTCCTCATATGGATTGTGTATGTTCCTATTTAGAAACTTTTACTGATTAAACCTCCATAAAAATAGTGTATTTAGGCTAGTATGATTATATTTAAGGAATTATAGTTTTCAACCAATCCTCCAAACTTCACAAGTACTCCTCATACTCCTATCTAACCTAGACTATGTTACTCAATTTCTAACTATGCTAGTATGGGAGAGAGTACCTATAAGTAGAGTAGCATGATTTAGGCCCTATTAATAATGTATAATAATCAAAAAGGTATATAAATGATAATTACATCCATACCCCTATTATTTTTAATAGTTTAGAGGTTGAAAAGATCTCATAACCAGTCAAGAATGATTGACTATGTGAGCCTGCTTGTTGGTGCTTACAGGGTCTTAAGAAGTCTATACAAGCTTATTATACATTTTTTGGATCTCATAAAGATAATCATGACTATAATTAAGGTATTCATAGTCTTATTAAATCACCTAAACCTAATTTTCACTCTTTATATGAATTTGAGCTCCAAACTAGGTCTTTCTTGGTTCTGATTGAGAAACATGCCCTTTAGGGCCTGTTGTAGTTGTCATGCACTTTATTAGACTTGAGATAAATGAATGATATCCCTTTTGATCCTACAAGAATATTAAATAATGTTTTATACTCATTTTTTCCCCTTTGGGTGGCCTTATATCAACACTTAGGCACCCTATCTTGCTCATTGTTCATGAACTGAGACACTTTCAACTGACTGTTATAGGTCTTGCCTATAGGTTTGGTCCTTAAAAAACATAACATAAAGTTATTTTAATAATTACCAAGTCATAAAAAAATAATTTTAATCCATTTTATTCAAACCTAGGTCAAATTTGCACTGAGAATCCTAATTTTCTTATTCTCTGCCCTTCATAGTCAATCGAAGTTGACTATGTTGAGGCATATGAAACATTGTAGGTATTGATTTTCATTTGTTATGATGTTTTAAGAGACTTATATGAATAATTATAGTTTATATACCTTTAATTCATCTTAGATTCACTTTTATATGTTTAAAACACCACTAAACCCTTGATTGAGCCATCAACTGACCTCTTGGTTGTAGGTGCATCTCACACCTGTTTTATGGATAGATTGTGAGTGGGTGCAAGAAAATAAATGCATCATTCCCTTGAGAATCCTATCATATTATGAATTTCACATTAAACATACAAAACCTTTCCATAATGAAACATGACTTTATACTACTAATTTGGATGAAAAGGCATATTATGGTTTAGACCTATAGATAATACTAACTGAGTTTAGTGTGTAAAAACATAACTTGGGACCCTCAAACTTCTACCTTTCACTACCTTTATTGGCTTGAATATTTGTAAGGTTATTTTCCTTTATGGATACCTAAAAACCAATACACCTATGGTTTTAAAACTTCTTACACCCTATTGTATGAAACTATCAAAAAGGCCCCTAGCCTTTGTTTGGTGCTTTTAGGGTAGATAATCCCAAAATCTCAATAATCATTCTTAGATATGGTTTTAAATTTTAATTTTCCAACCAAAACATTATACAATTATACCATGGTGAAATCACATGTTAATACTTCAAAAGGATTTAACATCATGTTACAATGTTTCAAAATGATACCTCCAACTCTTTGCTAAGTCACTTATAGGTGGCCATTTTCCTAAAACATATAATTAGTAGGGAAATGCTTCAAATAGTGAACATTATATGCTTTAAAACCTATTATATCATTTCTAGAATTATCAAAATTATTCTCCTCATCTTGGATGGCTTAAAACCTCTTCACCAATATCCTCATCTTTAACATGATGTCAGCAATGGCCTCTATTTTTTATTACTAGCTATATGTGGACAGTGAGTGTCTAGGATGGTGAAACAAGGGTGAGAAAAGGGTCTCATTTGGAGCTAAACTCAATTTAAAACTTAAAATTCATTATTCACATAAAAAACATCTTGAAAAAAGATACAACGCATCTTCCCCAATGTGGAAACACTTGCAGACATATGGAGTAAAGTTGGCAGGGTATCAAATATGGCTATTTGGTGTGATCAAGAAATGTGTGTTTGATCGAAGTAGGGATACATGAAACCAAAAAATGGAATTAGGTGGACCCTATGATATTAAAACATTGGAAACATCATTTACCATTAATAATAAACCTTATGCAGAGAATACAACCCTTTGAAAGTAGTGAAAATCGATGAAACTGTACATAGTGACCTTAGCTTGCAAAGTGAGTCACTTGAACTATAAAATCAACTCAAAATATGAAAAAAAGTATGGAATAAATTATATAGGAGATTAAAAATACTTTGGAACTAATATTATCATCCAAATTATATAGACTTTCCCAAATAAGACAAAAACCTAAAGGGTACACAGATTGATAGGCAATTTTGAATAGTCAACTTCAAATGAATGGTTCATAAAGTAAAATTGATAATTATCAAACTTATTTATATAATACTTAAGTTTTATTATTTTAATATCATATAACAAAATAATTTGTCCTAAAACTACCTTTTTTGTTTGTATCAAGCAAAACTTAAGTGTCTATTTAGTCTACCAAGAAGGGTGAAAATGGAGTAGAACAATTTTGAGAAATAAATGACATATATAGATTTAAAAAATATGGAATTTAGCTTTAGGAATCTGAAGAGTCACATTTCAACCTTTTCCAAGTGGCACACTTTGTAAGGAGGCCATACAAGTGCCATTTTCTCCTTTTCTCCAAGAAAACTACCTTTTTATGAATAACGTACCATATTTTTAGTAGTGTCAGTTATATAAGACTTATAGCGACACATGGGGAATTACATCATGTTTTAAACTTGAAAATTTCCTAATAAACCATACAAAGCATTAAATGTACTATTTTGACCCTTAAAATGACCTAAAAATGACATAAAGACATAAAAACTAATTGACCAAAGCTAATATAACATTAATTGACATAAATTACCCTATAAAACACCTTATTACAATATATTATACCCCATTATAGACTTAAAATACCAATTTTTTTATGAGGGGTGCCCTAATTTGATCTAAAATTCAAATTTGGTCAACAAATTGGTGACTCATAGGGGTAGTATGTATGCTATACTAATTAGACCAGTAGTCTTATCAGTCCATTAGGCTTAGGAGTCATCTAATTACTAACACAAAAAAGAAATTTTTTGACCATTAACCATAAACCTTTGATCAAGACAAGATACTAAGACTACCTCAACCAAGGACACACATAAGACACAAACATGTGCTCCAAGCACTTAGGGGAATAGGAAACAACCTATTATGCTTAAATAAAAACAAAACATACCTCCTTTCTAGGATAAAAATGGAAAATATTTGAGTCATCCTCATGGTTAGATGAAATAAAGTGCCAAGCATGATTCTCCTTGGATTGAATACTTTGTGAATTATACCTCTTCCTTGGAACTTCACTTGATCTAATATTAAGTATATTGTATTTTAAATAAGTCTATAATGTAGATACACCCCTATTGAACATGTTCACACACTTCATGTTGTAGCCCACTCTTTATTTCATAGTCAACTTGTATCTGTTTAGTAGGCATGTCTCCAAGAGGATTAATTTCTTGTTTCTTAGAAGATTGAGACCAATAGGAGCTTGTCCCATCCTTTAAGAGCTGATGTGTTTCTCCCAAATGATAGAGAGAATGATAGCCCATCTTGATTACTTCAAACATGTCATCATCAAATACATATGATTCTTGAAAGGATAGATTTGAAAGAATCCTTTTTTTTTGCATACTTACTTGTGTATGAATGTTGCCTTCTCCATCTTTGAATAGATCATATCCTCCTTGAAAAGGAGTATAACCTGCCCCAATGACTTTAAATAAGTCATATAAAGAATAATTAATAACTTCTCCATGTTCATCCATGGTGCCTTGTGAAATGATGAAATTATTGATGATCATTTCTTCTTCTTTGTAAAAAGGAAGACATCCTTCCTTATAAACCCAATCTAATATCTTTTCACAATAAGTAACCTCTTTTTCATCTTTGATTAGATCATCTTCAAAGGCTAATTCCTATATCTTGATCTCATGGGACTCTCTCAAGACTACCACTTCCTGAGGGATGGATTGAAAGTGTTTTCCCTTCTTGATAACACATTCCACTTCAAATATGGAGGCATAATCTTGTGAATAGTGATTTTGTTCACCAAAGGGAGTCCCTATGGTGATTCCTTCCTCATGAACACTCATGAGGTCTTATTTATTAGCCATGAATTGATCATGTTCCTCTTCATTTCCCTCTCTCAAGATATGTTCTTCAACACAAAGAAAACATTCTTCATTATCATCCAAGTAAAGATATTAAACATAAGGACTTACCTTCTCTTCATCACTTAAAACCTCTTGAAGGCTTTCAAAATGAAATTCATCTATCATAATCTGATCTCTTATATCAAGGGCTGCAATATCTTCAACCTCCTTCATGGAGATGCCAAGACTAGGCATCTTGAAATCATTTGATCTAACCCAATGAGGCTGCCAAAGAGGTAGGTTTTCTTCAATTAAGATTTCTATTTATTTATCAACCAGATAATCCCCCTTTGGTTCCACCATAGGTACATCAAGGCAAAGGGTGATGGGGTAAGGACAAGATGAACTAGGTGGTGTAGGTGGCACATAAAACTCTAAATTAGATTGAGAATGCAAGGTAAGAGGCTCTTTAAAAATATCTCGAGGGAGGGGATATGGGATGTGTTTAAGCAAAAGGTCTTCTCTTTGGTCTAAACCTTATATCACATCTTGACTTAGTAGCTTTATTTTGTCTCTAGTTCCTCTATTTGTTTGGCTAAATTATCTTGGAAAAGTCTCTCTTGAAGCTCATAGGAATCATCATGAGTATAAGGAGTGCATAAGGGATACGATGTAACATAAGAATATTATTGAGGAAGGGTGGGAAGGGTTTTTAAAATATCAACTTCATTTTCCACTTCACACTCTTTGACAATGCTTCAATCCTATTTCTTTCCCCATGACTCCGCTATCTTACTCCAACTTAGGATAATGGAATTACGAGTCTCCTTTTGAGGTGGTGGGGATACAATGTGAGAGGGAAATGAGGGTTTTAAATCCACTTCCTTTGCTTCCATAATGGACTATTTCATATGCATATTTTCTTAACAATATTTTCCTTAAACATAAGATTTCTCTTTTCAACTCTCTCCTCTAATTGATTTACAACAGGATGACTTTGATAGACTTGATTTGGCTCATGATTAGGGTTTATGTATGGTTTATATGGAACTTTGGGAAGTGGGTATGAAGGTTGATACACTTGTTAAGGCTTCCTTTCATGAATTTTTATCTTCTCTTCCGAAGATAAAATCAAACCACTCACATTTAGCATATCACTCGTGAGCCTTTGTCAATTGGCTCTTTCAATAGGTACCCACTCTTTCTTGACTAAATCTAATGCATTTATCACTTTATGGAAGACATGATTAGGAATCCCTTGACCACATACCCTTAGAGTATAAATCTCCAAAATATATTATTCATAGCTTAAAAGTGCTTGTTTGAAGGTGGAAATGGGATGATTAGAGAAAGGATTAGGTTGACTAGGAACAAGACATTGAGAAGGTTGACTATAGGACTGGTAAGGATCATGAATGGGTTGGATAAGATCATATTAAATCTGATGAAAGTCATATTGGGTCCGTTAAGGCTCATGACAAAATTGACCAAGGACTTGTTCATATTGATAGGGAATGGCACAAGCTTGAAATGTCTCACCAACTCATGTAAAAAGGAAGTCAACACCAAAGTTAACCATAGATATTTATTGAAATAAAGGACACAAATAAAACATGATACCATAAATATTAAAAGGATAACCTAGGATATTTTACTAGATTATATGTCTTTGGAGTTGCCAGTGATGCTTGAAAAGATGTCTCTAAAGGCTGATTATTGAGAGACAACACCAAAAATCTCTTAATTTATTGGAATAAGAGTCCCTTTAGGCATGAAAAAAAATATTGTCTCTTATATTTTAAAACTTTTAGGAGATTAAAGTATATCCTCATCCAAGTGGCACAATGGAATCACCTCTAGGCTTGTGGGTAGCCTAAGGAATGAGGTGAGTCTCTAGATAGGGCTAGCTCCCTTGATGTACCACTTAGGATTGAACCTAAAACTAAACTTCGGGGATGAAAATGGAAAAATATAAATGAAAAAAAAAATATAAGGGAGGTGATACACCAAATCTATTGAAGACTTCCAACCATATGTATGCTACACTTAAAACCAAGAAACTAACCAAAACATAAACTTTTCCAATCTATGTCTTCTTGCATCAATGTTACATTATGAGGTTATGGAAGAATGTCTTAGGATAGGAAGAATATAAAAAAGTCATAAGAGGTAAATAATGAATAGGATAAATAAATTAAAGCATGAACATCTCCTAGAACACTTCACATGCCCTGTAAGAAGAAGCTACAAATAGGTGATAAAATGTGACAACTTGCTAAGGAATCCATACTCTTCACTAAGAAAATTAAACATTAAAGTAAAGCACAATATTAAAATTCATAAAAGAGGTAAAAATTATTAATTTTATTTATTTAAAGGTATAAAAATGATCAGGGATTCACTATACTTAGGTGGAACATCCCCTACAATGGCAAAAATGGCTAACTCTTATAGAGCGAGAGAGAGAGAGGAAAGAAGTCCAAGGGTCACAAGGACACTTTTAAAGATGAAAAAATAAGTTATACATGCATGAGAAGAGGATATTTGTCAAAAAATTCAATTTCATGAAGGACAAATGTCAATCCAAGTCATCAAATTCTTGCAAAGTAGCACAAAACTCATCCTTTTGCACAAAAAAATTACCTTCATGATTGGGCCTATTTGAACATCCTATAACTAGAGGGGAGAATGTAAAATGATTGTAATGTAAGTTTGGAATATAATAAATTCCTCTCCATGCATTGGTTTCATTCTTGATCCTCTGAAAACCTCTAAAAGTGAGCCATCATCATCTGTTGTCTAGAAACCAACTCTTCCATGCACCCTACACACTTGGCCTCAAATTTAGCATAAATTTCACATGAAAATACATGGAATATGTTTAATTAAAATTTTAAATACCCTCAATGGAATTATAAGCATTATAAAATATTTAACATTAGTTCAAGTGAAGCTTTTAACCCCTCTCACTAGCTTATGTATTAGGCTAGTTTTGACTAGATGAGTTGAAGGTACTGTTGGGGTACTTAGAAGTTTTTTTATGAAATTAAATGAATATTTTGAGTTATAATAAGTCTCAATAATTCCATCCATGTGATTTTAATCTATTTAAACTTTCTATAACCTGTAAAACACATAAAATAGTGAGAAAAAGCCTATTTTTTCCCTCATTCATATAAGTCCATAAAACTATATGGAATGGGAAGGATATATAGAGAGTAATATTAAACATCCAATATGTTTCATAGTCTAACTATGCCATGATTGCATCTCCAACTCCATTTCTCCATGTTGGTCTTAGTTGAGGTTTAGTAGGGTTTTAGGTCTATTTTTGGTCTTAAGCTTGGTTCATAAAACCCTGACATCTAAGTTGTTAACCAAATACAAAAATTTGTTCTTAAATACCTCTTATAACTTTCTTAAACTCATCTGGCTCCCATGAAGATCCTCAAGAAAGATATGAGCATCTAAAACTATCCTATCAAGTTTTTTTCCTTGTTTCTTACAAGTCTGAGTGAGATTTTTAGTCAAAAATGACTTTTTTATGGTTTCTCCTACAAGGTAAAGGATTTAAAACATATTTTGAGACCCCATAAACATGTTTCAACTCATTTTAATTTTCATCTCATGCTATAATTATAAGTGACCCCTCAATTGGCTATATTCTTAAGCATGTCAAGCAGGCATTAGTTGCCCTTAAGCTCAAACTAGCCTTTTGATGGATTTACTTGCTTACCAATAGCTCAAGAACTTCTATTATTATCTAAAAAATATTATCGAACCAGGTGGAAATCACTCTTAGGGATAGAAGTGTTATTGCTCCCTTATTTGGTCTTTAGATCAAAAATATTTCCCTTTAAGCATGTTTGTAAACCTTGTAATTTTGGATAACCTATTAAGATTCACACCTCAATAATTATTTTCCCATGTTTTAATTGGTGTGAATAAACTATACACACCTTCCATAAAATTATAAATAGCTTTTAATTCACTTATTTTACCATCTTTTCAAAAACTACCAAAGTTTGTGTGAGAGGAGTACCCTCTATCTGAGACAAAATAGAGGGACTCCCCTACCTTATCAGACACAAATTAATGCTAAATGAGGTTTATTAAGTCCCAAATGATGTCTATAAATTTTTTTCACTCTTTCTCAATCCATCTGATCCCCAAACTCCTTAGATTTCTAAGGCATACTATCTGAGGGTAGACTGTGTGTAAGGTCTCCACATATGAATTATGTATGGTCCTATTTAGAGATTTTTACTTGTTAAAAATCCATAAAAATAGTTTATTTATGATATTATTATTATATTTAATTAACTATATTTTTCAACCAATCTTCCAAAATTTACAAGTACTCCTCATACTCCAATTAGACCTAGACTATGTTACCCAATTTCTGACTATGCTAGTATGGGAGGGAGAACCTGTAAGTAGAGTAGCATGATTTAGGCCCTGTTAAAAATATATAATACTAAAAAATTTATATCAAGGCTCATTCCATCCATACCCATATTTTTTTTCATAATTTAGAGGTTGAAATGCTCTCACAACCAGTCAAAAATGATTGACTGTGTGAGCCTGCCTGTAGGTGCTTATAGGGTCTTAAGAAGTCCATACAAGCTTATTAAACATTTTTTGGAGTTAATAAAGATAATAAAGACTTAAATTAATGTATTAATAATCTTATTCCATCACCTAAACCTCCTTCTCACTCTTCATATGCATTTCAACTTCAAATTGGGTATTTCCTTGTTCTGACTGAGAAACATGCCCTTTAGGGCCTACTGTAGTTGTCATGTACTTTGTTAGACTTGAGACATATGAATGATATATATTTTTATCCTAAAATACTATTAATTCATGTTTTAGACTCATTTTTTTACCTTTTCATATCCTTATATCAACACTTAGGCACCCTATCATGCTCATTGTTCATGAATTGAGACACTCTCAGCTGACTGCTAACGGTCTTGCCTGTAGCTTTGGTCAATAAAAAACATCACAAAAACTTATTTTAGTACTTAAAATGTCATAAAAAATTTTAATCCATTTTATTCAAACCTAGGTCAAATTTTCACCAATAATCCTAATTTTCTTATTCTCTACCCTTCATAATTAATCAAAGTTGATTGTGTTGAGGCATATGAAACCCTGTAGGTATTAATTTGCATTTGTTATGATTTTTTAAGAGCCTTATATTAAGCATGATAGTTTTTATACCTTTTTTTTTTATCTTAGATTCACTTTTATAGGTTTAAAAAACCACTAAACCCTTTGACTGAGTCATCAACTGACCTCTTGGCTATAGGTGCATCTCAAACCTATTATACAGACATAGTGTGAGTGGGAGAAAGAAACTCAATACATAATTACCTTGATAATAATACCACATTATTAATGTTATATTAAACATAAAAAACCTTTCAATCATGAAACATGACTTTATACTACCAATTTGGATGAAAAGTCCTATTATGGTTTAGACCTATAGATAACACTAAGTTTAGTGTGTAAAAATGCAACTTGGGACCCTCAAACTTCTAACTTTCACTAAATTTATTGGATCCAATTTTTTCAAGGTTATTATAACTCATGGATACCTCAAAATCAACACACCTAATGGCTTCAAAAATTCTAACATGATATTGTATGAAACCATCAAAAAGGCCCCTAACCTTTGTTTGGTGCTTTTAGGGCAGACAATCCCAAAATCTCAATAATCATTCTTAGAGATGGTTTTAAATTTGGATTTTCCAGCCAAAACCTTAGAAAATTATGACATGGTGAACTCACATGTTAATAATTCAAAAGGATTTAAAATCATGTTTCAAAGTGATACCTCCAACTCTCTGCTAAGTCAATTATAGGTGGTCATTTTCTTGTAATATATAGTCAGTAGGGAAATGCTTCAAATAGTGATCATATGATTTACAATGTATTATATCCTTTATAAAATTCTCAAAATTATTCTTCTCATCCTGGAGGACTTAAAACCTCTTCACTAAGATCCTCATACTCGGCATGATGTCAACAATGGCCTTTATTTGTGATTACTAGCTGTATATGGACAATGAGTGTCTAGGATGGGGCAATAAGGGTGAGAAAAATGTCTCATTAAAATTAAGGTAAACCTTAAAATTCATGATTAAAATTAAAAAAATCTTGAAACCAGATACAATTCATCTTCCCCAAAGTGGAAACACTTGCAAACATATGGAGCAGAGCTGGTAGGGTATCTAATATGAATATTTGGTGTGATCAAGACACGTGTGTTTGATAAAATCATGGATACATGAGAAAAAACATGGAACTATTTTGAATATATGATATTGAAACATTTTAAACATCATTTAACATCAATAATAAATCTTATGTAGAGAATACAACCCTCTAAAAGTAGTGAAAATGGCTGAAACTGCACACAGTGACCTTATCTTGCAAAGTGAGTTACTTGGACCATCAAATCAACTCCAAATGTGAAAAAAATAATGGAATAAATTATATATGAGATTAAAAATCCTATATAACCAAAATTATCAGCCAAATTGTATGGAATTTCCCAAACAAGATAAAAACCTAAAGGGTGCATAGATTGATATGCAGATTTAAATAGTCAACTTCAAACGAATGGTTCATAAACTATATTTGATCATTATAAAACTTATTGATATGAAAATTCAGGTATATTAATTTAATATAATCTCTCAAAATCATTTTTATTTAAACTTCTTGTGTTTTTTGTACCGATCAAAAACCTAAGTGTCACTTCAGCCTAATAAGAAGGGTGAAAATAGAGTAGAACAATTTTGAGAAATTAATGACATCTCCAGATCAAACCAAATATGTAATTTCACTTGGATAATATGAAGAGTCACATTTAAACCTTTTCCAAGTGGTACAGTTCCCAAGGAGGCCATACAAGTGCCATTTTCTCCTTTTTACCAAGGAAACTACCTTTTCTCTAAACAAACTACCATATTTTTAGTGTTTTTAGTTTAATAAGACTTATAATGACACATAGGGAATTAAATAATGTTTTTAAACTTTCATATTTCCCAATAAACCCATATAAAGCATTAAATACACTATTTTTACCCCTCAAATGACCTAAAAATGATATAAGGACATAAAAACTAATTGAAAAAAGCTAATATAACATTAATTGGCATCAATTACCCTATGAAACACATTATGACAATATATTATACCTAATTATAGACTTAAAATACCAATTTTTTTATTAGGGGTGCCCCAATTTGACCTAAAAGTCAACTTTGGTCAACAAATTGGTGATTTATAGGGGTTGTATGCCTACTATACTAAATAGACTAGTAGCCTTATCAGTCCATTAAGATTAGGAGTCATCTAAGGACTGAGACAAACAAAAACATTTTTTACCATTGACCATAACCTTTTGATCAAGACAAGACACTAAGACTACCTCAACCACAAAAATTAAAGGACACACACATGTGCTCCAAGCACTTAGGAGAATAGGAAACAACCTATTATGAATAAATATCAACAAAACATACCTCATTTCCAAGATAAAAATGGAAAAATCTTGAGTCATCCTCATGGTGAGATGAAATATAGTGCAAAGCATGTTTCTCCTTGGATTGAATACTTTGTGTATTAGACCTCTTCCTTGTCACTTCACTTGATTTGATCTCAAGTAGATCATCTTTAAAAAAGTATCTAATGTAGATACACTCATCTTGAACATGTTCACACACTTCATGCTACTGCCCACTCTTAATTTCATAGTCAACTTAAATATCCTTAGTAGGTATGTCTCTAATAGGATTGATTTCTTGTTCCTTAAAATATTGAGGCCAATAGGAGCTTGTCCCATCCTTCAAGAGTTGATGTGTTTCTCCCAAATGATTGAGATAATGATATCCCATCTTGATGACTTCAAACATGTCATCATCAAATTAATATGCTTCTTGAAAGGATAGATTTGAAATAATGATTTTCCTTTGCATACTTATTTGTGTACCAATGATGCCTTCTCCATATTTAACCAGCACATATCCTCCTTCAAAAGGAGTATAACCTTCCCCAATGACTTCAAATAAGTCATCTAAATATTGATTAAGAACTTATCCATGTTCATCCATGGTGCCTTGCAAAATGATGAAATTATTGATGATAATTTTTTCCTCCTTGGAAAATGGAAGTCATCCTTCCTTATCAACCCAATATGAAATCTCCACACAAGAAGTCATGTCTTCTTCATATTTAATTAGATCATCTCCAAGGGATAATTGCTCTATCTTGATCTCATAGGACTCTCTCAAGACTACCACTTCCTGAGGGATGGCTTTAAAGTGTTTTCCCTTCTTGAGAGCACATTCCACTTCAAATGTGGAGGAAAAAGCTTATGAATTGTCCTTTTGTTCACCAAAGGGAGTCCCTATGGTGATTTATTCCTCATAAAAACTCATGAGGTCTTTTTTATCATCCATTAATTGAGCATGTTCCTCTTCATTTTCCTCTCTCAAGATATGTTCTTCAACACAACAAAAACATTCTTTCGTCATAAACCAAGCAAAGAGATTCAACACAAGGACTTACCTTCTCTTCATCACATAAGACATCTTGATGGATTTCAAAATGAAATTTAGATATCATAATCTGATCTCTTTTTTTAATGGCTGCAAGATATTCAACCTCCTTCATGGTGATACCAAGACTAAGCATCTTAAAATCATGTGATCTAGCCCAATGAGGCTACCAAGGAGGTATGTTTTCTTTAAGTAGGAGTTATATTTCTTTATCAACTAGTTGATCCTCCTTTGGTTCCAATACCATGGGTCCATCAAGTCAAAGGGTGATGGGGTAAGGACAAGATGAACTAGGTGGTGGAGGTGGCACATAGGACCTAAATCAGATTGAGAATACAAGGTAGGAAGATCTTTAGGAAGCTCTTGATGAAGGGGATATGGGATGTGTTTAAGAATAGGGTCTTCTCTTTGGTCTAATCCTTCCATCACACCTTGACTTAGTAGCTTCATTTTCGTCTCTAGTTCCTCTATTTGCTTGGCTAAGAGCTCTTGGAAACGTCTCCTTTGAATCTCATAGGAATCATCATGAGGATAATGAGTGCATATGAGATGCCATGGAACATAAAAAGCTTATTGAGGAAGGGTGAGAGGGGCTTGAAAAATATCAACATCATTTTCCATTTCACACTCTTTGGCAATGCTTCCATCTTCTTTCTTTCCCCATGACTCCACTATCTTACTCCAACTTAGGACATTGGAATTATGACTCTCCTTTTGAGGTGGTGGGGATGTAATGTGAGAGGGAAATGAGGGTTCGAACTCCAATTCCTTTGATTCTAACATGTACTATTGAATATACATATTTTATAGCTCAATTTGCCTATCAATATTTTCCTCAAACAGAAGATTTCTCTTTTCAACTCTCTCCTCCAATTGATTTGGAAAAAGATGACTTTGATAGACTTGATTTAGATGATGAGTAGGGGTCATTTATGGTTGATATGAAACTTAGGGAAGTGCATAATAAGGTTTATATACTTGGTAAATCTCCCTCTCATGGATGTTTAACTTCTCTTCCGAAGATGCAATCAAACCACTCACATTTAGCAAATCACTTGTGAGCCTTTATCAATTGGCTCTTTCAATAGGTAACGAATCTTTCTTGACTAACTCTAATGAATTTATCACTTGATGTATGGAATGATTATTAATCCATTGAATTCATCCCCTTAGAGTATTAAGCTCTAACATATACCTTTCAGAGCCTAAAATTGCTTGTTTGAAGGTGGAAATGGGCTGATTAGAGAAAGGATTAGGTTGATTAGGAACAAGACATTAAAAAGGGTGACTATAGGACTAGTAAGGATCATGTATTGGCTAGATATGATCATATTGAGGCTGATTAAAGTCATATTGGGGCTGGTAAGGCTCATAACAAGATTGACCAAGGACTTGCTCATATTGATATGGAATGGCACAAGCTTGAAATGTCTCACCAAATTGTGTAAATAAGAAGTCAACACCAAAGTTAGACATAGATCTTCATTAAAAGAAATAACATAAATAAAACATGTTACAATAAATATTAAAAGGATAACTTTGGATGTTTGACAAGTTGATATGTCTTTGGAGTTTCCATTGATGCTTGAAAAGATGCCTTTAAAGGTTGATTATTGAGAGACAACACCAAAAATCTCTCAATCTCTTAGAACAAGAGTTCCTCTAGGCATGCCAAAAACTATTGTCACTTGGATTTTCACCCTTTGAGTAGATTCAAACCTATCATCATCCAATTGGCACAATTTAATCACCTGTAGTCTTGTGGGCAGCCTAAGGAATGAGGTGAGTCTCTAGATAGGGATATCTCCCTTGATGTACAACTTAGGATTGAACCTATAACTAAACTTGGGGGAACAAAGGGGACAAATATAACTAAATATAAACTAATATAAGGGAGGTGATACACCAAATTTATTGATGAATTCAAACCATATGTATGCTACACTTGAGACCAAGAAACTAACCAAAACATACACTTTTCCAATCTAAGTCTTCTTACATCAATGTTACATTATGAGGTTATAGAAGAATGTATTAAGCTAAGAGGACTAGACAAAAGGCTTATGAGGTCACTAATGAATAGGATAACTCAATTAAACCATGAAAATATCTTGGAATAATTCATAGGCCCTATAAGAAGAAGCTACAAATAGGTGAGAAAATATGACAACTTGTTAAGGAATCCATAGTCTTCACTAAGTAAATTTCACATTCAAGTAAAGCACACTATGAATAGTCATGGAAGAGGTAAAACTTAGTAATTTTATTGATAAAAAAGTATAAAAATGATCATTTTATTGATAAAAAGGTATAAAAATGAGCATGGCTTCACCATACTTAGATAGACCATCCCCTATAATGGCCAAAATGGCTAACTCTTATAGAGCTCAAGAGAGAGAGAGAGAAGAGAAGAGAAGTCTAAGGGTCACAAGGACACTTGTAAATATGAAAAAATTAGTTATACATACATGAAAGGAGGATATGGGTTGAAACATGAAAGGTCATGAATTACAAATGTCAATCCAAGTCATCATAGTCTTGCAAAGTGGTACAAAATTCATCCTTTTACACACAAAAAATTCCTTCATTATTAGACCTATCTGAACATCTTATAACTAGTGGGGAGAAGGTACAATAATTGGAATGGAAGAGAATAATCTAATAAATTATTCTCCATGCATTGGTTGCATGCATGATCCTATGGAAACCTCTAAAAGTGAGCCATCATCATCTATTGTCTAGAAAACTACTCTTCCATGCACCTTGCACACTTGGCCTCAAATTTAACATCAGTTTCCCATGAAAATCCATGGGAGAGGCTAAATGACAAGTTTAAAGACCCTCCATGGCCTTGGAATCATTATAAAATATTTAAAATTAGATCAAGTGAAGCTTTTCACCCCTCTCACTAGCTTGTGTATTAGGCTAGTTTTGACTAGATGAGTTGAAGGACCTATTTAGGGTACCTAGAAATTGTTTTAGGGCATGAAATGAATATGGGGAATTATCTTAAGTCTCAATCATTCCATCCATGTGCTTTTCATCTCTTTAAACTTTCTATAACCTACATGGATCCCTGAGACCAAAACATAGAATTAGGTGGCCCCTATGATATTAAAACATTGGAAACATCATTTACCATTAATAAAAAACCTTATGTAGAGAATAAAACCCTCTGAAAGTAGTGAAAATCACTGAAACTACACACAATGACCTTATCTTTCAAATTGAGTTACTTGGACTATCAAATCAAATCCAAATGTGAAAAAATAATGGAATACATTATAGAGGAGAGTCAAAATCCTCTATAACCAATATTAGTAGACAAATTTTATGGACTTTCCCAAATAAGACAAAACTTGATGGGTGCATAGATTGATAGGCAGATTTAAATAGTCAACTTCAAATGAATGGTTCATAAAGCAAAGTTGATCATTCTCAAACTTATTTCTATGAAAATGAATTTAATTGAGTTTAATATCATCTCCAAAAATCATTTATCCTAAAACTACTTATGTTATTCATATCGAGCAAAAACCTAAGTGTCACTTTAGTCTAGTAAGAAGGGTGAAAATGGAGTAGAATGGTTTTGAGAAATAAATGACATCTCTAGATCAAAAAAATGTGCAATTGATCTTGGGGAATCTAAAGAGTCACATTTCAATATTTTCCAAGTGGCACACTTCCTAAAGAGGCCATACAAGTGCTATTTTCTCCCTTTTTGCCAAGAAAATTGTCTTTTTTCTAAACAACTTACTATATTTTTAGTAGTTTCAATTATCTAAGATTTATAATGATAAATGGAGCATGACATCATGTTTTGACACTTACACATTTCTCAACAAACCTATATAAAGCATTAAATGCACTATTTTGACCCCTCAAATGACCCAAAAATGATATAAGGACATAAAAACTAATTGACCAAAGATAATATAATATTAGTTGACATAAATTACCTTATAATACACCTTATGACAATATATTATACCAAATTATAAACTTAAAATACCAATTTTTTCTAGGGGTGCCCCAATTTCACCTAAAAGTCAAATTTAGTCAATAATAGACATGTTTCCCTTGTCCTTAGTTTTGACCTTGGCCCTGACCTTGATAGTTCCCTTTATATGGTGTCTTATTTACTTGAAAGGCTTGCTACTAAATTTGATATAAACTTTGATAAGGCTTATTAAAATCCTATTGCCTTTTGACATTTACTAGCTCATTTCCTAAGGTTTAAAACATGATTTTAAGCTCTTGAAAGTTATTTTGTTCTAGTGAATCACTAGATCCACTAGTATAAGCTTTATCTTATTTTGGTGTAGGGATTGCAATAATTATTGGTGTAAGATGAATGACATCTAGTGGAGGGATAACAATAGGAAGTGGTCTGATTTTAGGAAATAATGGCATTGGTGGTCTGGGTGTAAGCTTACCAACTTGAACTAGATAATTTTCTACTTTGGTGGCCACCTCATATACATCTAGAAGTATATTTCCTTCTATATATTGGATCATCACTACTATGTCACTATTTAAATCCTTTAAATAATATAATAAGGTAAAGTTAGGGGTTGGTCTAACTGAGACTGGGATTCTATCCCAAGTTCTTTGGAACCTTGTGTTGAATTCTTTTGAGCTACCACCTTTTGCTCCTTAGCCAATGAAAACCTTGCCACCTTTTTGATAACTTAGGACACTACCTATAGCTTATTCAGTGAGAAAGTCCCTAAAGGTTCTAATGATGCATTAAATGCTTCTAGCTGCAGTTCTTAATACTAGAACTTTTCTTTGATCCTTCATGTCATCTCTCACTTGAGGATAAAACCTCATGCTCATGGATCTGACCAAATCATGGCTTTGTGATTTTTAGGTAGCTTATTATTGAGAATATGGCCATGATAAAGGATGAAGACTCTTTGAATTATTCACCTATCTACTCCACTTTCATTAATAGATCATAGGTCTATCTTATAGATAGAAAACCAATATAAGGTTATTGGTTTTCCTATAGTTTACATATTAATACAGACTTATATACTATAAAGAACTTTTATATATTATAATAGGTCCAAATAGACCCATTATATCTTTTCAGGAAACAAAATCTTGTATATAAATGGACCCTTCTTAAAATAGCGAACACATTTATAGGAATAAACTTGTTCGATACAATTTTATGAACTAGAGGTCCATATTTAGCTCCAAGGTGGTCCCTTATATTCCTTACATCTTACTAAATTAGTATGCCCATTTAATGGTGTTGGATCAAGCTTTAATGGTAATAGGATAATCCTATAAGACCCATTTGCTTCTATCAAAAATGGCTTCTTGATTTCTGTCAAAAGTCCTGGGATCTCCTTTGTTCTAATTGGTTGTTGATATATAACTTGATTCATTAATCTATTGACCTTTGCTCAATCCATTAATATTGATTTGTACTATCAAGTGTTAGCCATCGATCTTACCCTTGACTTGTTAACTTTTTCCAAGCTTATGCCACATGTCAAATGTGCATTTGATTTTAGGATACATTATCAGTCTTTCAGCTCATGCACTTTTACCACATGTTGATATATGGATCCCCTTGACTATATGACCCATTTCTTAATATTGTATCAAGATGTATGATTGAGCAAAGACCATTAGATCTATTGGGACCCAATATTTGAACCCAAACAACTAACTCATGAGCTTAAAATTGGTGTTCATACTCTTATCAAATGGCATTCACATGATTGTCATGGAAGTTTGTGCGACTATCTAATTTAAGATCCATTGGATTTATCTTTGCTATATCTTAAAATTCACGTCTAAATGATTGTCAAATATGTTTATGAGCCTATCAAATGATAGGCATGTAAACATAAATTTTAAGCTCTGGTAGTCTTTTTTAAATTAAATGATTATTTTCTAGAGCTTTAATTTGATGTTAGCATGAATGTTTCACTCTGTAAGTCCATCTTTAGAAGCTTATTAAATAAACATAATTTTATTATTTATTTTCATGAGGTTTTTAACCTCATGTTAATAAATAATATATTATTATTTAATTATTTACTAATTCTAAGGGACTATAATCCCACTTAGAGTTAAATTTTCTAACATGAGGTTTCTAATGAAGGTTTGCATCATATTGGTTTAATCTTACATTTGTTAGCTAATCTTTGCATGCTCAAATGGTATTAGGTACAGATAATTAGTTATTCATAATTCATTCATTATATTAAAATGTTTAAATGATTAGAATTAATGTGTTATATATTCTAAAGATGCTATATGGCACACCTGGTTGGACTTCTCCTCATGGTTGTCTGTGCTCTTGAACATGGTCTTGAAGCACCCCCGAACATGGTTTATGGGCCATTTTTTTAAGGTCACTTTTGTGAAAAATATTAGAAGAAAATTTTGAAATTATAGGGTGAAAATTAACCAAATTTTAACCCTAGGGTGAATCTATATAATTTTATTTCAAAAATAATTCCCTCCATACTCTGTTCTTCTCTAAAGGCTTAGTTTTAGCCCCAATATGCATTTTTCTTCCCATTTTCACCTCTCTTTCGTTTTTTACCTATTATATCATTTATATGATATTATTTTATCATTTATAGGGTTTATGTATCCATTAGTTTCCAAATCTACCTTGGATGGGGCATCCAAGGCTTGTTAATCATCACTTTAGGACATATTTGAACCTATTTGCTAGTAATTTTAATAAAATGATCAGATTTGGTGTCCATTAAATTTATTATATGATAATTTTAATAAAAAAATTATTTATTTGAAAATTTATCACTTCATATACATATCACAATGCCTTCTCAAATAGGTTAAAATATAGACACTCCACTTTATCACTTCCATGTCAAAATTGTAAAGAGGGAACGACTTCCCACAACTATACACAAACTAGTTTGAGATCATCTATTCATTTAATATACATGTTTCAATTCACCTTGGAGAATATCTAGGTGAGATAATTCACCATATTAGATTATTTAATTATCATTATGGTCAATCTCTTTGATTAATTATTTTATTCTTTTTAATTCACTAATTTCCCTTCACGGATCAATTAATGTAATTACTTCCCTCTCCTCTAAATCATTCTTATAATTATAATTTTATGAAAATAGAATTATAATTTAAATTTAATTATTAATTCCTCCTTTTCCTTCCAAAATTAATCTTCATTCAAGAAAAAATCTTGATATCCTATAGGATATTCTTTTGTGAGCTAGTCAATTTACTAAGTGAAATAATATACAAGATTATTATCCACCCTCATATTGGAGACATGATGAAGGACCCTTAATGAATATTTTGAGATATTTTAGGATCATTATCAACCCTTCATCTTGAAAAACCAAGACGAATAGCCCACATTGGTAATCCATGTGCTTTATTGGGAATGATTCTCTAGCTTTCATTTTGGAAACAAGATGAAGGGTCTAAATGGACTCTCAAAAAGATCTTATAAGGATAATTCTACACCCTTCATATTGGAAACAATATGAAGTTATTATATTAATCCTCATTTGATATTTTCAAGAACCATCCTCCACCCTTCATCTTGATCAATAGGAAGGTATCACATTATTAATCCATGTGATGATCCATATGCACTATTGAGGACTCACTTGTAGCCATTCATATTAGAAGCAAGATGAAGAGTCCTCATTGATCCTAATTTATTATAAATAGACCTCTTATCATTACAATGAACATGCTCAAATTAGACGATAAAGTGCTCACATATTCTGAAGTCTTCTTGTACATCACCTTTTTATTCTTGATCAAAATTAACTAGTCATTAGCCTCAAAAGATATGTTTCAACATGAATTAACATTGATAAAAACCTATTGATGCTACATATGAGACCAATCATACACAAAGATGATGTTTTTAATAAATTTTTGCATCATATTGATTTAATCTTAGTATTTTTTAGCTAATATTTGCATGCTCATGAGGTCTTAAGTACAGATCATTAGTTCTTCATGCTTCATTCAATATTTATAAATGTTCAAATGAATATAATTAATGTGTTCTAGATTCTAACATTGCCATTATCACTGGACTTTGTTAGTTTTACATCATTTGTGATCCTATTACAAGGTTTAACATAATGATGCTTCTTTTAGTTATTTGTAATTTTGGATAGATATATTCAAATCTCTAGATGTTTCCTAGTAAAAATATGAGTCTACTATAGTAATTAAATCTTATTCTTGCCCATAACATAAAAATTCAACATATTTATAGTGTTATGAACAATAGATTTCTCATCCTCAAATACAAAATTATGAATGAAGTCTTGTTGAACCTAAGTGTAATTATTGGTCTCCTATATTCATTCTTGGTGCATGTATTAGGATATTAGAAGCGTTTCTAGATTATATATAAATTTGTGTACCTAGTATTTGGATTAAACACCCTATAGAGACCACATATATACATACTTATGATTATGCATTTATGGGTAGTATCCTTCCTAGAAAAATGGGCACTATTCCCTAATAGTAGGTGGTATTTAGAATTGAGTGCACAATAAAACACAAGCCTCATCCCATTGTATCTATTTTATTTTGTGAGCTAATTATAAAGTCATATTAATTCCATTTAATGTGTAGTTCAATGCACTCACTCTATGGAATTTTTTGGGCATATGATGTTCTAGTTTGATGATGAATAGGTTCAAATATTCAATTGAAAATTACTGAGGTAATTGGTATTTAGTGGTAAAAATAGTGGAAGTAGACACACTTCATGATCTCATTGTACCTAGTTTAACATGTGGGTATCAGAATCACCACTGATGGAAGACAATGCTTCCCATGGTAAAAGGCCTTCTATGATAGGTTCAATATAATTCATATCTATCACACCTACATTATATAATAATTCTACTTTTGACCTTATTGGTGATCGCATTGATGGTGAATTACAGTCTTACATTTGGAACTATGAAACTAGTACCTTTATTATTATAGGTCTATATATAGGCTATTGTGTTGACTGAAACTATTATTGATGATATTTTTTTAGTAAAATCACTGGTACTCTATAGCCCACATTGTGTTATACTTTTGTTTTCTATGCACCTTAAACTAGATATTATGTCCATAAGCATAAGGTGAATATAGCTCCTTGGGTATAATATAAGGCTTGCTCTCATTTTTATTTATGGAAATAATGATAATTTTATCCCCTTGATGAACCTCCAACTAAAGTTTCATTGTGTTAATGGTCATCTAACCATCATAATCCCATTTCTTCCTAATCAACGTAGGTAGTACATTTATTTAGTCTTCATATTGATTACTTAAAAATACCTTGTAAACTAGGGTCTATAACTTTGATATCCACATCTTCAAGATGACTAATAGGTTTTACCGTACCATAGTCTATAAGTTTTAGAGTTATAAGACTATAACTAAGTCCTAGTCATATAATATCCTCCCATGTATATCAAGGGATAATATTAACTATGTCCCCAAATTTAAACAAAAAATTTGGTACCTCATACCTTTCCAACTCAAAATACATACAATATTCAACATCTTAGGGATTCTTAGTTTTCACCTACCATACTACCTTGTTAGTGTGATGTTGACCCCTCTATGTGCACTCTAACAAGTTACACGTAAGGTTTTTATTATTTTGAGATATATCTTCATTTTTTAGAGTAATTAGGAGTTTGGGAATATTAGTCAAGGTATTGACTAATCCATCATGTCTCATGATGTGCATAATTTTCCCATACATCTACACATAAATAGTTTTAGTATCACCTTCTAATGTAGCTTGATGTTGAATGTTTTAAAAAACTTGAGATGCTTCATACATCAAACCTTTTCTATCATAGTAGGATATTTATCTTATTAGACCTTTTTGATTATTTGTTCCTGAATAATCTCTAAATGATGTAATATTTGTTATACATTCTTCTTTTTCATGATTGTTTGTAGGAATTCAAGATACTTAGGGTAAGAATTAATCAAATTTATATTTTTCAAAGGATTTTTTATCCTATGATTTTATACAACTAGAAAATCCTCTTTGTTGTGTTGTTCTAAAACTCTGTAATAAACATAATATATTCACCTTTGCAGATTAGTGGGATAATTACATGTGAAGTGGTTATATTCCCCACACAAATAGTAGACAATTGGTTTTTATGCCTATTTTTGACCCTAGTTTCGACCACCCTAGTATCCACCTCAATAATCTCCTCTATCTTTGCCTTATCTTTTTTGAAATCCCTATCTTGATTATGTTGTACCTCATATCCTCCTTACCTCTATAGAGAGTTCTAGCCTTGTTTTTATTATCCATCATATCTCCCATACATTCCTTAGGGATATGATTGATTCCATCTTGTTTTTTGTTGTTATGGTGATGTAGTGTTCCAAATTTATTGGTATTATGAATATGGAGGTGTCCATCCTGATTGGTATTAAGGATAATGTGGAACCTATGATGTTTAATTTTAAAAACATTATAGTTGATACTTTGGTGAGGCTGACATCCATCCATGAAAATTATGTATTGTATTAGTCATGTCTACATTTGGGCTCAATATTTCTATCTTTGTAGAGGAAATTTATTGTGTTTTGGATGCAAATACATTATTAACAATGTCCTCCTTTAGTTCATGTACTACTTAATAATTATTTTCATCATCACTATGTGAATTTCATAAAGTAAAGTATAAATCATGATGTTTTTGAATGTACTATTGTAACAAAAGACATTTTTTAGTCACATGCCTTACCACATGATAGAGCCTATATAATTATGTATTAATTTTAGAGAAATCATTTTTATGGTGCCCTTCTTTTCCACATTCCATGCAATAGAGGCCTAACTTAGGAATTTTGATTTCATATAACTCATCCATCTTGCACAACATACCATTGATTTTTACATATATCTTCATAGTGGACAATGGGATATGTTCATACTCCTTTATTTTTTCCACATAAAGTGCGACTGCCTGAGCATCTGCCTTATTTTAAAATTGATTCTAAAAAATACCAAACTTAATTATAGGTTTTAGGCCTTCTAAAAAACCATGCAGCCTTATATTTATCCTAGAGAAGAAAGTCTACCCTATTCATTACATCATAAAATTGATGATCATAACCATACACTGATTTCCCTAATTTCTATGGAATATATTTTATCTCTTAGATAGTTTCTCACACACCTATTTAATATTAAATCACCTAGCAATTGGTTTTTTACATCATAAAAAAATAGTTTAAAATTTCTTTTGTAGATTATATCCAAATCTTACCTTGTTAAAGATCCTACGAGCTCACACTTATTTATTTCTTTTGCAGTTACATTCTTTATTTGTCACTTCATCTTTCAAGTTATTAGATACTACTTAGGATCATTAGGCCCATTATATGGTGTAAATATGTCAAACATTATTTTATTCATAGACATACTCATAGTAGTAACACTTGAAACTTGGTGGTGGTGGTGGTGGAGTCGACTTGGGAAAAGTCTTAATATTTGGTAAAACCTAAAAACCTACCTCAATTAGTGTCTTCCTATCTAGAACTTTCTTAATTTATGCACTATCCTTCCAAAAATTATTTTTAAAAGCATAAAACTAGGCATTGTAATGATATTACTTAGATTATTTGCAAAAAAATTAATTATATATCATAGAATTAAGAGAAAAATAAACAAATGCACAAAAACAATTATTGTAAGAGTAGAATACTTGAATATTATGATTGATCCACTTCAAGGGGGAAACCTCTAGAACAATGCAATAAGATTAGAATTCTCAATATGATGATAAAAGACTAACCACTACCTCATATATATATATATTCTACTTAGCCAAGGTTATTCCATAAGCCAACTATACTAAGAATATAGAGAAATACAAGATAAGATGAAGGTGTGTAAGCCACAAGTCAACCATACATATCCCTAGATACACTATAGTTTAAGGACATAACATGACCCTCCTAATCAAGTAATTTTTTCCTCAATATTGAATCAAACAAGGATGTTGTTATAAGAATGCTTTAGCCTCCCATGTTGCATCTTTAGAATGTAGGTTCTTCCATTTGATCAAATACTCTTTAATGGCTCTGTTCTATAGTTACTTAGTGTGCATGTGAAGGATCTCTTCAGGCCCTAGAATAACTCAACCTTTTTCATCTAATCTAGGTAAATTAGTCTATGTTAAAACTCTATGTCCATTTACCTTCTTCAAATAAGATACATGGAATATCGGATGTATGCAAATGGATGGAGGTAATTCGAGCTTGTAATCCACACTAATTTTTTTTTAAAAGATATGATACGGTCTATAATACTTAGGTGATAGCTTGTTATCCTTTTTTTATTACTTCAAAGACATCTGTTTATATAGATGAAAACACATAAATACCCAATCACCTTTGAAAAAATACTACTCACTACGGTGTTGATCTACTTATTATTTAATTCTATTTTGTGCCATTACTAAATTATCTCACAAACTGACTAGTACCCCCCATTGATGGTGAATGAATTTCCTTAATAGCTCAAACCTTAGGATGCACTATCAAATATGAAGTGATGAATGGGGGGTGATATCCATATAATGCCACAAAGGGAGATATCTTGGAAGAAGTGTGAAAAGAAGTGTTATACCACCATTCATCAAGTGGTAGCGAATGAACCCATTTTTCATGTTTGTCAAAAATAAAACAACAAAGATACCCTTCTAGAAATTTTTTGACTACCTATGTTTATCCATTAGATTAAGGATGATAGGATGAGTTATGATCTAATTGGGTGTCCAAACATGCAAATAATTCAGTCTAAAAATTACTAGTTGTGATCAAGGAATCCAAGAAGGGAGGTTAGTATTTTGTTAGTTCAAATAATAAAACTCATATAAACACACTAACACTTACACTCCTAGTTTAGACAGTAGGCAGAGCTTTAAAAAAAATGAAATAAAAAATAAACATAAATGACAAAATTTTTACCTTGCTTGGGGGCTCCAAATGGCTTTGTTGAGTGGATTTCTCAACTTGTACATCAAGAATTCTTTGACAATAGATGTTTCTTGGCTCTTTCTCTCCTTAGCACCTTGGCTTTGTGATTACTTAGCTTAAGATTTGGGCATTGTAACACTAATTTCATGAGTCTCATGGAACAAATCCTACATAATAACTCTACAATATCCAAGCTTGTTAAATATATTTGTGCATAGTAACTTTGCACCAAAATAGCTTATGGCTCATAGGCAAGGCCTTGCATTTATATCCTTAAGAATTAACTCTCACCCTAGGTGATTCAAAGTTGAGTTAAGGCTTAGAATGAGTTCAAACTAAACCTAGATGAGTTAAAAATAACTCTAGTGGAGTTAATAGTTGTCAACTAATTATGATTTGCAATTACTAGGCATGGATCTCAAATTAGATATTTTAAGATATTTTAAAAAAGATTGGCAACTCATAAAGGCAATGATGAACTGCTAGGATATTTTGAATTTTGGAATTTCTATTTCTAGATATTCATTAATTGTAAATGAATAATTTAACTAGGCATTTAATCTTGTTTAATTTGTTAATTGATTCTTGTTAGTCTTTTATCTCTTTTAAGATTTAATTGTGTAAGTGCCCCACTTAATAGTTCCATAAGCGAAAATGACTATTGTGATGTCATAAGGTGATTATGGATGAATCCATGAAAGGTTATTATAGCATAAGATAAAATACCCCAATTAAAAATGCATCAACATGATTATGATCTTTGATGAATAATGCATAAGAAAATTTGGGATGTTTAGTGATTCCTAGGTTTAATTTGTAATGGGTAGTAGGAATTACTCTGAAGTTTGATCAGAACCCAGTTATGTCTAGTTTTAGGTGTTTACAATTTTCCCCTATTTGGGAAGGAATTGCAAGCTATATGCACAGTAACAACTTCTTAAACAATGAAAAGGTCATGTATGCCCATGAATTAAATGATAATGGATGAAATGTAGATGCCCCCTCAAAGGAGTGATTGACAAATGGGGTGGCAATCGGTCCCTCAAAAGGAGGAAACAATGGGACCAAAAATATAAAATGTGTGGAAAAGATCAATTTACCTATAGGTAGTTATAATCAGTGGCATATGGAGTTATCTTGATTGGGTAGATAGACAAGATGATTTTCTCATAGGTGGTTATAATCATTGACATATGTGGGAAAAAAAGGTAATGATTTTCCCAAACATAATTATAATCATTGTAACCTAAAGGTAATTATAATCATGAAAGGGAAAATAATGATTTGCCAATAGGAAGTTAGAATCATTGGTAGGATAAAAACATGACCCATTTGGGTGGATAAATATAATGGTTTTCCCAAAGGTGGTTATAAGCATTATCATAATGAAAATTTTCCCCTATTGGGTAAAAGAAAGATAATGATTTGCCCAAAGGTAGTGATAATCATTAACATCTAGATAGATCGAAACACAATTATTTTCCCATAGGTAGTTATAACCATTAGCTTAGTAGGTGGGAAAATGAATAATTATTTTCCCAAAGGTAGTTAAAATCATTGGTATCACAAATAAGATGATATATAATGATTTTCCCAGAGGTAGTTATAATCATTGATTGAGTGATGGGAAATTGGTAATGGGGCTTATGAACTAATTTCATAGTCATAGAATAAGAGTAAGTTAGTACAAAGGATAAATATGAATTTAGAAAACCTACTAGTATGGAGATTCACATCTTAAATAGAAAGGATGAAAATTATTTTGTGATTTAATTAATCTGTATGTAGGGAATGCTTTGGGATATATCAATTTTTTTTTAGGTGCCAAGGAGAAATATTGTGGCCTCATTTCTTTTAAGATTTTCCAAGCTAATTTTTTTGTAGCACGTGATGGTAGGAATCATGAGATAAAACACCATTATAAATTAGTTTAAATATGCATAATTATTGATGCATGATCTAATAAACAATAGAAAATAATACACCAATGATAAAAACTATGATGAAAATGTTGACATATGAATATGGATGGATTCAAGAATAATATGCAAGGAATCACCCAATGAATACACCTATAATAAATCAAGGCATAACAAAAAATAAAACAAATAGGTAAACAAGTAAACAAATAAACAGAACACTAAGAAAAGAAAGAACAAAACAAAGAGAATAAAATGAAACAAAAACAAACAATGGTTAAGTACAATGTTAGCACAAATGGAGAACAAACAAGATGATGATCATTATCTTGAGGTTATACAAGACAATGAAACAAAAAAATAAAATGGGGGGAATGGAATAAAAAGAAGTGGGTGGCCAAGTTGGCTCCAGATGCACTAGGCAAGTGGATGATGCCTACATAGTTTCATGGACACAAGGTCCAACATAAAATTTAAGCTAAATGTAGTTCTCCCAAGAGATGGGATGGAGGAAAATGATGAGAAGGAAAACATGATTGATGTTGTATAAGAATATGAGAATGGTCTCTCAAAATGGTGAATATGTGTTATGCAAGGCCAATAAGGATGGGGAAACTAGATGACAAGTGGTTTCTTATGAAATAGCTAGGAATCCCATAATCCTTAAGCAAGGAACTGGTTGATCTTTAGGATTTTTTTTATTTCATAGATAACTTTACAAAAAAATTTGGAATTTTCTAAGCATCTCAGCTTGATTGATAATGATGAGATAATAAATGGTCCAAATCACAAAATGGCGAGAGCATTTAAACTTGAATTGCTCATAAAATGATGAGAATATTCAAACTTAAGATTGATCATAAAAAAATGAGTGTGGTAAAGGGGTGACTGAGCTAACCTCAATGTGAATTGAGAATTGTTTACATAGTCCCATTAGGACCTCAAGTCATTATAGTTACACCTTATAATAGATTAATATGATTGGGTAGAAGCAAATTCATAAACTAGGTAAAGTAGGCAAATGGCATAGTATGACATAGGAATGGAAAGGTAGTGCTTTAAGGAATGATAGAAGTATTGTTCCTAATTTTCCCAAAGGTGGTTATAATTAGGAAATAATGACATAGGTCAATGATACTAATTTTCTCATAGGAGTTTATAATTAGTAGCATGACGGTTGGTACTCTGATTTGCCCAAAGGTAGTTATAATGAAAAGTAATAAAATTGAATGAAATAAGGAATGAAGGATGCAACTACCAAACCACTATCATACTGCTCCAAAATATAGCCCCTATATAAAATATAGAATAAATAGCTGAAAATTGATCTGAATATTCTTGTTGAAAGTGCCTATGGAACTAATTGAATGGAACCAAGGTCAAATGGGTTCGATAGGAAGGCTAAAACCAACTATAGTTAATAAGAAAGGTATGGTAAAATGGTGAAAAGATGAATGGTATGGTATAAATAATAATTTAAATATTATGGTACAATGTAAATGTGTCTCATAGACAATATTTAGGTCTCTCAAGTGAAGTAATGCTTGACATGTATAGTGTTCAACAAGTTTATCCCCATTTGGTGTAGTAAGCTTGTATGATTTGGAGATATAATTTGAAATAATGATGTATGGGCCTATCTAGTTGGGTTTGAATTTGCATTTGTGTTTCTTATTAGATATGGTATTTTATTGGTTTTATTTTATAACAAGATCACCAATCTCAAATTCCTTATCTTTGACTCACTGGTTGTAGTGGCCATGGAGTTGGTTCTAGTATACTTGTGGGCTATTGATTGTGGCCATGCATTTATCATCAATTAACTCTATCTCTTAAAGGTGAGACACTCAATAATATTCATAATCTAGGACATGATTCAAAGAGATGCATAAATAAGGTAACTCAACCTCAATAGGAAGAATGGCCTTAGTGCCATAAACTAGGGAATATGGAGTGGCTCATATTTGGGTATGGTAATTGGTGTAGTGTGTCTAGAGGGTGTGAAATATTTGGAGATGCCAATCATAGCTAGCATCATTGAAAATATTTTTAAGGATGTTGAAAATGGTTTTATTGGATGCTTCCACTTAGCTATTACCTTGTGGGTAATATACCATAGAAAAATGTTGAGTAGTTTTGTACTCAACACATAATGATTTGAAATCCTTGTTCTTAAATGATATACCTTTATCAAATATAATGTAAAATGGGATATCATATCAAAAAATGAGATGGTTAAAAATTAATTTGGAAATTTATTTTCTAATCACATAAGTGAGAGGTATAGATTTAACCCACTTAGTAAAATATTCAGTAGTGGTGAGGATGTGTTTATGGACATCGAATGAGATAGGGTTAATATTCCCAATGAGAGTGAGGCTGTATGTAGAAAATGGCTATGGTGTAAACATTGGTTTCAATGGTTTGGTTGGGGCATGAATCAAATTGGCATACCATTGACATTTTTTGCACCTTTTAACATACACAACTACATCTAAATCCATAATTAGCTAATAATACCTGGTACATAAGATAGTTTTGGCTAAGATGGCCTTGCTTATGTGGACTCCACATATTCCTTCATGAACTTCCATTAATGGTAATATTGATTTTTTTGAAGTTAAATAATGAATCAGAGTTCCATCAAAGATGTGATAGTATAGGGTTGGTCCAAGTAAGGTATATCATGAGGCATGGTGGATAAATGCCTTAGATTGATTATGTGATAGGTTAGGTGGCATAATGCGATCATGAAGGTAGGTATAAAGGTATGAATAACGTATAGAAATGGGACAAAAAATATCATATTCATTATGATGGTTGAAGGTTCATGAGGTGGTACTAGAAGATTTTTAGTGAGGAATTGAAATTCTTTTGCCTTGTCAGGGTGACAGATCAAAGAGCCAATTGTGGCCATGACATTTATTATTATTTTACTATCCCTTGGAATGTGTTCAAACTATACATCTTTAATTTTCTATTTGAGATTATCAATTATGATCTTGTAAGGCACCAACTTGTCATCCTTGGTCTGAAAATAGTCTATAACTTGGTTGATGATTAACTAAGAATCACCATAAACCTTGAGATGCTGAATATTTCATTATACTTCCTGATGAAGCCCTCCAATGAGTGCTTTATATTTAGCCATGTTTTTAGTACAAGGAAATTTGATACAAAATGGTTTAGGGATAAGATACCCTAGTGGTATACTAAACAATAAGCCTACCCTTGCTCCATATGATGTGAATAATCCATCAAAATATAGATTATAGTGCTACTCCTCAAGAGGTGTTTCAATGATGGCCATAATGGACTTGTCTAGGAATTATAATGTTAGAAGTTTTTTATCTACAAGGGGAGATTCAACAAGTTTATCTATAAGTATTTATCCTTTAATGGCCTTCTGATTGATGTACTCTATCTTGAACTCACTCAAAATAATGATCCATTTAGCCATGTAGCCTTGTAAAGTTGTCTTGGATAGTAGATACTTGAGTGAATATACTTTTGAAATGACCATGGTCTTGTTGTTTAACATATAATACTATAGTTTTTGAGTTGTAAAAACCATATCTAAATAGGATTTTTTAATGGGTGTATAATTGTGCTCATACAGGACTAGTTTATAGCTTAGATAGTACATGACATGTTATTTTCCATTATCATCATGCTGAGCTAAAATTTCCCCTAGGGTTTTTTTAATGCAAATAGATACAGTAGGAATGACTTTCTTGACATGGATGGCAACAAAATAGGTAGATTGGAAAGATAGTCTTTGAGGTATTGGAAGGCTTTATGGCATTTTTCATCCCAATGAAATATTACATCTTTATTCAATAAGTGTGTACAAGTATGTCATTTGTTGACCAACTAATTAATGAAGCATTTGATAGACTAGATATTTCCCTACAAACTATGGAGATGCTTCAAATTGGAAGGTGGTGGCATCTTAGTAATGGCTTGTCCTTTGGATGGATTGACTTCAATGCCTCTACAAGGCACAATAAAGCCAAGTAATTTTCTACAAGTAACACTAAAAACACACTTCTTAGGATTAAGTTTGCCCTTGTACTCATGTAGTCTCTCAAATATTATTCATATTGTTGTTAGATGATCAACCCTGGTCTTTGATTTTCCTAATATGTTATTAGCATAGTCTTCAACAATGTCATGCATCATATCATGAAATATAATGGTCATGGCTCTTTGGTATGTGGTCCCATCATTTTTGAGATGAAATGACATAACCTAATAATTAAATGTTCCCCATGGAGTGGTGAATGTTGTTTTATGTTGGTCTTCTAGCGTAATCCTAATTTGGTTATATCTTGAAAATTTATCCATCAATAAAAGCATTTCGTATCCTACTATGGAGTCAACTATCATGTCAATGTTTGGTAGAGGAAATTCATCCTTAGGGTAGACCTTATTTATATCTATGAAATCAACGTAGATTCTGATTCCTTCTAGATTCTTACTAACTAGCAAAATGTTTGAGATCTACTTTGAGTAGTTGATTATTCGAATGCATCTCACTTCTAAGAGATTTTCCAACTCTTTCTTTACTAATATAGTAATGTGAGGATGTATTTTTCATAATTTTTGCTTCATAAGTTTGGCAGCAAGATGTAAAAGAAAATGTAAAACCAAGTTAAGGTCTAAACTTGGAATATTGGAATAGGCCTACGTAAATATGTAAATAAATTCCCTCAAAAGGGATATAAAGATTTCACATTCCTCCTCAGTGATGGATGCACCTAATTTGATCCATCTGGGATCATTTGGAGTCCCAATGTTGACTTCTATAATGTCTTATATAAAAAGAGTTAAACCATCTTCTAGAATGGTTGACAATGATTGGAATTATCCTACAATGACAAATTACTTTGTTTGGACTAGGTCATCAAGTTCTCCTATGCAAGATGAATCAAAATCTCACAATGGTAAGTATGTCCATGTCATAAAAATGATTAGAAATGCTTAGATGATTTGGTCAAAGGCATGTTATAATTTAGAACTAAACTCAGACCCATAGGAAAGTTCATCATGGGTGATCTCTTGAGCTATGTTTGAGGAAAGGTGAATACCCCCATTCAATGATGTGTGAAACACGTTTTCACCAAAATATTGGTCTTTTTCTTTACTTTTAACCTAGTTCAAAATCACCTCAAAGAGGTTTTCACTTTGGGACCTCAATGTTTTATTTATTTGTTTATGGTTAAGGGTGTTCACCCACTCTCCAAAATAGGCTACAAGATCTAGTTTGATTGAAAACCTTTATTTGTGGTCTCCCAATAGAACATATCTCTTAGGCCTAGAAAATTGCAAAAGGCCTCATCATTCTCAAACTCATCTACAGGCACTATGGATTCTTGTTGGTCAAATACTATAAGTTGAGGGTGATATAAAGGAAGTAGATTATGGTGAATAATTGGTATAAGGGTAAAAATGGCATGGGTGTAAAACATATAATATTGGCTAATTCTTTGTAAATTCTATGATCAGACTCTAATTCATTATCGACATCATCATCACTAGTCATTAGTGTTGGAACATGAATAATATACATGGGGTCACCCCCAAGCAATTTAAATTTGAGACCATAGTTTCCTTTCTACTGAGTCATGGATATTGGCTCAGGTGTATCTTTTTTATTTGGTTTGAGGCCTCCTCTTTGATAGGCATGATTATCCATGATCCTATTAGGAATGAGGTATTTGGAAATTTTATATAAATCAACCAGTTTGTCCTTATATAATTAGGATTCATCATTTGAAAGTGGGTCTTGTTCTTGGCCATTGTTTGGTGTGAAAATGATAGGAGTTGGACTATGCATTTTTCCTTTTCCATTTCATTACCATTCTATTCAAGGTGGTTTGGATTTAGGTCTTCCATAGGACTTGGGGTTCTGTGAAAGCTTGGCAATGTGAAATGTATCATGGGTAAAATATTCTCCTGTGCCATCGTCTTTGATGGTAAAATGATTGGACATTTTAGAAGGTGACATGTGGGAAGATGAATCAGGGGTATCTGGGTCAATGTAATTGGCCTCTAGAAAATTGATAAGTATTTATTTACCTTTGTCTTTCTTAGCAACTAGATCCAAACCAAAATGGTACTTATAGCTTTTTTACTCTACCTAAAAATGTTTGTAGGGCTGCAAATATCCATGAATGGTGTCCTCTATGCTAGAATGAGATAACTTGAGAAACTAGTACAATGTTGAAGGGATTATATGAATATCATATATCCAAGTTCTTCATTAAAAAATTTGTAAGACAAATCTAGTTATAACACATGTCATAGTGTATCATGGGTCAAAGGCTCAATGATAAGTAACAAGATGATGGTGCCTTGAGATTCCCACTCTTAATTATTGTAGGACTTGATTGTAATCATTTCTAGATAGAAATCAGTTTTTGTGCATCTAAGATGCTTATGAGCTTTAAAGACATAACATTTAGGCTTGATCCATTGTCTATGAGGACACATTTCACTTTATGTTGTGTTATGACAACTTCAATGTATAATGGATTGTTATGCAGAGGGACAAGGGATGACGTATCACTTTGGTCAAAGGTTAATTATTGGCTTAGGGATAGATGTCCAACCAATGCTTGGAATTTATCTAGGGATATGTCATTGGGAACTTGGAATTGGCTGAAGAACTTTATTAAATGTTATTGTGGATGATAGATGTTCACAACAAATAAAAAATGGAAATTTGTACAAGCTTATTTTGAAGTTGATCAACAATATCAAATGTCTTTCTTTTATAGTAGTATATGGCTTGTTTTTAGCTAGAATGGTGGGTTGGATGGTTTTGGTGGTAGGTGGTTGTGGACCTTGAATGGTAATCTTTGACTACCAAGTTGTGATTGCATTATCAATATTAGAGATATGACCATTTTTATTAATAAATGATGGTGATGATTAGTTAGATAGGATAAGTCTCGATTATTGATGCACTTGTATGTTGTCATGGGGTAAGGATAGGTTATTAGTATAAGGTCCAAAAGTATTAAACCTTGCTTGATGGTATGCATGTATACAGTCCTAGGTCAAGGAAGGATCACTGTCATAAATTGGTTGGTTAGAATTGTTTAGCAACATTCTTTTTCGATTAGCATTGGGTCTTGGAGTAATAGTAATGGTGGAAATGTGACCTCCCACAAGATGACCTACAACCTTTTTGTAATCATGTACAACTATGTGGTAATTTTGTTGGTTACTGACATTATTCTAGCCTTAGTTTTATCCATTTGGTTGACATTGGTTTTATTGCTACTGATAATGTTGTTGTGGCTATTGATACTATTGTTATTATTATTCTAACCTCTATTATTTTTTCTATTAGTTGTTATTTTTATGTTATGGAAAAGGGTTTTGATAAATACCCAAGTTATGATTGGATGTATAATCTCTATTATCCAATGTTATCTCCCCATTTTTCAACATATTTTGAATGAGATGTTTGATTTACACATAACAACATAGGTTGTCTCCATTAACCTGATGATATTTTCAAAACTCATTCTCCATGTACCAATCTAGATAAGGGAGGCCTCAAGATAGTGCTTTAGAATTGGCCAACTAATCATATTAGCTATGGATAAATTGTGAAACATAGCTTTAATGGGTTATCCAAGGTAACTAAATATGAAATAAGTAGGCATAATTCTCCTTAGAGGAGGGGTTTGTAAAGGCAAAGGTTGATGCATTTATTGAGCTAGTTTAGGTTGTTTTAAATTTTATGCTTGTTGAATGGGTTATTAGTGAGGATTAATTTTCATTTATGACATGGATTGAGAAAATGATGTTTGCACCATTTGGACATGTCATGACTTAGTTACTCCATTGACAACAACATTCTTATTTTAGTTAAATTACTTTGATTTTTCATAATTACTAGCCTAGGGTGGTGTTGATGCTTGTACTTGGATTGGGTTGTGGTTTTGATTTTGGGTGTTTCCTTAATTTTTATTTTGGTTCTAATTTGATGAGGTAAGATTGATAATCCCTTTTTTAATAATGGCCTTTTCTATTAGTAAACCTTTGTCGATGATCTCTTTTAAAGTGTGTGCATATTACAGCTCTAGATGGTAAGATATCTCACTATGCAAATTTTTGGTAAAGACAATGGCTAATTATTTATCTAGTAAACTATGAGTGAAATGGATATCAAGTACTCTCCATCATTGTAGATAGATTTCAAAACTTTCACCTACCTTATATTTATCTTGAGTTAGATCTACCAATGAAATTTCATGTTTAAGATTGTAGGAGAAATGTTGCATAAACTTATCTGAAAGGTCATCAAAATTAGATATTATATTCTTCAATAATTTTAAGAACCATTCCAAAACTTGTCCTACTAGACTCTGAGGAAACAATAGTATGAGGTATATGTCACTGTAATCCATTGGTTGGTAAGCAACAAAGAATTATGTTAAATGGGCCTAAGGTCTCTTTTACCCTTATATTTTTCAAACTTTAGTGGTTCATACCTTGGAGGAAATGGTATTTAAAAATACTTCATGTTGAATGGGTAGGAACACATGTTATCCAGCTTAAACTTCTTGATATACTTCATAGCTTGGATGGCATAAATTTTATCCTTCATCTATTACAGTTCTTATGCCAAGAAATTAGATGGAATATTGGCCTAAGGTGGAGCTTAGGTGATCAAATGTATATTACCTTGACCGAGGTATAATGGAGGCATGGTTTGTTGTGGAATGTTGGTTTGGTTAGGTAATTGACTAAGAATATGTATCTATAGATTAGGATGTGTTTTTTGGAATTATATGCATTATGATGTGATATTCTAGTTTGGATTTAGTATATAACCTTGGTTTTGGGGGAATTATGGTTGAGATGGAAGGATATGGCTTTGAGTGAAGTATTGTGCCCACTAAAGTTGAAAAGGGACTTACTGTTGAATAGTCAATCCTAGCTAAATAAGGAGAACTTATTGTGAAATAAGGCCATGCCATTGAGTGACATATTTAGAATAAAAGACAATTGTTACCTGATTGGTACTTGTGGAATAGTAGAACTTCTTAGTTGCATAAACACTTGTTATGAAGTAGACACTTATAGAGTGTTTAGCATTTATTGCTAACCCATGGATGCATATTGTTGATTAAATAAAATTTGTGAAGGCATGTTGGTATATGATTGAAGAGGTATAGTTGTCACTACCTGATGAGGTAGAACATTGGTTTCCCCTTACTAAGGTGGCAAATTTTTTTGCCTCTGTTGCATTATTATACTAGATTATTATTATTATTGTTTTAGAATGTTAGTCATCACCTATTGTGGTGGAGTAACATTCATCATATTTTGTTGATGTAAGGCACTAGTTGTTGCTTGACTACTTAATCCTTATGGTTATGTGTTTGATGAAGTATTTGGTTAAGGATTAGTGGTAGCTTGATGTGGTTGGTAGGTAGAATTTCATTCCCCTTATTATTATGAGCCACTTTTGGTATTAACTAAGGCACTTGTTTTGGGCTAGTCATTTATGCAGTTACACTACTTTGGCCTGGATTGGATGGCACTTACATGTTATCCACTATGTTTGGCTCACTTGCCTATGTAGAAGCAATAGACACTTATGTGATATCTAGGACATTGATCATGTTTCCAACTAAATTGATTTATGTGAATGGGTTTAAACACAAATTATATTGGCCTATCAATTTGATTAAGACTCTTATTGAAGGAACTAGCTAAATAAGTGGATAATTTGACATGGTCATGTTATTTAAAGTATGCACTAAGTTTAAATAGGTCTAGTATGTTGTTTGTATCTATATAAAGTGGTATCCCATTAGGTCCTTTCTTATGACAAGCATACATGGATCTTGGTATATCATCGGCACTAGAACCTAAGGTTTGATAAAAGAGGCTTGTTCATTGATTTAGTTATAAGGCATGTTGTAAGGAACTCTAGCTAGACTAGGCAAATTTTTATGGGGGAAAAGTCTGATGGAAACTTGGCCCCTACCTCTACATATCTGATTAAAACTTCATCTTTGTTTGAAATAAAGTGATGATAAATTAAATAGGTATCATATTTTGATGTCATCATAATTTAGTATGATTTTTATTGAACTTGGTCTACAATAGACGGTATGCTAACAAGGCACTGCACTATTTGGTCTTGGTCTTAATCTAGGTATGGATGTGTGTTGACCAAATAGTGGGCTAAAAGATTTTGGATTTGTTCCATGGATTGATTATTGTAAAGAGGATAAAGATACATCTCACAAACTACATTATCATCATGGGGGTCTTGAACAAAGTCATCTTATGTGACCACATTATCACATCCTGGATTATACATAGCTCCATTACAAGTATAGTGAGACATATTCAAATCAATGATGAATGTTTTGTAATAATTATTAGAGTTATATAAACTCTTAAATAGTTTCCAAAGGACAAATGGTTTGAACTTGGTCTAACATGGTCTTAAAATTAGATTTGTATCTCCAAAAGGTCTATGATAAAACTTGGTACAAAATAGTCTAATGTCAAATATCTTACACAAAAAGGTCAAATGAATGAATAAAAACCAGAATGCCAAACTCTAAGTATAAAATGTTTCAAAAAAGTCTAATATAAGAAAACAAAATTTTATATATATTTTGGAGAAGGTACAAAATATAGGCTCAAAATGGGCATTTGTTTGGTCTTTTAGAAAAGGCACAAAATCTAGACTTTAAATAAAAAAATGTAAGAGATTTAATATAACAAATATAAAACACTTTGGCATAAACTAGGCATTTAGATTTAAACATGAACTTGGTCGATTGGTATAAGGTATGAAATAAAAGGCATATGGAACATAGGCTAGATATCCCAAATCTAGGCATAAACAATAGTTTTTAAATTAAATAAAGAATTAACTTAAGTTGCATAACCCAAAAGGGAAATATCAATGTCTAGGCCAAAATTATACAAGGCATAGGTAGAAATCAATTAATTTTTGGATTTGAACTTGTTAAGGTTAATTTTGAACTCAACTTAGAAAACTAGGCTTTGGGAAATAAACAATAAGCTAGATAATAATGGATAGTATAACAATAATAGGTAAAGATGCCAAAGACAAATGTGCTTTGGTTTCTAAAATGGAACTTTGGACGTAAGGAAAACAAGTCTTTGAAATGATTTGATTAATGTAATGATGTTATCACACTCTAAAGTTATGATCAATGGTTTATTTCAAGACTTAAAGGTACAAGATTCAAAATGAATTGGGCAGTGAACAGCACCCTTTTTAATCAAATGACACACACAAAAAAGATTTGTCAAAATATTAAGGCAAAGGTATGATGTCAAATAGGTGGTATAATACCTATTTAAATAATGGAGGAATGTGTAAATAAGACTAATTTTGAATGGTATGGTAAACACATAGTCTATACTCAAGATCATGAAAGAAAGGATAAAATGACACAAACACCTAAGTGTAATGTCCTAAATCCTAAAACAGATAAGGTTGTGTAATACTATTGAATTATGTTGATATACTCTCTCTTGAGAGGATTTTAATTTTTAATCTAAAAAGTAAAAGCATATGAAAATTAGGGTTTATAAGCTCCCTCTTCTCTAAAGATTTTATACTACAACATGGAACTTTGGGCTACTCTCCCTGCAACAACAATATGTTTGTGATAAGAGGGGTTCTTCTAAACTATCAATTTTCATGCATTTTTAAATGGTCCCAAGTGTGGCTAACATAAGGGATGCTTATATAAATTAGATCTACATCAACTAGCTTATTTTTGAAATGTCTTATCCTTTTCAAAACCATTACATCTATCATTTTCTTAGTGTAGTGGGATGTCTAAGTTGATCAAATGTTTTGAGAGCATTAGTTACTAATGAAGGTAGTTTAACCACTCAAACTACCATCCCAATGATTCATCAGCTCAATTTATATACCCCACTTTGGAGGGGTTAAAATTATGTTGGGAGATTAATTCTTGGGTCAACATTCCCTAGATAACTTGTGAGTAGGCAAGGAACTCTCGCTCATAAACCAAAATGCATGAAAAATAAAGACAAGTGAAAAGACTTTATGGTTGTTTTGGGGTCACCCAAACCATATGGATTTGGGAAGGACCTTAGTGACTTTGTTTTCATACTTATAGACTAAAGTGATCGAGGCAAAAAATGAGTGATTTTGGTCACCTGAGTTCCATAAAGGGGAAGGGGGGAGATCATACATGCATCAATCATTTTGCTAAAATAAACAACTTTCAACAAACAAACATAAAACAAGCAACTCTTAGGAGTATGTAACTAAGTGTGAAAGTTTATTTTATTGCACCAAATGAAGTATGTTGTGAAATTTTGGCCCCTTGGCATTTATTTTCTAAAAGCTTAAAGCAAAACAAAAATAATTTTAACAAAGATATTATTAAAACACCAATTTGAAATATGAAATTTGTAGGTTAGAATTGTTTTAAATGTCTCCTTGTGGCCTTTGGGTCCTATAAAACATATTAGAGGGTCCTTATTCTTATAATCAATTCATGAATGAATAAATGGCTTCCCAAATCTATCTCTTAGGTTTACATACAATGTAAAGCCATAGAACATATATCAAAATTGTAATTGTCTCTATAAAACTGTAATTGTCAGCACAATATTGCAACTCATGTAAAAATAGAGAATAAAAAGCAAAATCTATACACTAAGTGCAAAATCACTAAAATAAAGACAATATCACTACTATAAAATTTATGATATTACAACTTGATCTAGAAATTTAGCATAGACCATTAGTGGTTGAAGGTAATATCACTGATTATTTGGTGATGTCACAACTTGTGAAGTCATGGTATTATGATATCATGACTGTTAGAGTTACAATATTATAATATCACAAAAACATCTATAGGCAAAAATAGTTAGAAAAATAGTGATAGTTAGACACAAAACCATAGAAACATACACAAAATTATGACTGTGTGAGTTGTGATATTACCACAACATCACGACTCTAGAAAAAAAAATTATGATTGCACAATTCAGCTTCACAACTTCTAGAAAAATGTCTCTTGGCCTTCAATTTTCACCCATTTTGATCATCAAGCTCTAATTTTTTACATTAAATTAATTACTAGGATGATCTAAAAGGATTTAGGAGAAACTTCATGGGGTGCACATCCCACTAGGTGTGTCATTTTATAATCAAGGAATCTAAGAAAGGAGGATAGTATTGTGTTAGTTCAAGCAATAAAACTCAAATAAACACACTAACACTTACACTCATATCCTAGACACTAGGGATAGATTAGTAACAAAAAATAATTGAAAGCATAATAAAAACATAAAAGATAATAACTCTTTTACCTTCTTTGGGAGGTCTAAATGGCTTTGTTGAGTGGCTTACTTGGCTTGTGAATCAAGAAGTATTTAACAATGGAGCTTGTTTAGATACTTCTCTCTTTGGAAATATGGCCCTATGAATTTTTGGATTAATATTTGGGCATGGTAACACTACTTTCATGAGTCTCATGGATCAAATCCTACATAATAACTCTATGATATCCAAGCTTGTTGAAGATATTTGTGTATAATAAATTTGCACCGAAATAGATTATGGTTCAATAAGAAAGTCCTTGTATTTATAGCCTTAGGAATTAACTCTCACCCTAGGTGAGTCAAGGTTAATTTTAGGCTTGGAATGGGTTTAAACTAAACCTAGGTGAATTAAAAATTAACTCTAATAGAGTTAATAGTTGTCAAGTAATTATGATTCACAATTACTAGGCATGGATCTCAAATTAGATATTTTAAGATATTTTCAAAGAGCTTGACAAATCGTAAAGGTAATGATGAAAGGCTAAAGTATTTTGAATTTTGGAATTTACAGTTTTAGATATTCATGAATTGCAAATAAATAATTCTACTAGGTATTTAATCTTATTTATTTTATTAATTGATTTTTATTATCCTTTTAGCTCTTTCAATATTTAATTAAGTTTGCAAGTGGCCCACTTAATAAATCCATAGGCCAAATTGATTGTTGAGATGTCATAAGGTGATTAAGGATGAATCAGTGAGAATTTATTGTTGCATACAATAAAATACCCTAATTAGGGATGCCTCAATGTGATTTTGAGCTTTGATAAATGGTGCATAAGCAAGTTTGGGATGTTCAGTGATTCCTATGCTTATTTTACAATGGTTAGTAAGAATAAGTTTGAAATCAAGTCAGAATCTAGTTATGGCCAATTTTATGTGTCTACACTAGTAATAATTGGATCTCAATCACTTAAAATGATATTTGGAGTACTATGTAATTTATAAACTATATTAAAAAAACTATAAGCTATTGTACTGGAAATAAATGGTTTTGATAAGGAATAAAAATGAGCATACTTGGTGAGTTGATCCAAAACTACCATTGTAACATTTTTACCATCAGACCATGGTAACCTTGTAATTAAATCCATGGAAACCTCTTCCCACTGCTAGATAGGGATAGATGAAAGTTATAAAAGACCTAGGATCTTAATGGTTTCACCTTTATTTTGTTGACATACCATGCATTCAATGGCATATTTTTGGACATATCCCTTTAGTCCTTTCTAAAATAAATCTTTCTTAATTATATGATATATTTTTAAAAATATGGAATTGCCTCCAAGTGGAGAGGCATGAATTTTTTAAATAATTTTATGTTTGGGGAGAGAAAATGCTTACAGAGGTATAATGTATCTTTATACCATAATGTATTACCATTACATGTAAATTTTTAAAAAACTTTAGAACCCTACTAGATATTTTGAATCAAATACTTGGTATCACTCTTATTATCTCTTTCAAATCTTGCTTCCTCTAGCCAATCTACCTGCCACATGGTCACGATGCATAATAGTGCCTCAACTAATTCATCTCATTAAGAGAGGGCATATGCCACCACATTCTCTTTTCATTTTTTATACACTATTTCAAAATCATATCCTAACATTTTAGTCACCCATTTATTTTGTTCTTCAAATTACAATCATTGGTCCAAAAAATATTTGAGGCTATCATCATCAATCTTTACCTTAAAGTGTGACCCATTAGATAAGGTCTCCATTATTTCACTATATGTAGAATATCCATCATCTATTTCTCATAAATTAGTTTATCCCTATTTTTTCCCATTAAATTGGTGATTTTCAAATTCCATTAGTCTACCTTATTGCATGAGTACAACTCCCATTCCATATCCTGATGCGTCACACTCCAACAAAAATTTTTGAAAAATTAAGATTAACCAAAATTGGAATTGTTAACATAGCCATTTTCAAATATTCAAATGCCTTGGTAGATGAATCATTACAATGGAAGGATTATTTATTCAAAAAATAGGTGAGTAGGGATATAATTCTACCATAATTTTTGATAAACCTGTAATAGCAACCAATTAGCCCCAAAAATCCTCAAATGTTTTTGAGGGTCTTGGGAACTTGCCACTCCATCATCACTTGAATTTTTTTAGGATCAAATTTAAATCCTTCATGTGAAATAATATGACCTCATTATTCTACCTCTTGAAAACCACAATCACATTTAGAATGTTTGGCATAAATTTGATGTTGTTTTAGAATAAAAAGTACCTATTTCACATGCTTCAAATGGTCTTCCCAATTTTTGTTTTGGATGAGAGTATCATCAAAAAATAATAATACAAAATTTCTCAAAAATGGCCTAAAATACTATTAATAAAACTCTAAAATGTAGATGGTACATTTTTGAGGCCAAAATGCATGACCATAAATTCATAATAGACTTCATGAGTTATGAAATCTATTTTAGGTATGTTCTCATTGTAGATGTGAATCTAATGATACCTAGAGTGAAGGTATAAGTTGGTAAAAAAATAACACCATACAATTCATATATCAAATCATAAATTACTAGAATAGGAAACTTATCTTTGATAGTTTACTTATTGATTTCTATATAGTCATGGTACATCCTCTAAATGTCATCCTTATTATGCACCATGGCCACTAGAGATGAATATTTTCTTTTTCTATGTCAGATGATTCTTTCCTCCAACATATCATGTACCATATTTTCAATTTCACTCTTTTGGGCACAGGGATACCTATAGGGTATGAGGTTGGTTAATGTACTTCTTTAATTTATCCTAATGACATGATCATGTGCATGACTAGGAAGAAGTCTTTTAGCATGTCACCAAAAACAATAGAATGGTCATCTATCACCCTTTGTAAATCAAGATGTGTAAACTCCTTGGTTGGTTAAACCTCTATGGAAAATAAGCATGCCATAAATCCTTCTGCACCTTTTATGAGATTCTTCATCATTTGATAGAAACTAACTAGTTGTGGAGATTTAACTAGTAACTGACATAGTTCAAAGGTCTTATCTTCTTAATTTAACCTCGTGAATAATTCCTAAAAATTCATCTCAATAGTTCCTAAATTGGTAACCCACTACACTCCTAAAATAATGTCAGCTCCTCCCATGGGGATAGCAAACATAGGGGAATCTAGAAATTAGTCTCCCATAATAAGCTTAATGCTATGGCATTTTTTAGAATAGTTGATTGTACCACCATCTACAATCATGACCTAAAATTTTAGATTTGGTTAAGTGAAATAATTCAAATGAGTGTCCAACTTACTATTGATGAAGTTATGTCTACTCCCAAAGTCAATTAACACAATCACATTTTATTTTCTTATAAAACCCACCACCTTAAGTGGTTGAAGAGTAATAATTCTTGAAAGTGCATGACATGAAATAGTAGGTTGAAAATCTTCAAATTCATCCTCAGGTTCTTCCAAACCTATCACTAAAGACTCATCATCTTCTTCCTCCTCATTGGCACCTTTAATGTAAAATAAATTCTTTTCAACACATCGATGTCCTTTGCTCCATTTTATATAGCATCCAAAAAACAAACCTTTTGCATGATTTTATTCAACTTACTGAGGTTTTAATATGGTAGGTTGTGGAAATGATGGTGGTGGGAAGGTGTGTTCATACATAGTAGTGAAAAGTATTCATTTGATCAAATATTTTTCCTTGACCAGACGTGCCCTTGGTATGGCTTAAGATACATTATTGGGATGAAACATGTGAACTTATAATTGGATGATATCTTTGAGACCACTCAAAAATAGGTCAATCATATTTTCCTTAGTGATGTCTACCACACATAAGGATAGATTCTAAATTAGTGAATGTAATCCTTTACCATCCTAGTTTGGTGTAACTCAGATAGTTTGCTGAAGTAATTTCTGAGGCATTATTGTGATAGTGGAGCTACCAATATTAGAATAATATATAAAAGGTAACTAAGAGACCCTTATTTTTATTTTTAGCACACAACTAGTGATACCAAATAAACTACTCAGGTTTTATATATAGAGAGGCCATGACTACCTTCTATGACTAGTGAGTCTGATGAAGATCAAATAAAATTTCAATTTGAGTAATCCATGTGAGTGGATCATCACCATCAAACTTGTGTAAACCCACTCTTGGAAATAACAACTTCATACCATGGTTGGCATTATGACTATTTTGAGGAGAAAAACCAAACTAAAGTGGTAGAGGGTTATTATGCAATTATTGAGTTGAAAAGTTATCTAGTTACCTAGTGATTTGTTTTAATTTTCATCTTAGAAGATATTTAGGTCTCATCTCAACCATTTGATGTCCCATTTAACTACATCAAGATCATGTTTCTACACCATGCCATACAACTTTGAATTAAGTTGTTAAACTAACTCCAAAATACATGGATCAAAAGTTTATGAATCCATGTCATCTTTATGAGGAGTTTTAGGTATTTCTTTCCCTTTCCCACAACCACAAATGTTAGGCCCTGACATGCACAAACCCTAGGAGGGTCATGACCTAAAAAATTCATCAAAATATGATACCATTATGATTTCCTCAGTAGTAGAAATCTAACAACTACTAATGTGCACAAGGGTGAATTTTTTTATCGTAAAAATGTGTACTAGTATGATATACCATTGAAATCATCTTGTAGAGATGAATCCAAAGACTACTAATTTGTGCAAGGCAAAAATTTTACCATATTTTTTTTTTTTTTTGTAAAAAAACCTCATTAAAAAAACTATGGTAATGAAAAAATTCAATTCCTCTCAGATCACAATTTATGTTTTTTCGTCTTTCTAATGCTCAAGATGATAGATCCAAAAAAACTACATCATAGAAACTTGTAATGAAATTAATTAGATGATTCGTAACAATATAATTATATATCACAAAATTAAGAGCAAAATAAATGAATCCACAACAAAAATTATTGAAATAGTAGAATATTTGAATATTATGATTGAGCCACTTCGAGGGGGAAACCTCCACAACAATGTAATAAGAAAATAATTCACAATATGATGATAAAATACTAACCACTACCTCCTTTATATACTCTATATAGCCAAGGTTATTCCATAGGTTAACCATACTAATAACATATAAAAATGCAACAAAATAATATGGTGTGTAAGGCATAAGTCGGCCACACATATCCCTAAATACACTATAGTTTAAAGTCACAATAGGCACTTTTTATAGTAATGTATGCACTTGTTCTTATTTTTGATAAATTAGGCATAGGGGATGTATACTCTTGAAGTGAATGATCCATGTCTATGAATTCTATTGTACTCAAAATTGAACCTACTTTTATTATATTACTTAGCATAGATTCTTCTAAATATTTCTCATTTTATTCTCCAAACAATATCCTCCCTTCTTGCAGTGATCTAAAATTACCTTCTAATAATTCTACTCGCTCCTCTTATACCTTTTCACTTTCTTCCATTTCATTAACATATATATCTATGTATGTACTCTCATTTATTCATTTTCTTGTATTGGTCATGCAAAGCAATAAAACTATATCTCTGCTCTTTCAACAAATTTATCACTTACAACATACATTCTTACATCTCTTCACATGCATTGACTCACTCCTCCTTTCATGCTAGTTTTCATACTAGTCTTTATGACACAATTCACTAGGGTTTAAAAAAAAATTATATAATGTCTTTAAAATATATGGATCTTCCTCAAACACATTCTTACCTCACTCCTTTCATTTCACTCTCAAGTTTCCTCTCAATCACCTTCTAGCTTTTCAATAACCAACCTCCTTAGGTGTAGGGTGTCAAACCATGGTGTAGGATTCAAAGATATAATAGTCAACCATATTTTTTATTATGTACTTAAAGAACACTTGTTTCAACCTTTTACTCACACTCAAATATATTTCTCCCTTTAGTCCTTAACTCTAGGTTCATAATGTCTTCAAATGGCTTGTAGCCCTATTTTGGTGTTTCTCTTTGAATATCTTGTGATATAACATTTCATGAAGATATTTGACTTTATAAAATATCCTTTGATCTGAATACAACTTATCTATCAACTATAATAACTAATTTTCTCCTCTTTATTATATTATTACTTCTTTCACTACCCAACTATCCCTTTCTAGGCCTAATTAGGCCTTTTCCTCAATACAGTTATCCAAATTCATACCTATACAGTGCATAAAATTCTTAAACATATTTATTAAATTAGAGAATCTAAAATTATTCAAGATTAAAAAAATTTAGGATTTTACATGTTTGTTTTTCTCAAAATTCTCAAAACCCTAATTTAGGGTTTGTTTAGGCCTGCTCAGTCCCATGGCCATACAAAATGCCATATAAGGAGTTACACAATGTTTCAAAAACTCATATTTCTTTTAAAATGTCTATTTTTACATATTTCACATAATAAAACGTTATTAACTCACTTATAGTCCATTTTTCATTCTTTTCAATTAATTTATCTATCAATTTATGTATCCAAACACAGTCTGCAAGGTTCTAAGTTTGGTTATGAAGATATCTAGTCTCATAAGAGGTTTTAAAATGACAATTCAAGATATTAAATATTTAAGATATAATTACACACTTAAATAAAATGTTGGTTATGCCTTATAACATCTATGTTTCAAAATTTCATAAGTTTTCTTGAAAACCTAATTGTAACAATCTTTCCCAGTTCTATTTCACTTGAGCTTCAAATGTTCACTTATGGAACCTTCATTATTGTAGCAAAGACTTTAATAATGAATTTTAAACTCTATTTTATGACTTAAACAATAGTTTTTAGGCCTTATTATATCTTAGATCAATCAAAGGTTGACACTAGGTTATCACACTCAGTCTTTGCACTCAAATCAAAACAGTGAAGTTCCTACTAACAACTCAAGGATCTTTTAACCAGACAATGAATTGATTAAGATTGTATTTTACATAAACTCAAATATATTTATTAATATATTATGTTATATATCCTACTACAAAACATGTTTAAACATTGCATTGACTAATATCATACATAGAATTATATATGTCTATAGCTTCATTATACCACATCAGATTGCATGACTTACATTAAGAACATATAAATAAATACATAAACATAAGCAAGAAAAATATTCATAATAATTACTCTTAAAAAATTTATTTATTCATTTATGTCCTTTCATATATTCAATTTGAACTTACATATAATCCTTCTTCCTTGTTATGGTAGACCTCTCTCTTGTTTTCTTGACCCTATCTACCCTATCTTCTTCACTTGTTTTTTGTTCCTAAAAACTACTCACTCTATATATGTTATTTATAAAATTATATAGACTCCAAAAAATTCTCCATAACCATTTATTATATCAAGAAACTTCTAATAACTCTAAAATCCACGTAGGGTGGTGAACCATGACTTCTACCTCACACTTTTCCATCTAGACATATACTCACACCAATCTTAAGACCTTTATGAGACCACAAAAGGTCTTTTACAACATTATTCAATAATAAAAAAAAATTATTACTCACTTATCCCACCTAGATCACTCTTAATCCCTCATTAGACATTTGAAAATTCAAATTAAGAAAAAGGTGAGAAAACTAACTTGAACTCAAATTCAAATTTACACACACCTAAAATAAATTATAGACCATTTTTGAGAAATCCAAGATGTCCTTACATCAATTAGGCCTGATCCTTTCCTTATCTTCATATTCTCTAACTTCTCCTACTATCCTATTATCTCTCACTCCTTCACACTTTTTTACACTATCTACTCTAATTATACTTGCATATATATTAGGATTATTCTATTTATTCCATCTTATCTAATGTTACATATCTCATTCTAACCCTAGAATTCACTTTTCACTTTGATTCTCTACATCCTCCATCTTTTGGTTATATATTCAAGCTTCCCTTAATAGTTATTCATCATTTACTCCATCATTGCACACATCCCCCTAACAGTCGAAGTGACTACTCCATGTTGGTATGGGTAAGAATCATGGCCTTTTAAATAAACAATATTTTGATAAGATTAGGTAGTCATTATATTAACTTTCCCATAATTCCTCTCATAAATAGGTCTTACATAACCTCAAATTCAATTTAGCCTTGTATAGAAAATTTAGTGTTGTATCCATCAATATTAGTTTTCACCTAATGATCTATTGTATGAGTCTAGTTAGTGTCTAATTTTCACATATTTTCTAGTATCTCTTCTATCCAAGCTAGAAATTTTATCCTTATATTTGAAAACAATATTATTCAAGGATTTATAACCACACAACTAGTAGTTTAGGCAATTTGATCCATAAAAATCATATAATTCACCATAGATGTGCTCGTGAATAATTTATTGCACATAACTTCCTATTCTTGATTCTTCCTTTATAAAATTGTGAATTTATTCATCGATCCATCTCTCTAAATCTCTCTATCCCAGTAGCCATCATAATAAGTTTTAATATTTCACATTCATTGCACAATTGTTAGCAGAGATTCTTGGAAAACCCTTTAGAACATGACATTAGAGGATATCTATGTGCAAAGTAATACATAAATACAGAATAAGGAATTTGCATATAAACTTTATATTAAAACAAACATGACACATAACATAATTAATAATAACTCACATATATAATCAAATTATAACAATAAGATTTGTCATTAAAAACATATTACAATAACTTAGAATGTATTAAGATAAGGAACATAAGGAAATATAAAGGAAAACCATTTTTGAATCTCTATATTGATCTCAATAATTTGAAACCTTTTTTTAGTACAAATGAGAGATATTTATAGATCTTTCCCAATAATATGTCACTTCACATTTTAGGGTTTTCTACAATCCAAAATAATAATCTTCAAATTCTAAATATTTTTGGTGTACAAAGAGAATTTTATATAAATAAAAATAATATACCATGTGCAAAATGGTTGGAAATGCACACTTATCATATAATTATACACTTTAATTTTGTATCATTATTCTACTACCAACATCCACTATTCATGAATACTCCCTTTCAACCTTTTGACTTCACATATGTCTACATGAATAATGTGGATGATTACTAACCTCTTTTCATGGTATAAATACACAACTGTATTTCTAAACCTTCAAGACAATAAATTTATCCTACTCACCTTACCTAACAATGGTATGATCCACACAAATTCTATTTATATCATGTAAGTTAGGGAGGTTTTCATGAAACATGTAGGAATCTTGGAAACTTTACTCTTGAATTTGTCTTTGGTCCTAAATTTGATCATGAAACTACGATTCATGAATGTCAATAATCATATGAAAAGGTAGTTAAATCTCATGATTCTAAAGTAGAACATGAAGTTCTTAATCAAGATAATGCTCACTTGGATAGTTATAAAGTTCCATTTCTCAATCACCAGTATAATACTACTCAATCTCCTACCTCCAATGTTGTGGAGAATTTATTTGACCCTAACTATCTAACCAATGATGAAAACATAGTAAAAATTAATAACATGAGAAGTGTAGTATCATATATTGATCCTTATCCACATTCCACCTATAATAACTTTCCCACCTTCTATATTATTAAAAATACTTATCCATATTGCTTCATGGATATGGAACATCTAGAAATAAATCTCAATCCCACCTCTATCACTATATATACACACACAACACATTCTTATCCCTTAACATCTATCCAAAATGTATCAAATATAATGAAACATCTTGATATTCATTAGTCTTTCATCACTACAACATCTATCAATCTGCTACCATCAGCCTCTCCTCACTCAAAACTATCTACCTCAAATATCATGAATTAATATAATTATATACTTACATATCCACTTATAACATAAACCACCATAAATGAGTTTGTTATCAACCCAACCATACCATAAATGGAATCAAGCACCTCAGCATAATTTGAATCACTTGGCCAACCTACACTAGACAAGTCCAAAAAACATACTTCTAATCATAATCAATTTAAATTCTCTTATGATTATCCTTCCATAGACTTGGCTCAACATTATGCACCTTTATTGGATATGTTATAAGTGGATATGATGAATGGGATCCTATCATTAAAATTCATCACCTCCCATCTCAAATTAATTTTCTATAACTCATTAGTACTTTCCCTCATCATCACAATCACTTATTTTAAATTTTATTTTAAATGAACATCCCTCAACCTCCACCCATGAGAAAAGAAGCTACTTTGTCCAGGTTTGAGGATAATATTCTCTAACAATGTGAGAAAATGTCCATACACATTGATGAATATATAGATACTTCTCTCTCACTCAAATTTATAATTTCTTCAAAGATTCCTCGTAAAATATTACTTCACATAGATGATCATTCATTATTCATTTTTTTCCAAGTTCATGATATCTAAGTCAAGTATGATTTGATTTATGAAGGTTCTATAACTTGCATCACATCCCTTGACTTCATTAAAACACTTGGATACTTAGAATATAATATTAAATCTACCCAAAATATGTGTCAAGTCTATGATTAAAGACAAATGCCTCCTCTAGGTTGTGTTTGTATTCATATTATGGTTCCTCCTATCATAGTTCATATTAAAGTCATTTTTTAACTTCTCATTATCATATAATATTTTACTTGGTCGACCTTGGACAAGCCACATGAGATCTATAGATTTATCTACATTCCAATGTATTAAATTCCCTAATAATGGTGTGATATATAATAATAAAGGAGACAAAAAATATTAGAATTTTGAATAGTTATAAGGACATGGTGTTTTTAAAATACCCACCATTGAGCCTTTAGCTAGTATTCCTTTTCACAAATCTCAACGATTCAATTATCTTATTAATTATAATAGAGGTTATAATGGGCACCCTAAACTTATAAGAAATATACCACCTAACCTATTAGATTAATATGATGATGAGCATGATGAGATAATTTTAAACTAAAAACTTCCAATATACCTTCACATGTAATTAATCAATTACCTCCTTTATGGCCTAGGTCTCATCAAAAGAAAATGGATGAAATTATTGATTCCTTGATGATGCTAAAACAACCCATTCCTCATCTTAATAGACAGATAAAATCATTGATGCTTATACTAATTATCTTTATAACCCTAATTATGATGATGTATATTCATTATATGATCCCTTTTTAGTTGGCTTTTCTCAAGATAAAGATGCAAAAATAATTTGATGTCATTCTTATTTACAACATTCTTTACATTTACATAGTATTATTTATATTATTGTAGTTCCATCTTATTCTATTGTACTTAAATTATCTATTATTCATTTTATATTAACATGTCTAATATGGAGTAGCTACCAACTACTTCTCATTCAGTCACTTCTAAACCTATTTAAATTTTGATTATTGATCATGCCATGATGAGACCATACCATTTCTCTAAAGTATCTAATCCTTTAAACATACTCCCTCCTGAGATATCATCCTCATTAATTTGACCCACATAGCTACCTTCTCTTATAGCTATTGAGCCTATTATTAAACCTGATCTAAGTTTTCCTATTGATGTTGATGAATTATTAAATTTGCCTAGGATTGATCCATCATGTACATTATGGGAAGATGAACCATATTAATAATTCTATAAGGTTTTTAATTTTTAGGCCAAGTATTTTTCATGCATATCATATATTATTATCACAACAACAAAGTTGACCTCCATTATCAAATACTCCTCTACATATTTGTTATTTTCATGGCATGAACATTCACACCTCTACTCATTGTCAACAACTTTGAAAATACATTTATGTGATTTGTCTAGAACCCATATAGCCTCCTATTGATAAGCACAAGCCTCTATCTAAGATACTTATATAATATATCCATAAACATGGGGATGTTTATTTCCTTTGGCATAAATGTTTTACATATAACATAGGTAGGTGTAGAGTATTAAAATAAAATATTCATTATTTTCCATAGCCTATACCATCATATTCTAAAAAACACACTCAATTTGATTTGTAGGCAAAGTCTTAGCCTTCCTTGAAAACTACATCATTCTAAATATCTAAAGATATTAGCCACATTACAATAGCAATTCCTCACATTGATTACCCTTCATACGAGGTGCCATACAATCATCCTTATCATAGCATACCTAATTTATCCATAGATATCATGTATTAGGAAGTCCTCATATGACACTCTATAAAGATAGATGAGACTATGATTAAATTCAAATTTTGGATACAACAAGATTTATCTAATGTTATTGATGATGTATGTCATGAAATATATTAGCATTTTTTTGTAGATTATTTTTCTACATCACATTATTATTCACATTTTCATATGATTTGGGTTTGATATTTATATTTCATTATAGCATTTGTGATGCATTATTTATCTATTTATCTCATGTTTCTTGTCTTTAATTTTTATTATAAAAACATTTATTTCTAATTAAATCATATGATAAATCAAATTACAAATTTAACTCTTTGTCATTATTTCTAATTACATCTATGATTCATTTATATTTGGCAACCATTTATTTCCCCCTTTTTTAGGATGATTTTTCCTTACATTCATGATTTTGTTGGCTCATTTTGATGAATATTATATTTATATATGTGACATGACTATTATACAACACCCAACACTATCATATTTCCATTTTGATTAGATACAAAGCATATTCATCATTGTACCATTTATTACACAAATAGATCTCATAATGATCCTCATTTATCCCTTATCATTCTCTCATTTAAAATAATGAATAGGTTAGTCTAGAGATTGCATACTTGTGGGAAATTCTAAGAATATTTAAAGATGACATAGTCATTAATCACTTCTCTCTTGTAACCAAAGTGTAAGATTTCTTGTGTTTTTCACTTATATCACTCATGATTGGTTTCCAAATCCATATAGAGGAGGAACAGGAAAAACCATAAAAGTTAAAATCCAAATCATAAAAGAAATAAAATGCAATGATCAAAATGCAATTATAAATTCAAAATTGAAAATCACATCAAAATATGTGATACGTCTTTAGAACATATCCTATTCTAGTTGAATCTCCAATTCTATAGTTTGCCTCATGATAGAGTCAAGTTTCATTAGAGTGTGGTAGGTTAGGAGACTTGAATAGGAAGTCTCATTATACAATTTAGTACCGCCTAATTTCTCAAGTAAGTACCTAATATTTGTAGTATATCAATGACTCTATAAGGGGACCTAAAGAATGGGAAAAATGTTATGGGAAATTAGGCCCATTTTAATTTTTATTACATATATAACCTTTATGGGATTATCTATGTAACTCACTTGTTAGCCCAAGATTTTGCCTATACTAGTTAGATTATCTTAAGTCTTTGTTTTTAAAACAAATTCTTAACACTTGCACATTAGCTTAGTGTGTCTCATTTCTACTAAGGATTGTTATAATTTCCATTCCCTCTTTTCATCACATTATCCTGATATTACCCTTGATGAATATCATTAATTAGTTGAACATACCCTTGATCATAATTCCTAACTTCACACCCCATTGGTTTTCCTCTAGTTAGTTGTAGTATAAGACCTTGGATAGGACTAGGCCTTCCTCAAAAAATACCCATAACTCCCATAAACACATTGTGACACATTCTAACATTTCCATAAATGGCCATACTCTTATACATTAAAGACTAGCACAAGTACTAATTTTATTTGTAATTTTTACATATTTAATTGTTTGTGCTCATATATTGATATTTATCTTATTCACATATCTTTGTTTTTGCATATGTTCTTTATCTTTTCTTACACATTAGCAAAATATTGATTTTACATCTTTCTAACATATTTTTATCAGTGTTCTCTTTTATTGATTTAGTTTCATGTTTCTTTTACTTGTAATTTTTTAAAATTATACTTTACCATGCATTTTCTCATATTTTCTATAAAATAATCACATGTACATCATAAATTTTTGTGAGAATCATCCATAATCAAGGATGACCAAGACCAATACTGTAGATCAAATACACCCAACTATTGAAGCTAGAAATCCAAAAGAGAGAGAAACTAAACACAATGGATTTAAAATAAGGAATAGTATGTAGCTTACATCATAATGGTGACACACTAGGACTATGGCTTATAACTCACTAAGCTCACAAATCTATCACTCATAGCTTACATAGCACTTAACACACTAGTATCCCAACATAATAAGCTATGATTAAATAGCTCCCTCTATCCACACAATCCACCACAAATGCCTAAGAGGAGAAGTCCATAAATAGGTTGGCTGAGTGCATGATAACTCAATCAGACAAAGTGAGTTGATGATATCCTCCACTATGGGTAGAGAGATCACTAGGGGACATAATGTAAAGGTTCCTTAAGTGGACTAGGTACTTAAGGGACCAAGTGGGATGGATGACCCCATCTACTCACTATGTGACCCCATGCACCCATAAGTGCATGATGACATCATGATGATGTCATCACTCAACTAATAGAACTAATTACCATATAATCAAGATGAAGAAATAAGTGTAATAAACACCTACACCAACACATCCCCTTAAGTGTAGCTTAGGTGGGCATTAGAATTGGGTCCTGGTAACTAGGCTTGATTAGATACCCAAGTACAATGTAACTCTCAAAAAGTGGAGTAAAAAGAGAAAAAATAGTGGGAAAAAATACCGCCCCCCAAAAAAAAATATAAAAAAGAAGAAGAGACTAAAAGACCCCTCAAAAGATGATGTTGAAGTAGTTAGTACTCTTAGTACATAATGATGATACCTAATATCTTATAAAATATGAAGGATGTGTACCTCCATAAAGAAGAGAGAAAAAGTAAGTGTAGATTATTTCATGGTGAATGTTGTAGTAGGTCCCTCTATAAAAAATGTTGTCTCTTCCTTTTAGAATAAATAAACCACTAATTATCAAACTACTAAGTTCCCACTCTAGTGGAATGAAAGTAGGAATCATGAAGTAGATCTTTAGAAAATGCTTAATGTCTCCCTACTATGCTCAAATGTGCCAAAGTCTAATTAGGTATCACAAGACTAACTATAGAAGATGAAAATGAAGAAGCATATAATGAAGGGGATAGAATATATAGAGAAAAAGATAGAAATGTAACATTCACTAAAATAATGTCCATGGGAAGAGGAGAGCAAGGCTCAAAAACTATAAAAATTTAAAGACTAGTCTACATATGAAGCACTTAGATCTATAAGATGAATTCCTTATGAACATATGAGTTGTTGATTTTATTAATGTGTGTACTCATACTATAAATAGTAGATTCCTCTAAAGTGCATGTCTTTAAAGACTCTAAAAGATAAATAATCTACACATGAATGGATGTAGAATCTACAATGAGACAACTAATGTCTGGAAGAATCTAATCCTATAGTGGAGGCTCGATAGAAGGAAGATCACTATCCACCATGGATGTGTCATTATAGGAAATAAAGTTAGGAGGAAAGAGTAAAATAGTCTCAAAAGAGACAATAGGAAGTGGAGGAGGTGTGACGTAAATTTCTATAAGATCTCCAAAAAAATACTATAGAATGTTCCAAATAGTGTTGGGATACATGGTAAGTTGCATATGGTGATTTAGGTCCCATGAAATGTGTAACAACAAGGTACCATAAACCTTGTCACAAGAGTTAACCCACTTAATGTACTGATCATGATTAGTTAGGGTAGGAATCTATCTATATATAAATGGAATGCATTTCTTTTTCATGAGTAAGTGTTCTATATATGCATACCAAGAAGTATAGTTAGTATTTCTAAGAAAAACCACTAGTGTAGACTCAAACTTCCTCCTCAACACGTATCTCTAAAGTAAAGTCAAAATGACCAAGAGAAGATACTAAGTGAAAGATAACACAAGATACTCTGTAATGAACCATTGAAGCACACACATGAATGGGACATCAGCCATAATTGAGAATGCATCCAAGTGAGTAATATGTGGTTAGAGTGATGAGGGATAATGCACACTCAAAATGGGGATGTTGGACATAGCTAAAAAACATCAACGCATGAGAAATTGGTGCACGAAGTATAAAGTAGAAAGTAGTAGGGCCCATAACATAAGTAACCCCCTTGAATATGGCACTTTATAACTTTAGTTAATTTATAATATAAATAGTAATAATGGAATGGGAATGAAAAATAAATCACTCTTACAAAAAATGGAACTCAAATCTGAGTTACCATGCAAAAGTTAAGGCTAATAACATTTCCCATCATTAATGGCCTATTTTAATTAATTTTTCACAAGATGTTTAAATGTAAAACTAGGCAAGGGGTTAGGTAGCCTTCCAACCACTCATTATAACCATCATGGAGTGTAGAATGCAATGGATTTGATTGTGAGGGGAAATTGACCTCATGCCAACCCAAAACTCACCTTTTGTCTTTGATAGGTAAAAGAACAAGGTATATAACCAAGCAATGAAACAATCTCCTATATAATATATTGTTTTATAAAAAAAAGTAAAAAATAATATGACCCATCTTTATGGTCTCATCTCATTAATGTAATATATTTCCACTAATAATTTCCCCCACCTTGCTCAAATAATTTTACCCTCCACCCATAATTTACCCCCATAATAGCTAAAATTAAAATAAATTTATATTTTAAAAGCATTAATAATCACATGAATGACTTTAGTGAATTATAACATTGAAATTTTATAATTTTGGAATAACTAAATCAAGTTAAACTCTCTTTTATTATTTAAAAAAAACATTCAAACATTGAAAAAGAGATGAAACCAATGCTAATTACAAAAAAACATGAAATAGATAATGATTTTCTAGCAAGAAACATTCTCAGACTGAAAAACAAGGTGGAAGATGGTACAGGAGGAGAATGATAGGTCCAACCAAGTGGTGTAGGGTCTATTGGAAAGGTGGAGGAAGAGTGGCTAAGGGTAGAAGAGTAGGCTAAAAAATATATAGGAAGACAATAGTAAGACGATTATAGATGGGGGGGAAGAAACTTGGTTGTACATAAGACAATAAGAGAAGTAAAATGGTAAGAGGTTGACCAGGTCCTAGTTGACATCAACATCCCTCTTCACTCACCAAAGCCATATACTACTTATCATTTACCAAAGCTAAGAATCAAGTGGTTTTAGCATCAAAATAGGTGGCTTTAGCATCAAACTAGGTGGTGAGGGACTGAGATTTGATGACTAAATTTTTGAGAGCAATCTACCAAGAAAGACAACTTTATTAAGGATTTAATGGTGTAGAGTAGGCTAAATACACAACTACCACTGTACAAAATGTTACTAGGAGGATTTATCTTGTATGGTGAGCCTAAAAGTCATTGAAGTGAGAATAATAGTGGGCAAAGAGTATTTTGATCAAAGTGCTTGGAATGACAATCACCATTCCTAAAAATCATGTGAGACCAGGTGATAAACTTGTGAGAGAGACCAAGTATCTATGTGAAGTATTTCTCATAAAGAGAGACACCAGACATAAAGACAAAAATATATAGACCATATAGCATAAGATCATGCCATTGAAAGTCAAGTGAGCTATGGAAGGCCATGTGGGATATCTTAGGACTGAGTGGGATGTAGAATAATTTTTAATACCAAAAATGGTCAGAAGGTATGCTAATGTGAAAAATAGACATCAAAAATAGCAAACCTACATCACAAATCTGAAAAACCTTGTATATACAATGAGTTTTCAATGAAATATTAACATAATTAATAGATTATGTCGAAGCGCACTATATTGGCATTCAAATCTAAAGATCATGCCAATGTTGTTTCTAAGAATCAAATTGTAGATGAACATATAAAACTATAAGTTTTTCAATAATTAATAGAGAATAAAAAATAAATTATCTACTCAAGATTTTATTATTAGAAACACTAGAAAATAATGGTGTTCAATACTAGAACCCAGAGCTCTGATACCATGTGAGAATCATCCATAATTAAGGATGACCAAGACCAATACCATAGAGAGAACACACCCAACTATTGAAGCTAGAAATCTAGAAGAGAGAAGAAACTAAACACAATGTATTCAAAATGATGAATAGTACAAACTTACATCATAATGGTGTCACACTAGTTTTATGGTTTACAACTCACTAAGTTCATACCCCTATCACTCACAACTTACACATCACTTAGCACACTAGTATCCTAACATAACAAGCTCTAACTAAATATCTTCCTCTATCCACACAATCCACCACAAATGTCTTAGAGAGATCCATAAATAATCTAGTTGAGTGCATGATGACTCAGCTAGATAAGGTGAGTGGATAGGTTCCTCCACTATGGGTGGAGAGAGCACTAGGGGACACAATGGAAAGGTGCCTTGAGTGGACTAGGCACTCAAGGGACCAAGTGGGATGGATGATACCATCCACTCATTATGTGACCCCATGCACCCACAAAGTGCATTATGACATCATGATGATGTCATCACTCACCTAATAGAATTAATTACCACATAAGCAAGATGAATAAATAAGTGTAGTAAATACCTACACCAATAATTTTACCATAGAATAAAGAAATAAACAATAATGATAGAAATCAAATAAATCCATGAGTCATAATAACACACACACACACACACACACACACACACACACACATATATATGTATGTATGTATGTATGTATATGTGTGTGTGTGTATATATATATACATACACACACACACACACACACACACACACACACACACACACACACACACACACACACACACACACACACACACACACATGTATATGTATATATATGGCTCAAATTTTGATATAACCATAGGTAAAAATACAATGTTAAGGCTAAGGTCCATCATGAGGATGTGATACACTACCATAGAGCCTTGTGATTACCTTTTATGAATAGTTGATTGTGTTAGGAACCCAAGGAAGCAAAATTGATTACCATGCAACTTAAATATGCGGAATTAACTAGAAGCAATAAGTAACTAGAATTCAAAAATAACATAGAATATGAGAGACAATACACAACTTGTATTAATACTCTTCCAAAAAAGAATTACAACAAAGAGATGCCACACTCTTACACCTTACAAGTTCGCCACACCAAGTGTTCAGTAATTCACCTTCAAGAGCTCACTCTCTCTCTTACGGTCCCAACACACAACTCAAACATAGAGTTGGTGTTCACCTCTAACCAGTCAGTATCCAGTACTGCCAGTACACAAGTGCTCTACGCACTCTACAAGTGCTCCACGCACTCCAAGTACACAATCGTACTTCAAGTAGATCTCCCCTGAACTTGCAACAACCTGCAACTCAAATGATCTTACTTATGGAAAGAACTACCTTGCCTTCCTCTTTGCTCAATGACTGAGTACACACTGTACTCCAAGTAGATCCCACCTGATCTTGCTCCTTATTGTGTTGTTGTCACCTTGATTCTGTTGCCACCTATAGATCAACCTAGTTCTACACACCTGTAAACCTAGACCTTGCACACACAAACACCTACATATCAATGATCTTACTTACCATGAAGATCAGAAAATGTGGCCTTGCACACCTGCTGACCAAGATCCTACATACATGAAGAATCCTTCTGATTCTCCAAACCAACACCCACACTTGGCATTGTGGCACTAGGAGGAACACACCATGCTCTCTTCACACATAGAAGGAGCTAATATTTGCTCTCTTACTCTCTAGCACAAATTACAATACAGCGCATGAGTCTATTATATAGATCTCATGCAAATAATAATTAGACATCTAATTACAATAATTAGATCCATAGCTTCAAGTCTATAATTGGCCTTCTACATTCAAACAACTAGTTCGTTAACTAATTGTCCATGAACTGGTAGTTTTGGAACTACACAGGCGACCGACGTCGGTCCCTGTCTACTTAGAGGTGACTGACATCAGTCGATCAATGACCGATGTCAATTGCTCTTCTCACTATATATGACTGACGTCGGTGGATCAGATCGACGCCAATTGCTTTGCAACTCAGCAACCTCTTAACAACCTCCTCCATGTCTACATTAGTGAAGCTTTTAGCTCCACAACCTAACAATCTCCCACTTGGAGATAAACAGCTGCACTATACCTGTACCTGTACACTGTCTAACATATTTCTTGGCTTTTATCCCTCTTCAAGCTCAACCTTAAAGACCAACCACCACAACACCTATGGTGAACCTCTTGTCATCCAAGTAACCTATCGCATTCGTATCTACAAACCCATGTAGAAAAGAAATTGACCCTGCATAGCATTTTGTCCTGTTGTTGGTCCCTCTCAGATACCTGAGAATCCACTGAACTACCCTCCAGTGTTTCTTTCCTGGATCAGCTCCAAACTTTTTGACAGCTCCCACTTCATGGGTAACCCAGGTCCAGTACGTATGTACTTAACCTCATCATGTGAATCAGGACCCTATTCTGTGAACTATCTAACCATCGACATGCTAACCGATATCACACAATTATCTGGAGACAAAATCAACCTATGATCTCCATGTCTCTAGAACACACTTATGCCAAAGAATTTTGCTGCTCCAAATTCCTCATGACATGCCATTGAACTAACCTTACCCTTAGCTCAACAAAACCTTGTATGTCTGAACCTGCACCAACCTCATCCTCCACATATAGTAACAGGATAATGTTGTGACCATCATCCACCTGGTAAGACAAACACAATGGTTACACTGACATTGACTAAAGCCCTACTTTGTCATCCCCTTGTCAAAACTTGTACCACTGTCCTATAGCTTCCTCAAGACCATATGACCTGGCCTTCCATCTAATGTATCCATTCTCTCTATTCTTTAACTAAGGTATCCATTCGTCTCAGTGCTTTCATACCAGCTAGTAACCCTACCAAATCTCTCATTTGGTTATGCATCCTAATCCATGCCATGCTCCCACTGTTTCCTAGATCCTTCCTGCTCTATAATGAGAAACGAGTATAAAGAGGAGGAACAATGAATTTGAGGCTTACTTACCACTTTCAGTCTTCTATATGGGCATTTGAGACTCCTTGACAACTTGTTGTCTGCCCAAAATCTGTCTCAGTGACCAACCTCAGTCACCACACAATTTGCATCCAACCAACGTCAGTTCCCATGTGACTGTCCTTTCTACTGATGCTAGTTTTATGACCGATGTCAGTCTTACCTGGTCACCAACATCAGTACTATGACCGACACCGACAACCACCCTACCTGACACCACTGACTCTCATTTGCACATGACCAACATCGACACCTGTCTGTTTGACGCTAGTTCCCCTTGACCGACGCTGGTAACTGTGTTCACTTGTGAGTGATGACTTTTTACCTGCGAGCTTTCTTTGAATCATACCCATATCCAAACTTCCCTGCTCAGAAATATCCAGCCCCATCCACTAATCTCTATCCGTCATCTCCTCTAAGAACACCAAGGCTTTCCAGTTCTTAAGTCTGTCAAACACATTTGTCTTCCACTTAAGAACATGCATCTCCTTCTTGCTCATGTGACCAAGCCTACAAAGCCACGTCTTCGCAACAGAAGAAAAATCAATAATACAAGCAAGTAGATAAAGAGTACCTACTTTTTTACCATACGCTAATTTAAGTGCATCCACTGTGAGAGTTCTTATGCATCTCTCATCACTCAAATTTTCTAAAGTAATTAGCTGCATCTTTAAGACTGGGACCTGCATGACCTTCTTCAACACCCATGTGTTAGCCACCTGCAATTTCAGCAACACTTCCCCTTTGCCAATACTATGACAAGGCTCACCAACCCCTCTATTTGAGGCTGCATGAAAAGAGGCAACAGAATCTATAAAACAAGATTCTACTTTATTCAGAGCATCTTATGCAACAACACCTGCAACATCTGCTTCTTCATGCTGATCTGCTACCAACCAACAATCTTTCTTTACTTGCTCTTTCGTTCCATAACACCATAATTGACCATTCATGCTTTTCAATTCCTCCATTCTTAGTGTACTTTCTTCTACCATTGCTATACTCCCACTCAATTAGAAACCCTTGAGAGTGACCTGTAACTAAACACAAACCTACTCCCTGCAACCTTAGCTCTGATACCAACTGTTAGGAACCCAAGGAAACACAATTGATTACCATGCAACTTAAATATGTAAAATTAACCAGAAGCAACAATTAACTAGAATTCAAAAATAACACAGAATATGAGAGACAATACACAACTTGTATTAATATTCTTTCAAAAAAGAATTACAATAAAGAGATGCCACACTCTTCCACCTTACAGGTTCGCCACACTAAGTGTTTAATAATTCACCTTCAAGAGCTCACTCTCTCTCTTATGGTCCCAACACACAACTCAAACACAGAGTTGGTGTTCACCTCCAACCAGTCAGTATCCACTACTGCTAGTACACAAGTGTTCCACGAACTCCAAGTACATAATCATACTTCAAGTAGATCTCCCCTGAACTTGCAACAACCTACAACTCAAATGATCTTACTTATGGAAGGAACTACCTTGCCTTCCTCTTTGCTTAATGACTGAGTACACACCATACTCCAAGTAGATCCCACCTGATCTTTCTCCCTATTGTGTTGTTGTCACCTTGATTCTTCTACCACCTGCAGATCAACTTGGTTCTACACACCTGCAAACCTAGACCTTGCACACACAAACACCTGTAGATCAATGATCTTACTTACCATGCAGATCTCCAAACGTGGCCTTACACACCTACTGACCAAGATCCTACATACATGAAGAATCCTTCTGATTCTCTAAACCAACACCCACACTTGGCACTGTGGCACTAGGAGGAACACACCATGCTCTCTTCACACACAGAAGGAGCTAATATTTGCTCTCTTACTCTCTAGCACAAATTACAATACAGCCCATGAGTCTATTATATAGATCTCATGCAAACAATAATTAGACATCTAATTATAATAATTAGATCCACAGCTTCAAGTCTATAATTGGCCTTCTACATGCAAACAACCAGTTTGTTAACTAACTGTCTGTGAACTGGCAGTTTTGGAACCGCACAGATGACCAATGTCGGTCCCTGTGTACCTGGAGGTGACAGATGTCAGCTGATCAATGATCGATGTCGGTTGCTCTTCTCACTGTATATGACCAATGTCGATGGATCAGATCGACACCGGTTGCTCTGCAACTCAGCAACCTCCTCCATGTCTACATTAGTGAAGCTTTTAGCTCCACAACCTAACATATTGTAGCGATTACATTCATGATCAAATCCCATTCACATGTCCCTAAAAATTGGCCAACTAATCCTAAAAAGCTATCAACTATCTAGCTATAACCAATAGGGTGACTCTCTTATCATCTAGTGAATTCCATGATCATATCTCCCCCTAACCAACTCTTAGTGGTGATATAGATTAAACCATATATGATAGTGTCTGTAACTATCTAACTACCTCACCAACCAATAAAAATCAATTAGCATATGTAGATTATGAAGGCACCACGTGGTTAACCATCTACATATTATCATGTTATGTTAGAATGTCATTCGATATATCATGATGAGTTGTATCAACCATAGTATCCCATCGAGTATCTTCCACTACAACACTTACAAAATTAAAACAAAAATTACATTATATACAACATGTATGTCTACAAAATCATACATTTATTTAAGCATGTATCTCTATCTACATAATATCAAAATAATCATAATAAACCACATCTTACTCACCAATAATCACTCTATTTACGTAGGCATTGAGCACCTAATATATACCATAGCTCTATGGTGATGCGAAACCTCTATATTGGCTAATATTAATCACATGATCATGTCATTATCTACTAAAAATATATTTCACAATAGACCAACTCAACCTAACTCAACTAAAAATCTCCCTATGGCTATGCCTCTAGTTGTGTTGGTGGTGAAATTTGAGCATGTCTTTATCTCCATAATCATGGTACTAGTTGATGATATCTACTACTATAGTACAAGTACTGTATATCCTTGATGTCATCAACATCATCATAAAAAACTACTCATTTGGTGAGTTCATATGATGTGAACCTTTACCATTGTCCCTACACCTCCAACACCACATCACTCCCTTGTGTGCCAAGTCTAAAGTGTAGGAATCAATATAGGAGCTGCCATATGTAGAAACCTAAAATACCCTAGTATACCATGTACTATATGCAAATCAAACCAATAAGGATAATGTATTGTAATCCTTAGTTGACCCTATGCCTAAAAATTACTTATTCATAACTTCCATGTGTCTATCATAACTTGATATGGCTGCCAAATAATCTCACCCCACATCACACTCTAAAACACTGGGACATGTGGTACAACATGAACTACATTAACCTATGTACATATATGTACACATGGGAGGGTATCATCCATAACATGAGGTAATCATGTTAGCCTATATATAGGAAACCTCTCATAAATCCAACTAACAAAAATTACAATGGGTCCCATAGTCTTTTGGACCCTAGATAAAATACTATAAAATTCATGTATTAATTCTACCTAAATCATATAATATTCCCTACTCGAACATTGATCAATACAAATATATAATACACAAAAGGACCTTCTTATCTGACTTTTGATAGATCAATCAAGCTATCACAAGTCTATTAATAGCCTTCTAGATATCTATAATGATTGAAATGTATACATCAAAAAGATACACCACCAACATAAGATGGGCATTTCTCTCTAAGCCTATCACCCACAAAGTGAAGGTTTACCTATCATCATCTAAATCTAGTGTATTTCACACCATTAGTGTGTTATTAATCAATAATCCTAATAATTCATACACACCCTCTATGGTAATATCCACCTCAATGGTATTCCCATCCACCACCCATCAAAATGTATTAGTCAGTCTCTCCCATGTTCCTAGGAACATGACTACTAACTTATTGCTTAGTAGGATATGTTGCATCTCAATGAGCCTACTCAAACAAAGTGTACTAAGTTGAGCCTAATCCAAGGAAGTAAATATATCTAGTAGATTTGGTAAGCAAAGTGCATCCACTAATCTCTAGAGTCTTTGTTGCCTCTACAAAATGCTAAATAATAGAGCACCTTTAGATATCTATCCCAAAATTAAACTAAAACATACCTTAAATTTTGAAAAATAAATTAAAAATAAAATTTTCTACCTCATAGACCATGTACAACACTACGTTGGCCTCTCCTTGTTACCTTCTTGACTATATCGGCCATGTAAAAAAATACATCGGCCATATATTACACTCAACACTATCGACCATGTAACTAGTCTACATTACCCATGTCAAAATTATGACAATATTATCCTTTATATACTACATCTACCCTTTCTACACAATACATTAGATAGCATGTATGTTTCTAACCCTCTTTCTACATTGTCAAACATGAACTAGATTCTTAGCCACCCTAAATATAACTATATTAACCACCATAAATGTTATCATCCAATTAAAAAAATCATTACCTTTCAACTACATTAGCCTATTTATTGTTGTATTATTACTATAATGATTTTTTACTAAATCATCATAAATACCCTTGACCTACATTTTGTCTCCTACCCATTTCCTATTTAAAGTTTTACTCTATTACTACACTTTTGGGGGAAATTTTGATTTCACAGATTTACACCAACATCCATTTTTCCTAACTAGTATATTTTAATTCCCAAAAATACAAATTAATGAAAAATACACCTCATACTTGGACTACACTAGTTACCACTATAATTCATCCTGCAACTCATCCACCTCCTTGAGTTAGAACCATTGTCCCTCTCTTTTCTAAATTTGGATACACAACTCTAATGTCTAAAAAAAATGTGAAAATGAATAGTAATTATTCCATTATATAGTTAGCATGATTTTTTCCCATTTTTATATTTTTATAAAGTCACATCTAAGTCTCATATTATATCACTTGGGAAATTTGACTATTGAGGCACACTAACAATATTTCACACTAAGCAAAGCTTCCATATTATTCTAAAATCTGACTCAAATAATTTAAAGCAATCCTTAGCCAAGTCAAGAGCCTATTCTATCCAAATAAAACTAAAGCATTATCAAGTATTCAATCTATCTCTAGACTCATACATGTAGCAAAAGGATAAAAAATGTACAAAGCACTCTAAGTGAGATAACTACATGGGCTTGATTTCCCTCTTTAGTAAAACTTATAAAATTTTAAAACCTTCAATTATTTACTAGGAAAATCCATATTTTTCTCATAACTTTGTTTCTATAAGTCCTTTTCAAATGATGCTTTAAAATCATGAAAAAATAGATAATTTTTTAGTGTTATCCCCATATTTTTACAAAAAGTTCAAATTTTATCTTATTTTTTAGGTCCATCTATTATTTTCTACACTGGATGCCTCTCTTCATCTAATTCACACACAACTTCTCTTTCACAAGAACAAATAAAGTGAAGGTATGTATTTACAAAATTATTTAATTGCATTTATTTTCTACTTTCTAATGTAATTTTGTAACTTGGTAAGTGTGTTTCTATTTTTTTCTCAAAGCACCATCACATGTTACACTCTAATGACATGTGATAAGCTTGGAGTGGGGCATATGTATACACACAATATATGTAAAATTTATCATTTATTAACGCTTTCCCTCTTGTAGAAAACTATTGATTTTTAATCTCTTTGAGGTAATTCCTAAAAGGGTGCACTAGGAAAGGGTAGGATAGACTCATGGTCCTTCACGAGATACATTATTATTTATCTATCATATTTGTATCCACCACACTTCCCCCAGACTTAATCCCATAATCAATATTCTTCTTAATAGATCCTAACTAAACCAAGACCTATCTTTTCTAACTATATCATCCTAGGTTGATGTAGTATTTTATGCCTCCTACCAAAATTCAAACTTGGTTGGCCTAGGTCAATGTAGTCTAAAATTCATGGCACATAATTCACAATTATGTTTGCCCATGCTAACCTACTTCAAATTTAAATGGTAAATTTTTATCTATATTAAGGCAAATCAATATTATCAATCAAAATTCTATAAAGGGTTAAGATTATCCATCACTATAAATACAAGTCCCATTTTAATCTGATAGAGAGGAACACTCATTTTTTCACATTGTTATTGCTCATAACTATGCTTAAGTCTACATTTATTACCTTGGAGGGAAAATATTGTCTTATGGAGTGATGGAGGCAATAGGAGGATTATTTTTAACCTAGATATTTATTTAACCATTGTGATCTTTACAATAAAAAAAATATCTTGCAAAACACCATTGGCCAAGTGAGAGATTGAGGCTCAATACTGTTATATTAAAGGTAAGTATTTATAATCATAGCTCTTTCATATGATAGATTGATACTACATAATTAATAGCTCAAGTTTATAACTCCTTGTTTGAATCTCCTCTACACTTATACTTAGTGTGGTTATAGGGTTCTTAAAACTTGCCATTTCCAATTGTAGGTAACCTAAGCCCCCATTTTATTACTATGGTTATTTACCCATTTTTAGTTAAATCATACCCATTTATTTGTGTTTCTTTATTTTAAATACTAGATCAAATTAATACATAGATGGCCTAGTTATGGTTATTTCATTATATGTATTTCCTAGAGGCTTTGGAACTCCCTCCATTAATATTATGTTATAAGTGTTCCTCTATCTAATTTTAATGAATCTATTTAGTCATGCCCTAATATAACTAATACTAACAAGATATATCTAATTTACCTTCTATGAGTTTAAATCTTTTAGATAGGATAAGTTACTATTTAATCCTAGATCATTTCATACACCTTTGGTTCATGTTTACAAGTCATGCCATTAAAATTGAACTACTATAATTATAGTCTAATATAGATACAATAACAACATTTGTGGCATCATTCCTATAAATCACCAAGCTGAAATAGGAAAAAATCATTTTTACATTGTCTTCATTACTCATTTATAATGATCACTACACATAAATCCCAAAAAAAAGACTAATTTGAGTATATAGGTTATTACACCCATGTACGAGGAATTATAATAAAATAGGTGTCTTAAATAGAGTGAATCACTTTCACATACTACTTAGGTACCACATACCATTCATGCATGTTTTAATATCTCTTTCACATACTATTGGACTTATATAAAGGGAAAACTTCTTCCATATACCAACATGTATATAGAGCATATAGAGAGGTTTTTATATTATTTATAAAGTGGTGTATATAAATGGGAACCTTTTGGAGTGATAATGAACCATTCCATATACCTATATAACAAACATGCATTCAATTAAAATTATTATTATTATCACAACACTAAAAAGTAAATATAACTAGTTAAAATTGTTAAAGTAGGTGGAGAATACACTCATCTTCAATAATTTATCGTTTAACATCTATGTTGATGATGAATAACTTGTTGAACTTGAATAAACAAATGAGATAACATCCTATAGGTTGAATAATTTTAAAGCATTGGGCTTGATTCAATCCTCAATTTATGCTAAGGTTTTTCATCATATACAGGGGTAAAATAGCCATTAAGAAGTATTTCAAAAATTGAAGGATTATATTATTCTCACTCAAAATTGGAGTTTGTATAGTTGTAGTTGAAACCATTCAATATTGAGTTGAAAAATGGTGATGTAATGAGTTTGGATTCTAAAATATGTGTTATCAAACATCGTGTTGATGATATTAGTGTAAAACTTCATGTGTATATGACTACATTCATAAAGGCTCTTCTCCCTATAGACTTGAGCTACTTGGAGTATTTACAAGAAAGAAATCTATTGAAGACTCACATATTTGATCAACTGATTGAGAAGATGGGCAAAAGATAAAATGTCTTTCAAATAAAAATGGAGTCCATGGGAGAAAGAATTTATTATACTAATAAAAATGTTAATTATTCCAAGAATATAGTTTATGATAGAGTCAAAGGGAATAAAAAATGATGAGATGAAATATTTGACAAAACAATAATCAACATCAAGAAAATAAAATTGATAAAAAAACATCCATTTTGAAAACATTGTGAAAGGAAAGGGAGTAATGAAAACCATGAAATAAAACATCATGGGAAAAAAATTAAATATTATAGAAAAAAAGTATAAAAGGAGAAGAATAAAATTAAAAACTAGATTTAGCTCATTTTTCTAGTGAATATGTACTTTCAATCTTTGACGAAGAAAATAATGCCTCAAAAAGTTCAACCTAGGATAATGCTTGGGTTATAAACATTTTTTTCATGTAACATATGACTTTATTAATGGAATTATTTGAGGATTTTCATGAATAAAGTTATATTCTATTATATTTGGTAGATAAAACAAGTCTTTAAACTCAAGGCAAAGGTTCAATTTAACTCAATTCACCAGGGCTTCGAGACTTCATTCTCTAAAAATTATATTATAAATTTCTTAGTTGAAAATAAAATTGTTGTCTCTTGTGATCATTTGAAAACAAGGAAACTCCATTATACTATATGATGGATAGGTTAAGGTCACAAGGAAATGTGATAACATATTTATTTAATCAGTTATGAGGAAAGAAAATCTATAAAAATTGAGGGTGAGCATTCAATTCTAATAAAATTTTCTCATATCGTTGAAGAAGGAATACTATCAAGTCTTATTTGGCATGACGAATTTTGGTGCACAAACTATGAAAACATTGAAATAGTACATAAAATAGTTTTGTAGTATTTCCAACACTACCCAGCAATATTTAAAGGTGTGAAGCTTTCATATTGGCCAAACCTGAAAGGGAGTTGTTTCAAGAGATATAATGGAATGTCACCAAAAAATTACAATTGGTTCACTCTAATTGTGTTCTCTACCAATTATTTCCAATGGTGGTCACAAGAACTTCATGTCGTTCATTGATCAGTATAGCATAATGACTTGGATTTATTTTATGAATAAAAATCACAAGCCTTTTAACGTTTTCAAAAGTTTCAAATAATGGTTTATAATGAATCCCAATCACACATTAGGACACTCAAGACTGAAAATGGTGGTGAATTCACATCAAAGGTTTTTGAATACTATCTCAAATAGAATGAAATAAAGTGACATCTCATACTCCTTTATACTCTTTTAAAAAATGGATTAGTTAACTGATCGGATGAACATGATGAAAATGTTTTGAGAATTTTTTTACTTCCAAGGGGTAAATTTTTATTTTTGGGTAGGAGATAAAACAAGAGTCTATCTTTGTAACACATTACCATCACTAAACCCAAAAATAAATAACCCATAATAAGTTTGGTGTGGTCATCTCCCTTTAGTGTGACATCTTAAAATTTTTGGATCCAATTCTACGCATTTATTCCTAAGGGAAAAAAATAACAAAGTAGAACACATGAGTCACAAATGCATGTTTTGGGGATACTTAGAATTCTCAAATCTTACCGACTATTTGATGAGAACACCAATAAATTTCTCATTGCAAGAGATGCTTTATTTTTTGAAAAATCAAAAGACACTTCAAACATTAGTTGACAATTAAATCAACTTGAGAAATATGCGAAATTTTACGTTTTAAAGCAATTTGATATACATGTTCCAAAAATGAAGTGGGGTTATAATTGGAATTTTTTTGAATCTATATTAACTCATGTAATAGAAATTGACACTCCCTTATATAAATAAAATAAAAATTCATCAAAATAAGGTTCAATGTCAAAAAATCAAGAAGCTTCAAATCAATAAAATGAGGCACCAATGATTCTAAATGCTACTCAAAAAAAGATACAAAAATGGGATGACAGACATTAAAAGATGTCAACCCTATTGAGCTTGGGAAAATTGGCACTAGAAGTGCATATAAAATTTCACAAAAATTAAATTAGTTCATATATATGATTCAATATAATATATAAAATATTACCTTGGAAAATCTTTTAAAAGAAGTAGTCAATGTTTATTTTGACTAGTTTAACCTTAAATTGAGAATATGTGTGGATATGGTTAGGAATATAGAAATAGTTGAAAAATAATGGTGATAAACTAGTCTATAGTATGCCAATTAATTTCAAACTCAGATAATTGAATATTATAAATTATAATATATAGATATGGTAAATATAGAAAGTACCAAATTTAAAAGATGTTCAATTGATTGCATTGCCAAAGAGGAATGATAATTAGCTAGGTTTATTGTGTGTAAAAAGATATGGACTAGAAAAAAGAAAAAGTTATGTAGGATCAGTATTTTGGATCAGTTGTTAGATTATAAAAATTATACTTTTGTATCCGTGGACACTAACGTTAGATTTGGATACTATTATTGATGCTAGTGTTTAGTTGCGACGTAAGTGTCAAATATGGAATAATTACTAGATATCTATGTGACTAACTTTATTATTTTAGTTTTAATGTATCCTTTCTACTTATATATTTAGATATATGATATAGGTTATCATTATTTTATAATTGATCAAACCTTAACTCTTCACTCTTATAATGAATTTGATAAAAATGGGTTAGTGGGATCATGGTTTCAAGTTGAACTCAATGACCCCTCTATCACTGAGCACTACATACATAGCCAATAATCCATGGAGGGCCTTAAATTTACGTATTTCTCCCATATGTGTGGGAGTGTGTGTGCACAATGGTGCAATATACTATATAAAAATGCATGCAATGATCTAACTTGTAACTTCAAAAATATCACTAATGTGTTGCTCTTTAAATTATTTACACCTTTTTTATGACTTCTAATATTACTAATAAAGAAATAGGGATGAATAAGATAGAATAACTCAATTTTTTAATTGATTGAGTGAATCTTGGTAGGTGTTTTCTTGGCATTTTATTAGATTATAATGAGAAGGAATATAATTTTATTTATACCATACCTTTTGAAAATATATCACTATAAGGTTAAATAATACAAATAAACTGATCCATAGGTTTCAAAACATTTTAAAATTTGATGAATTTTAGCAACTAGACACTAGATAAAGATCTAGACACTACCATCAGTGGTAGTTTACCTCTATGGCTAGTAGTGTTTAGAGAGATAGAAAATAGGTATGGATCTAAAAATGATAGTGCAAGATATTCATTAGGTTTTAAGATTTATTTTTAGTGCATAAGACCTAGGTCATTAGAATGATATGGATCAAAATAATAAAAAATCATTTAGGCATAGTGAGATGGTGAATGTGAGTCATTCAACAACAAGGACATCTAAAATTGAAGGGTTGAGCCTTGATTGATATTTGTTAAATGTACAAGACTAACATACTATAAATATTTATTTTTAGTATCTAATTTTTCTTTCCCTTTAATATAGTAATGTATAATGATGAAATTATCAGTTTAAAGGAAATAAATGTGTACTTGGGTGTGTACAACACACCTTGCCTTTTCTTGAGCCATATTTGAGTGATTTGTTAGTGTATGACCTATAAAAAAAGAGAATGTTACAATTTAAATTAGTGCATATAATCTAAAATTTTAAATAATTTAAATGCTTAAAAAGAAAGGGAGCAAGGAATGAGTACATTGTGTCAATGAAACCATATTGCCTCTTGATTATTTGACTTGGTAGAGATGGTTCCTTATTAAGAATTAAATATGGTATAGGTTTAGACCTGAATGTTGTATGATTTAAGTATGATTTAAGAGGGATATTAGAAGGTATTATGACTTCAATCTAGTGTAAGGATTGGTTGAGACACAACCATTGAGATCATTATATCTCAATCATACAACTCAAGCGTGAATATGTAATTTGGTGAGGGCAAGTAATTTAATTAACTCATCCTATAAACATGGTGAGATTGAATGATTTAATCACTCCAACATATAAGCATGGTGAGGCTGAATGATTTAATCACTTTAACCTATTAAATAAACCAACTATTGTATCATAAAAGGCTTGATAATAGTACATCCTGGTGTAATCGGTGTGTCTTGGTAAACAGTATAATTGGTAAAAAATGAAATTTTTTAGTGAAATAAAATTGCATATTAACCTCTAATATGTTTCAATTTGAGTATTTATGTCATAAATTTTTAAAAATATGTTTCAAAAGTGTGCAAAATTGGTGCAATGCATAAGATTCTAATCGAAGTGTATATCTGAATCATGAAATTGAAATTGATATTATGAAGGTGTGGGGGTCATGTATTTATTACATTCTCCCACTAAAATTAGAAGATAGTAAGTGTGTAAGTTTGGAGATCATGCCTTTATGTCATTTCCCTAAAAAAATATAGAAATTGTGAACATGTGGAGGTCATGCTTTAATGACATGCCTCCATTCAAATGGCCCCTACCCTCATATTTTGAGGTGAGGTAAATAGATTTTGGTAGGTACCTTACCTAGAAAGGATAAGTGTGTTGTATATGTATGAATCATGTATCATATAGGGATAACATTTATAAGTAGATATATCAGTGAAACCCATAGTGTGTGATCACATCTAGTCCTAATATGTATGATATAGATCATGGAAATGTCTATAGAGTAACAATATAAGCTTAAAAATAATCAAGCACACACATAAGATCTCTTAATGGAATGAAAAAGAATGGTCCAAGGAGACCACCTAAAATGGGCATGTTCAAAGGTTACACAATTGAAAGTATGACATATTTAAATGCCCAACCAACATTGACATATTCAAATTTAACATACAATGGCACACAAGCCAACAAGAAAGGAACATATTCAAATGTTACATAAGAAATAAAATAGTAAGAAATGAAATATATCAAAGAAGTAAAAAATAGATATATCATATATTTCATTTTTTACTATTTTCTAACATTTTTTTATAACTATTCCCTAAATATACGTGTTAGAAAAAAATGTTATGTAACATAGCATGTCAGATACACTATGAAAATTATGAGCATGGGTATAAATACATGTAAGTGTTAGTATATAATATCAAAGATAATAATGTATAAATGATCATAAAGTATATGCAACCTATATCAATCATGATCAAATAAGTATACTTCCCTAACATGTTATATTTCATAGGTAGAGGAGAGTTCTAAAATCTATAAATGCATAAATCATGTGTCTAGGTATGCCTACGTAATACTCAAAATATTTCTAAAACATATGTGTATATATAAAGAAATTATATACTATCTACTAACAATGTAGGTGATAAGGAGATAATAAAACATGGGAATGCTGAATATTTTTATATTTTTTAATTATTTTAATGTTTTTATGTTTTATTGAATATTTTATTTATTGAATTTATTGAATATTTAATATAATAGTATTATTAGAAAAAGAGGTATGTACAAGGTAAAAGTACTACTAGAATCCAAGGAGTTCATCAAAGGGATGCCTCTATGGATGCCTTATATCAAGCATGTCATATGTATATATTGTGTAATCAATATAATTAGGATCATACCAATATTTTGTGTTATTATTATTATAATAATCAATGTAAACATTAGTATAGGAAAGATGTAACTTCTTATGTTGTTATTGAACTTGTGATACACTAGTTTGAGCATCTAGGTATGAAATATTCAATGCACCATAGATTGTAGTTTCCTTATTGAAAGTTTGATTTTTTTTAGTATGTTCATGATTTTAAAAACATTGTAGCTCATTATGGATTAGACAAGAGCCATGTATATTTATTTGAACACTAAGAAAAGATATAATTTATGCTTTGACTTCTTATCTTTTTGTAACATATCTTTCTCTAGATTTTCCTTTTGAATCTTTGTGTGCTCTAATTGTGACTTTTGAATATGTTTTTACTCTATATTTTTTAGACACTATTTTATGGACTATATAGAACCTCAATCTTATATGCTTGGCAAACTCATACCTTGGTTTATCCACTTATTTCTAGACCTTTATCACTTTTGAAAGTCTTGCATCTATTATGTCTTGTACCCCTTGGTCTATCTCTTGGTTTAACCAATCTTATGTTGATGAACCAAACCTTATATCTTTCCCAAAATTATTAAAATGCGCTTATCTTAAACCTCTACAATTTCTAATCCTATACCTACTTTCTTGTTCCCTGAACACTAGTGCCTAAGATAAACACCCATGTCAATACAAGTGTCCTGCTCTGATGCAAGTGTCTAGTGCCATAAGTCATCCAATTTATATGAAACATGTAATAATGGTTAACTTAAGTTATTTCACATGATTTAATTATCTAAAGGTATTGATATAAATACAATATCAACCCTCATTCATTCTTCAATTAGAAAAGACTAAAAGAGACCAAGGAAACTTATCAAAAGCATTCAATTGAGGAAACCTTCTAAATTTTATTCCATTTTCATATAAGTCATAGGGATAATACATCTATAGGTTTTAAGTAATGAATAAGTAGACCAAGAGCTATATTTTCCAATTTATAATCTAGGTCATTATTTTACTTGCTTTCCACATATTTCATGATTTAGACACAAGACAATACATGGGAGAGAACTACATCATTTTGAGGCCCTCTTCAGAGTATTAGTTATGTAGGTAGTGATCATTGACATAGGATATTTGGGGATAGATAAACACCAGGTGCCCACTAACCCATCTTTTCCCATGGTAATTATAAATATGAAGAACTAGGGTTTTATAATTTTATGAGGCATGATAGTCCATGACCCAGATCTAAATGCACCAGAGCAAAAGCAAAGACAAACCTAGAATCATCCAAGTGGTCACATACTTGTATAATAGGTATTCCATATAAGACACCTATATCAGGTTCAAATAGTATCATTTATGAAATAATCTAAGGTTGAAACTAGTGGCTACATCTCCAGAGGCACTTAATCCAAAATGTAACAACTATTCTAAAATCATCTTCCAGTCTACTTACATTTTATAGATATAGAACTACATTAACATTAAAACCAACTAAGTAAATTACTTATTTTTAATTTCCATACTTATAATAAATGTACTTATTATTTTAGCCTATCTTAGTTTAATGAATTCAACATATGTTATATTTGAGTTTAGCATCTGATTAGCCTACTATAGAGATAGTTTATCACCCTTGTCCCTCAATCTATCTCTATCCCCTCCAACCCTAAATAACTCCAATCTAAAGATAGTTTATCACCCTTGTCCCTCAATCTATCTCTATCTACTATAACCCTAGATAAATCTAATCTAGAAAAATTATAGGGTTAAACATTTGGTGAACCTGGTTCATATATCTACAAATATTTCTAAATCCTAGGGTCTTCAGTCAACTAGGGTTTCAAATTTATATACTTTTTCATTTCCTATTTATATTATTTTACATAAAAACTAGGTATAGCCATAAATTGGGAGGTGTGCCTACTAAACACATTGAGCTTCTCCTCCCACCACCTAAGATGTCTAAATACATTGAGGGACATAATCCTAGGGATCATGATGATACCAATGTTGAGAATGAAAAAAATATTGATGAGGTTATCATACAAGAATATTATGATAATGAAAACCATGAATATAATGAAACCAATGAACATGAGCAAATAAACCATGAACAAGTGTGAGAAATTACTTTACTTCACAAGCGTATTTGTCAAAACCTTGAAGATCTTAATGAGATACTCAAAACTATATTGGAAATAAAAAATTCAAAACCTTTAGTTGAAACATCCCTCTTTTTGAACACATTACCACTTAATACTTATAATGGGGGCATGGGTTATGTGTTTAAACATTTGTTTCCCAAAAACCAAAACATTATTGATATATATACCATAGAATTAGCAACTACTTCAACTTAAATACCATTTTTAATGCTTATTATTACTCAAACCATGTTTACATCCCATTTGGTTACTACTCAACTTGCTAATTTAAATACCAATGGGTCCATAGTTCAAACACTCCTTTAAGTAATAAATACATTAGAGGAATATGTTATAAACATTGAACAAAATTATTTTAAGTCTCCTCATGATATTGATTTCCAAGGTGTGTTACATAACCCTCTTGCACTTTAGATATATTTGCACCCTTTTTCAAATAGTTTTATTGCACCTAAGTTTACATTTTATGATGGAAAGGGTGATCCTAAACAACATATTTTAACCTTTTATGTGGCATGCCTTGATTATGCCTCTAATGATAAAATTTTTACCCAATTATTTCCAATAATCCTAAAGGACTATGCTTTGAGGTGGTTCCATGATTTACATCTCCATTATGTGAAATTATTTAAACATAACATAAACAAGTTTTTGGCACACTTCACCATTAATATTTTTGAAAAGGTTTCCCATGCTCAAATTGGCAAAATCAAACAAGGAACAAATGCATCTATCAATGAAAAAGTCTTGAGGTAAAATAAATTCTAGATAAAATGACCAATCATGTGGCAAATAAGGAGTTACAAGACATATTAAATCAAAGTTTGCTTAATCCTTTAGATGAGTCCATTATTTTCAATAATTTTAAATCTTTTGATGACTTATGCCATGTTGTACGAGACCATGAAATAAAGCTTATTTCATTCAATAAGCTCAAGTATATAGGAAACACACTAATTGCTTATACATCTAGTTCTAAATTTATAATTGAACCAATTTATAAGGTAAAATACCATGAGCCTAAAAATGAAGAAATAAACATAATTAATATAGTTTCATAATAGCCTAATAATCTTGCCTTATCTAATGCACCAAGGAGACAATTTACACACTTAAATGAGTCTCCTAATTTATTAATCCCATAGATATTAGAGTGTCATATTATATCTCTCCCTCATCCTATAGAGGTTGATATGAATAGACTTATACCTAAAGGATATGATGTGAATGTTTATTGTGATTATCACTAGAGACCAGGACATTATATGAATAGATATTTTACCTTGAAGCATAAGATTTGAGACCTTATTGATGACCAAAAATTACATTTGATGATTCTCTTAAGGAATCAGGTTCACAACCTAGTGATCACTATAAATAGAAAATATTTAGCAATCCTTTGCAAGACCATTCTAAGAAGGAACTGGAAGTACAAATGGCATATAATGTACATCCTCCTCTATCATATTATGGGCACCCATTAGATGGGATTATTGGTAATTATACATGACATATACCTCATATGGTTCAAATATCTTCTAATGATTTTGATGATAGTGATATCACAGATGATGACTTTGATCTTCATTATTCATTCATTCAAGAGTACCTTAATAAACACACTATATGAAATGTTATGATTGATAATGGTATAAGTGAGAATTTTTTCACCATGAAATTAATTATGCACTTGGGTTATACTCATCATTATTTGCATCCTTATACTAGATAAGTTAGATTATTTGATGGGAATTCCCAAAAAGTTCTTGATGATATTGACCTAACTTTATAGGTTGGTCCCAAACATGCAGTTAATACATTTTTAGTTATACCTTCCATGGGAATATTTGATATGTTATTAGGAATAACTTGGATCCATAAACTTTGATCAACACCTTCTATAATACATGGGTGTGTTAAATATATTCATTCCAATCAAGTAATTACAGTTTCTATAATCTCATATGAGCATCCTCTTGAATAAGAAAAATTTATACCCAGCCAACTAACTATCAAGCCTTATAAGTTTAATACACCAAAAAAAGATAAAAAATAATAAATACCCTTTACTAAGCAACTAGTACTTAAGAGACCATTACAATAGATATATATAGTGGATTCTAAAAAATGTTCATCTACTACACATCATGTTTAGATATCTAGAGCACCTACACATGTTCTTATTACTAATATTATAAATAAACCATATATTCCTCAATGATGGGTTCCATGAACCCTTACTCTTATTACTAATACTATTTATCCAATACCATAGAGTCCTATTTTATATACATAGAGCATGACAAATACTACAGTGATAGATATTGCACATATGTGCTCCTTGGTTGTCACCATCTTATTACACTAAGTTCACAATGGGGAGATATTTATGAACACCCTTTCGATGGGATCATATGATGATACTCTTCACATATTCCAAAAATACTAAAAAAAAACTAAAAAACTAAAAAATCCAAAAACATTTCTAGAACCTACATATTCTATTGGCTCCTTGGCATTTATGTGTTAGTTTCATGTTGATAGATGGTTTATCATTTACTTCTACATACACATGTGTGTCATGCTTATACTTGAGTGTGATATATGTATACATAGATACATGATATATTCCTATTTCAGATATTGGGCCTTCCCTCTATTCATTTCATGTGGACATTGGCGGCATCTACTTCTATGATCATGATACTTACATGTTATATCATTCTATGGTAAATTTACATTATCTTGTTTTGAGCTCATACATGTATTTACATGTCTTTATCCATGATTATATATTTCATAGGGTACTTGATATGTTATGCACTTTAATTTTGCCAACACATTTTATCCATGGGATACTTAATATATTTATGCCAGTTTCTTGTGATTTTATTTATGCACTTCCTTGAATACCATGCCTTGTTATTGTTTTGATTGTTTGATAATTTTAATACATTCCTTTGTTTATGTCCCCTTGTTCATATTTTTGTTTTCTTTGACATTTAATATGTCATTGATTGTTGTATATACACTTGAATATGTCATCCTTACTTTTGTGAGAATTTTAATAATTCATGTCCATTTGATTGTGCAACATTTGAACATGCCCCATATTTGTAGTCTCCTTAGACCATTATATTTTGACTCACTTTTAAGTGCTCTTGTGTGTGTGCTTGATTTACTTGTTGAGATTGTATTATTATTATTATTATTATTATTATTATTATTATTATTATTATTATTATTATTATGCATCTTAGGCCTTCATGTGGTCACATTATTCTATGCACTTCAATGTTACATTTACCTAGACAGATTCTTCTAATTGCTAAATGGTTCCATTCATAGATTATATAGTTGTCTTATCTTTTAAGGTGAAGTAATTATCATTTTGTATTTTTAACTCATCTAAAATAGGTGGAATATCAGTGGTGGCATGATATAGAGGCATGAATTAGAGACATTTGGCATAGTTTTAGATTTAGTGGGGGCATGATTTATAAGCATGTTCTCCACACTTATTTAGTATTCAACATCTTCATATTAGATTGGGGGCATGTTTTGGAAGCATGTTCTACATGATTATTAAATATTTAACATCTCCAAATTATAGTGGGGATATTCTTTGGAAGCATGTTATCCACACATATTAAGTATTCGACATCTCCAGATTACAGTAGAGGCATATTTTGGAAACATGTCTTCCACATTAGCATTTATTTCAATTTTTATCTTTATTCGTGTATGTTGGGGTCATACTTTGGAAGAATTTACTCCACACTTCATATTTTTTGAATTGGCCAAAGTAACAGTTATATAATTTAGATTTATAATTGTGGTAGAATTATATGTTCTCCACACTTCATAGTTTTTGAATTGGTACCATTATTATATAAAATTTCAGCATGAGACATATCTAAGGTGCATATTTTATGAAATGTGTGCCTAATATTTCAAAATCAAAATAAGTTTCAGATTTCAAAACACTCTTAGAGACTATCACCACCCACCAATATGGAGTTTTATGGATTTTATTAAGTCGATATACTATAGTAGTTGGTTCACTTTTGGTATGGTTGGGGTGATTAAATCATTTAATATTTCCAAGTTTTTAGGTTGGAATTGATTGTATCATTCAACCTTAACAATTTTATAATATGATTTGACTTTTTTCACTTATGATCACCAGGCTACAAGTATCAATGGGTTGCATAGTTGAGCTAATCTTAACTGTCAGATGGAAACTCACCTTTTGCTCCAAGGTTAGGGGTATGTGCCTTCTAATATCTATTTATCTGCTTAAATATATGTACTTTATATATCTATAAATATTTTTAGTAATATTAGTTTTAGATCTTTATAATGATACATCTTTAAAATCTACATGCCAATAAGAAAGGTGGTTACATCGATACATAGGTGTTCTCCAAAACCTTACTCTTTAAATTTAAATTTTTTCAATACTTTTAATTTTAGATTATATGCACTAATTATGTATTGTAACATGAACTTGGTTACAATTTAATCACCAATGAATCACTCAAGCTAGACTCAAGTAAAGGAAAGGTGTGTTATACACACCCAGGTACACATTTCTTCTCCTTTAAACTAATATTTTCATTACAAGATTAAAATGTGGAGAAAATGTATAATTATTTTATTTTTTATATAGAACCTCAGTCTTGTACACTTAGAAAAAAAGACCTTGGTTATTCATCTTAGTTATAAACCTTTATCACTTTTGGAATCTTGCCTTTATTGAAAAAAAAGACTTTGGTTATTCATCTTAGTTATAAACCTTTATCACTTTTGGAGGTCTTGCGTTTACTGTATCTTATGCCTATTGGCCTATCTCTTGATCTGACTAGTATTATATTGATGACCCAAACCTTCTATCTTATCCATAATTCTTAAAACGTACTTATCTTACACCCATACAAGTTTTGATCATGTACCTACTCTATTATCTAAGATAGACATCTATGCCAATATAAGCATCCTTCTGTAATGTAAGTATCTAGTGTTCAAATAAAACATATCCTAATGATTGACATAAGTGATTAACACAAGTTAATTCTCCAAATAGATTAATATAATTACAAGATCAACCCTCATTCATTCCTCACCTAGAAAAACCAAAAGAGACTAAGGAAAATCATCAAAAGCATTCAAGCAAGCATTAAATTGAGCAAAGCTTCCCCATTTTTTATTATTTTTATATCAATCATAAAGACAACACATCAAAAAGTTTGAAGTGATGAATTATCAGCCCAAGAGATATATTTTCCATGTTACAAGCCAGGTCATTATTATACTTGTTGTTGACTTTATAAGTCACCCCTATCTTTCACAGAGATCATAAAGGCCCTATAGAATATTTACACACATGTGAAATGTTAGGTTATTTTAAGTAAGTTATGCATATATTCCCCAATCCATGCCTACACTTAAGGAAGTCAGTGCAGATATGCACATTAATTAAATAATGGCTCACATTCACAAAGATTTCCTAACACACACCCCATGTAGGAATCCTTCATCACATGAGCCAAAGTGGTGTGCAGGCTCAAGGACACACATCCCAATTCTCTAGATAGTGTAGGTAGAGGTGCTTAGGAATCAATTCTAAATTATAATAAACACACTTAGGATCTTCCATCTTCATGTGCATTCCTATTTAAAATAGTCCTTGTAACTTTAGGATGAATTCTTGTACCAAATTATAGATTTTCACTTTTATGATCTCATACATTGTAGAATGTGATATATGATATGTACATACTACTTCGTAGACTGATGTGGATCCTTGATGAAGATAAATGACATGGAAGTTCAAGGGAGGCTTGCATAGTGATTGACAGGTGGCAAAAAGGTATAAAAACATAGTTATAAAAGAATTTGAATAGCATTCAATGTCTTGTCACGATAATTAAATGTAGAAGTGATGGTCAGACAATATAATATGATTACATGCCACCCCTCTAGTTTTTCTAAGGATCTTCCACTCTTAGACACACATGTGGATATAGAAATAACCCTACCACCAACTTCTAAATTATAATCACCAAAAAAAATTCAAGAAGTATATGCTAGGAACCATAATAAAATTAAAAATTGTATCTACCACCCAAAGTGGCACATTAATTGTAAAATGGCTTGATATTATAAAAGCCTTTTTCTTAACTATAAAAAGGTTTGACATTTTTAGGCAACCTCACACTACCAAAATTTGCCTTCCAAAAGAACTTATGTTAGCTGAACCTTGCATGTTAATGATAATTAAGTTCACCTCTCTTTATTCTTATTATACCCTTTATTCTATTTGTGTTTATTGATCCTTGTATATGGGTAATATTCATCCCTCTCATTGTTGTCCATTCCCAAACCCTCTGTGTGGAACTCAAAACTCACTTGTAGGTCATATCATGTGTGCATTTAGATCTATGTAGGCATTATTTGTGGATCATTTTTCATCCCTCTCAATGTTGCACTATATTATCATGCCTCTATGTGAAATACTTATGTATTTATAATGTCCTTGGTAGAGTTTGTGTAATAATGTATTGTTCTTAAATATTTGTAGTGTGTTCATGGTAGTAGGAGTTCTCACTCTATTCTTGGTGTATCAACTTTTATTTTCCATCAAATTCTTACCTTTTCCTTCCCTTTTCCCTTAAAAATTTTAGGTTTAAATTAATAGTAGATTTACCTTTCTACTCTGTAGGTCTACCTGCTTGTCTTAAACCAAGTACACTTAGAATAAAAGGAATATAGCAAGGCTATGTAGGCTCATCCCAAGGAGAACAAGGGTCTCACACATTGGATATATTCTCATCATTATGATGAGACAACTGATGCTTAACATGTATAGCTAAGAAATAACACTTTTGCACCCAATGCTAAACACTCTTATGCTTTGTATAAGGCACTTACACTCATCACCTTATCACAAAATATTCCTATACAATAGAACATCCATGGATGCACATTTTTAATGACAACAATTTATAAAATGTTCAATGGGACCAATTTTAAGAAAGCTAAGGAATCAGTGTTACCATTAGCTAATAAGTGTTATAGACACTCAGTAAGAATACTTGGCAACTCCAAGCACTTATAGTTTATAAATATTATCCCCTATCTACATGCCAAGAAGAATAAGATCATCTATAAAGGGTATTGAATTTTATTTCATTGATCTTCCATCACCCTCTAGGATAAGAAGAGTAAGAACATCTTTGTCCTTTATTATAAGAAGGAATATTTTAAGTCATTCCTCTCCTAGAACTTAGTCTACACCTCCAATTGGTAGTTTCCATACACTTAGAGGAAGTTTATTCCCTATCCCATTCATGGTTATGTAGATAAATCAGTTTTTTTACCTTTAAATAAAGGTAGTTCATTGATTCTTGCCCAGTATAATGACATTCTAGTCACAACCCTCAAAATCTTGTCCTACTTTACTAGCGAGAATGCAACTTCCCCTATGGAGCATATTCAATATATCATGAATATCTTCTCAATGCACCATGTCACTAAAGATAATGTTGTAGTCATATTACTTTCCTCTTCCTTCAAATGCAAATCCCTTCAATGGTATCGACCCTTGAGACTAAATTCTATTCACAACTAGGATGAATTATGTAAGTAATCTGAGGATTGGAATCACCACTTGTCCTTGATAAATCAACTCAAAACTATAAAGTGAACCCCAAATGAGATAAATCTTCATTTGATGGTTAAATTTAACTTTAGGTTCTATAGATTCTAGGTTAAGATCCCACCATTGTGTAATCCATCTCCCAACACTGCATTTTTATATTTTCTAAAAGATATTAATAGTGATATATCTAGGATGATCCAATCCATGAAAGTTGTATTACTACTTGATGCCTATGAAGTTGTTGTGTGCACAAAAAATTGTTTGATCCAAGTAGGCAAAATTGTACTTAGACCCCCTATGCCTATATTCATAAAGCCTCTTCCTAGCCAACTAGTTGCACAACCTATGTTAGCACCTATCCCTACCATAATGAGCCTACCAACTTCATTTGTTATTTCCCCTAATAAATTACACAAGGTTAAAACACTACTAAAAATATTTGGGAATGATCTTGTCACTCTCAAAAGGTAGTAAACATAATACCCTAAACCTTATCAACCCTTCACTTGATAATACCAATCAAGTAGACCTCCTTACTAAGGTGGCACAAAATCAAAAAATAAGCTCACATAAAATATAATGCCTTATGAACATAAATTTGATGTTGTTAATGCTTATAAATCCCTTGTACCAATGCAAAAAAATCTTGCAAAATATCTTGAATGGTGTTTTCCATACAACCAATTGCATAATCAAGCTACATGTGTGATTGGGGTCATGAACCAAGCACTCATGGTGAAAAGTTTGTCATAACCTCAAGATTAGACCAATACCATGACTCTACATAAAGGATAAATTCAAGCTCCAACATAGCAGTAATATGGGTCTACTCTCATCAATTGTCAAGAGGATGACTTCAACTATGTGAATTAGAATTTTATGCTAAGTGGGGGAACTACCCCAATTGATTTCAGTACAATATTCAAAATAAGAGAGATGGAGGAGGCAATACCAACTTTATCACCCTTGACTTCAAAACCCTAGGTTACTTTCATAGGTACACAAGCCCAAGCACCTATGAAACCTTCAGTGTACATGGAATAGGTTGTGCAAAGCGAAGGGCCACCTCAAACTAGTATGCAAATATAGGAAGAGGTTATTGTCTAGAATCCATAGTCAAAGGGATCTCATGAAGAAAATGAGCCTCAATATAACCATGTGGGATGCTCTTGTTATTCCATCTCAAAGTAATTTACTAGAAGATGCTTTGAAAAGCTTTTAGGAGTGTAAGACATCCCAACTTATGCCTTCTATCTATATGAGTCTATGCCAACCCAAAGTGGAAGAAATGAAAGTGTACATTAACACCAAGCTTCCCCCATCCTACATCTCCTTAATTATTGGCCAACATCTAGTACACAATTACATGATCAACTTAAGTACAAGTAGCTTGATGATGCCAAAGAAGATCATAGATACACTCAAAATTATGCATTCCCCTATTTTAAAAAGAGTGGTCTATTTTGATGGCATGATAGTCAAAATTATAAGAATCATCAAATATTTGAATCTTACACTACATACATTCCCAAGTCTCTCAATTACGTAGGATATCGTAGTTATTGACTTACCTCCCTAATTCTCCATTTGCCTCTCCTGAGACTTCATAGTAAAGATGGGTGGGTATTTATCTTTAGATTGGTCATATATGATAATAAGAACTAGATACAAGACTAAGGTAACCATCAGGGCTAAACTAATCTTCAAAATACATGTTAAACCATACTCTTCTATCCTAATTGAATTAAACTATGTAATGTTCAATCATGAGGAGAATTTGATTCTCCATGAGGTTGCAACACCACTTGAAGAGATCTCAAATGATTTTCTAGCTGAATAAGCACACGAACATTTTGAATGTGATCCATATGATAACCTAGAGGAGATAGGTCTATTTACATACTATATTTTAGAGGAATATTCTATGATACCCAAAATCATAAATGTGTTGGAGAACCCTGAGGGTACATGGCAGTTGTACTTTGATGGTTCCCAAAGTAAAAATGGCATTATAATTGGTGAGATGTTAGTCTCACCTAAAAATTAAAAATATTTCCATGCCTTCAAATTAAAATTCATTTTCATGAACAATGCTACAACATATGAGGCACTAAACCAAGGCCTTTAGCTTGCACAAAAGAGAGGAATCGAGATACTATAGGCATTAGGTGATAGTGAACTGGTTGTCAACCATGTAAGGTCATAAATAATGAACAAAAATGGTGTAATGAAAGATTAAAATCATAGAGTATGGGATATGATTGAAAGATTCAATGATTTCAATATTATTTCCATACCAAGCTCATAAAATATAGACACAGATAGACTCGTAACCATAGGTGTGTAGTATGACCTTTCATGTAATATAATGAAGTATTCTAAGTAACTCATCAAGATCATGGTTAGACAATTAGTTCCTAACAACACTAAAAATTGGAAGGTGTTTGAGAACTATAAGCAGATCATCAATTTACTATAAGATGATGTAGATTTTTGTGCTGAGAACTAGGCATAACTACAAGCCCAATAGTAATATTAAGTCATCCAATTAAAGGGAAACAAGCTGCTAAAAGGGATAGTCACCATAGAAATAATCTTTAATTATAATGAACAATTCAAAAGATAAAAGTGAATCATGATAGCAAAAGAGGAATTCTCTACATAGGTAACCATTTTAGAAGGAAAGGCCCTAAAAGCCAACAAGGTATGCTCCCCACTAGAAATTAAGAGCTTCATTGAACTCAGTAGGAGATATGATGATATTTTTGCATGGATATATAATGACCTTAAGGGATTTGATCTAGGCTTAACACAACATACCATTGAACTCAACCCTGATGCACAGCTAGTTTCCTAGAAGTAGAGGCCAGTCAATCTAAAGCTTGAGCCATTGATGAAAAAGGAGCTCTCAAAGCTCATTAAATATAGTATAATAATTCCAATTAAGCACTCCTTATGGGTCACTAGCTTAGTCCCAATGCATAAAAAGAATGGAGAAATCCATTAATATGTGGACTTTAGATACCTGAACAAGGTTTTCCTTAAAGAGCAATATCCCCTTCCACTAATGGATCAAATCCTAAAAATGGTCACAAGTGCAAAAATATTATTTTTGATGTATGTTTACTTGGGATACAACTAGATTCTAGTGCAAGAATGTGATTTTTAAAAAATAACATTCACCACTAAGTGGGGATCCTTGGCCTACCAATGGATGAAATTCAGTTTGACAAATGTAGGAATAACCTTCTAAAGAGCTATGGATATAGAATTTAAGGAGCTCATCAACAAGGTCATCTTGGTTTACCTCAATGACATAACTATTTTTTACAAGTGTGCAAAAGATCACTTAGGCCATCTAGAGCAAGTATTTGAAAGCTGTCAGGAGTTCAAAATATATTTGAACCTTAACAAGTGTATCTTCATAGTTTATAAAGGAACTCAACTTATTAGGGCACATTATTTCTAAAGAGGGACTCATAATTGATCTAGAGAGAGTCAAGGCTATCTCATCTCTCCTTATCTCAAGTCACAGTAAGATTCTCTATGGATTCTTAGGAAGAATCAAATTTGTCAAAAAATTCATGTCTAATTTCACCACCCTAACCAAACCCCTCACTATGATGCTCAAGAAGAATGTTGCATTCAGATGGAAATGTGAAGGCAAGGATAGTTTTAAAGCCATCAAGTGTGCCATCACATAGGCTCCCACATTGATCAATCCAAATTATAGCAAGGATTTTATCCTTTATACATTAGGTAGGATTGAAGGCATCTCATATATCCTTACACAAAAAAACAATGATCATTTAGAGCAACCTATTGCATTCTTCAACTAGGTGTTGAAATATTATGTTGCATAGCGTCAATTTTTTGTGCAAATCTTGAAGTGATTTCTACATGCATAGTTCTTGTTTCCTGGAAACATAAAATACTTTCATCCATAAGATTATAGTTATGTGTTATAAATTATAAGTGTAATTATAGCTCCATGTATTCAGTGATAAAATAGTTAGGATATAACATGTTTGAGAAACATTTGCAAAAAGTGGTAGCCATTATGTAGAAGTTTCCAATCTTTACATCTTAACATTTACTCTATTACACATCAAAAAATTTATAGGTTCTAATTTATTCACAAGATATTATTATTTAATGTTTTTTACTTGTGAAAGTACAGTATAGACAAGTCCATGTCACTTGACACCAGCAAGATCAAATGCTAATTCTTCCATTGTGAGTCCTTTTGATCTATGTATTATTCAAGCACATGTTATCTATACTATAAATTTCTCTTTCACCATGGCCATAATTTTTGTAATGTAATTTTTCCTCAAGATTCTTTTTATTGTAATCCAGTTTTTGGCAATCTGGTCATTATAAAATCTCTACATTTTTGTTGCAACACTCTAGTATTAATATCATTTAATTCTATCCAAACTATGTCTACTTGTCCAAGTGTAAAATGCTTGATAATTCCATTAGCACCATTCACCAATCCATCGTTTATATCATAGTTTCCATAATTCAATTCCACCAATATGTTTGGTTTCAAAATAATTATATCAAGCAATAAAAGGGTGATGGAGTATAACATGGACATCCAAGTCACAAAGCTAGTACAAGGAAAGGGACTTTGTGAAAAATTGGCTGAAGTATAAAAGTTTGGATATAGAATAGTCTTGGTATCACATAAAAAGGAATTAATAATCTAGGAAGTTACAACAAATTGAACATAAAATATGATGACCTTTCTTTAAATTGGGTCATACCCATTTAGATTAAATAAAGTCGAACACAAGCATTTTAGGTTGTAGGCCATTCCCTATATACTTATCAAGGATGCACTTTTCTGGAAGGATCCCAATGGAGTCCTCTTAACGTGTATGGAATCAAATCAAGTAAGTATAATTATTTAAAAATTCCATGATGTCCCTACAGGAGGCCAGTATTCACCCAAGACCACTACTACAAAAATCATGTGATCTAGCTATTATTAGCCAACTCTATTTAAATATGCATACACATACATGAAATTTTTTAATAAATGTGGCTTATTCATAGGAAAATAAAGGCTAACATCCTTATCAGTGTGCCCAATACAAGGAAATAAACCCTTTGCCAAGTGGGGCTTGGATTTAATAGGCATGATTAACCTACCATCAAGTGATGGACATAAATGGATTCTCATGACCATGGACTATTTCACAAGGTAGATGAAAGTAGTAGTACTTAATGAGGATAATGAGACATCCATATGATAATATATGAAGCCATTATAACAATATTTGATGTCCCATCCACCATTATGTTTGATAATGCATTGGCTTTCCTTGGAACTAGGATAAGTGAATGGGCCATCAAACATAACATCTATTTGAGTGCCTCATCAAATTATTACCCTCAAGGTAATGGTTTGGCCAAGTCCATGAATAAGAATTTGGTTTTCATAATAAAGAGGACCATAGAAGATAATCAAAAAACTTGGAATTATTAAGATCATAAACTCCCTTTGGGTTGATCAAGTCACACCTAAGAGAGTGTTGGGAAATTCACCCTTCATGTTAGTCTATGGAAGGGAGGCTAAATTTCCCACATCTCTTGATTTTACTTCATTGGATCTTACCCATCATTTATAATTACTTGTAAGTGATCCCTTCATAGTAAGATTAGTAGAGATAATAGAGCTTGAAGAGACTAGATTACAAGTTGCACACACTATGGAGCTCTAACAGGCCCAGATGAAGATAACTCTTGATAAGAGGGTTGCTGATAAAATTTTCTAGGAAGGAGATTTAGTGCTTAAGTGGGATGAAAACAAAGAAAAAGTTGGAAGGCATACTAAGTTTGACATAATATGGACTAGTCCATATACTGTAACCAACCAAAAATAATCCAACCCTTTCCAACTTGATAAATTGAGTGGATAAGAACTCACTATCCTATTTAATGGGATCTATCTCAAACACTATCTCCATTGATTCTTGTATAAATTACAAATAAGTAGATTAGACATTTTTTCATTTCCCTAAGTGCTTTATGAACCTTATTTTAAGATAGTTTCATTTCCTTTAAGAATTTATGTTTAGTGTTTCTCTTAACTTATGTATCTTTCCTCTAAGGACCTTGGCATAGTTCTTAGTTTTGTTAGGAGGGTCTCAATTCACTCTAAAGTCAAGGATATAAATATAGTGCATTTATAGTAAAATGGACCAAAAGTTTCAAAGAATATGCGCCCAATGGATCAATTCAAAGGTGACTAAATTCTTACTTATTAGGCAAGTGGTCCATAGAGGTCTCCATAAGTTTTGAATTTCTATGTCACCTCAAGTTTACACAGAGCTCACAAAATCCCTATAGAATATTTATGCACCTACAAAGTGTCAATTTGTTTTAAACAAGTCATGTGTAGATTCCCCCATCTGTGCCCATGCTTAAGGTAGTTAGTGTATATCTACACATCAAATAATTAACATCTCATTTTCACAAAGATTTCATAATTCACACACCACATAGGAATCCTTCATCACATGAGCCAAAGTGGTGTGCAGGCTCAAGGATGCAGATCTCAAATCTTTAGGTATAGGTAAAGGTGCATAGGAAGTAGTTCTAAATTTTAAGAAATGCACCCAAGATCTTCTATATTTATGGACATTCCTATTCAAAAGAGTCCCTATACCTTTGGGATGAAGTCTTGCACTAAATTGTAGAGTTTCACTTATGTGATGTCATACATTATAGACTATAATATATGTTTCACACATACTACTTCATAGACTGATGTGGATCCCTAGTGTAAAGCAATGATGTGGCAGTTTAGAGGAGGCCTACATAGTGAATTATAGGTGGTATCAAGGTATAAAGAGGTAGCTAGAAAAGTAGTTAAGTAGATTCAAAGTCTTATTAGGATAAGTAAATGCAAAAGTAGCAGTCAGACAATAAAATATAAGTACACGCCTTTAGGAATGGTGTTAGGGTTCTTTTTGGATCCACATGTGTGTGTTAGAGTAAATGTAAAAGTATAAGTTAGATAATAGAATATGAGTACACACCACCCTTTTAACTTTTCCAAGGATATTTTACTCTAACACACACATGTGGATCCAAAAAGAACCCTAACACCAAATCCTAAATCCAAATCACTAGATAGAATTCAAGAATTATGGGTGTGAAACAATAATAATATTTAAAAAAATCTATCTTCCAACCCAAGTGGTACATTAATTATAAAATAGTTTGATTTTATAAAATTCGTATTCTTCATTGTAAAAAGGGTTGACATTTTTAGGCAAACTCACACTACCAAAATTTTCCCTCTGAGAGCACTTATGTTGGTTAAACCTTGCATGTTAATGAGAATTAATTTTACCTCTCTATGTTATTCTTATACCCTATGTGTTATTTTCATTTGTTGATCCTTGTCTATGGGTAATATTTACCCCTACCATTGTTATCCATTCCCAACCCCTCTATTTTGAACTCATAACTCACTTATGAGTCATATCTTATGCACATTTGAGTCTATGTAGGCATTTTATATGGATCATTTGTCATCCCTCTTAGTTTTTCACTACATTCCCATAATCTTATGAAAAATACTTATGTATTTAGAGTTGCCTTGGTAGAGTCTATGTGATAACGTCTTGATCTTAAATATTTGTAGTGTGGTTGTGGTAGTATGAGTGACTAATCTATTCTAGATGTATCTCATTTTATTTTACATAAAATTCTTACCTTCTTCCTCAAAAATATTAGGTTTAGATTAGTTATAGATTTACCTTTATGCTGTTTAGGTTTGTGCGCTAGTCTTAAATAAGGTGCACTTAGAATAAAAGGAATCTAGCCTACTTTGGATACTCATCCCAAGGATATCAAGGTTCCCATGCCTTGGGGGTATTCCCATCATTATAATGAGATAACCAATGATTATCATGTGTAGGTGAGTGCTAACACTTTCATTCCTAGTATTGAACACTCTTGTGCCCTATGTAAGGCATTCACACTTAACACCCTACCGTAAAATATCCTTATGTAATAAAGTATCCATAGGTGCACGTTTCAAATGAAAATATTTGATTTACACATATTTCATGATTTAAACATAAGTCAACACATAAGAGATAACTAAATTATTATAAGGCCATCAATACTATTATATAATCATCTTCTAGTCTACTTCTTACTTGTTCTATATCTATAACTGCATTTACATCAACACCAACTAAGTACATTACTTCTTTATCATTTTGATTTTTAACATAGTTGTGCTTAATATTTTAGACTATATTAGTTTAATGAATTTAACATATGTTATATATGAGTTTAGAATATAACTATATAGATATTTTATAACCATTTTATCTTAGGTTATCTCTATCCCCTTTAACCCTAGATAACTCCAATCTATAAATATTTTAGGGTTAAACACACTTGTGCTTTAAGAGATGTATTCACAACATGAGTGGTTTTTTTATGGATGTATTAATTATAGGATCACCACAATATTTGAAACATTTTATTTATTTATTTAATGAAATATAATAATCTATATGATTTTTATCCATTTTATGATGTGCACAATAGTATTTGGATCTCCTTATAGGATGTAGAGGAGGTAGTTGGATCACTTTGTTTTGAATCATTTCTCTTAGGATTTCACTTGTAATCTTAGTATCCTTTGATATAATATTTGAATTGCTTGTATTATGTTTATTTTTAAGTATGAAACCTTATTGGTATAACATTACTAGACGAAGATGAAAACATGTTATTAATACTAGCACATTTTGGATTTTGTAGGTATGTAATTTGATTTTTCAATGATGTCATCTCTTAAATAAAATATTTATTTTACTTTTATAACTCATTTATTTACCTAATCACAGTGATTATTTTCTCTTTCAATTCCTCCCAAAAATAAACCCTAGGAAGTTCATATTGAATATGTATACCCATACCATCTAGAGAAGATGTGAGAGAGGTTGAAAAAAGAATATATACAATAAGATGGGCCACCTTATCCCTTGGATTAGTGATAACATAGACCTAGATAGAGGGAAATTAGTTATCACCCTCCTTGGGGTTAGGAGGAGTAAGATGTTCTTTTTTATACATTTTAAGTGTTATAAATACTAAGATGAGAAAAGGGTAATAGAGACATATAAATGCTAGCAAAAAATATAACATGATAGGAAAAATTAGAACTAAATAACTAATGCATTCTAAAACCCTAGAGCAAGCTATGATTGAATAAGAAGACATAGAGGTTGATTTCACCAAAAGTTTAATGTTAAATTAGGAATATGTGGGGATAGGATTAATAATATATAAATAGTTCAATCACAAGTGTGATAAACTAATATACATTAGGATTTTTTAATTTTAAACTCAAATAAATGAATATTATGAATTATAAAACTGAGATATATAAAATATAAAAAGTAGAAAAATTCAAAGATGTTCAATTAATTTAATACCAAATAGGAATGATCCTTTGATGGATTTACTATATATAAGTAGATCTAGATTAGAAATAAGTAGAAAGTATGCATGATCACTAATCTATATTAGTCATTAGATTTTGTAAATTTTACTTATGTATTTGCAGACACTACTATTAGATTGAGACACTACCATCAATGCTAGTGTATGGATGTGATGCATGTGTCCAATACATAATGATGAGTGGATCTTGATGTGACTAAATTCATTGTTTTGGGTTTTATGTATCCTTTTTATTGATATATTCAAATATGGGATACAGGTTATTACTCTTTAGTAATTGATCAATCCTTAGCTCTTCACCCTTATTCACCCTTAGAATAAGTTTGTTAGAAATGGTTTAGTGACCTCATGGTGTTAAGTTGATCTCAATGACTCATTTTTCACTGATCATTTCCTATAGATTAAATAATCCAAGGATGGTGTATGCAATAAAAAATGCATTATGTCTATTAATTAATCATAGATTAGATAAGATAGATCATACCTACACTTCCAATTGGGAATACACTAGACCCGATTAGGTGATCACTTGTATCACTTATCACAACACATCATACTAGGAAGGGTTCAAAATATTAAAGTCTAACACAATCACAAAACAACCCTAATGGATTCTTTAGGTTTAAAATGTTCACTCTATTCTAATAACAAGAAATTAAAATCTAATCTAGTGCACACTAAAGCTTATGGCATAAAGTGGGGGTTAGAAATAATAAAATAAATAACTCAACTAAACATGTATTAGAAGAAATGTATTCATGTCAATGTATATATAATCCTAAATACATGGAGAGAAGAATACAAATTCATTATCTATCTACTCTTATAAAAGAGAAATAATGTTAGGAATACTTACCTTTGAAGATAAACCTGCCAAGCCTCAATCTTTCCCTTGGCCAAGGTGCTTCACAAGAGATTGGTGTGGTATGTAAGGATAACCAAGATGAATCATCTCTTGGATACACAAACTATCTAAGCATCTAAAATACTTATCCATATGACAAGATCCATATCTCCAAAGAAAGTATGGAACCCTAAGCTTTATTCCTCAAGTATAATGGTCAATAAGCTGATATTTATTCACACTTCTTTGCTAATAATTCTTCTCTTATGAAAAGGTGGGAAATGACCTTGTATATATAGGTAGATCTTACCTTAAATTCTCCCAAGAATGCTTACTATATAGGGTCAACCTAGTTGACCTATTGTTTTTTTAGGGATAATTTACTAGGTTTGTGTTAGGTTAGCTAGAAGGCTAACAAACCAAGAAAGTAAAGAGTGCCCTTAAACCGTATTAGGTCAACATAGTCGACCCAGCATAACTGATAGTCAAAAAGGATGTTAAATCAAGAAAAGAAGGAATGGAAAGATGAAAAGACTAGAATAGGTAGGATTGAGAAGAACAAGCTTAGGGTAAATGGTTTTAGGAGACAAGTGTGTACATGGAAAGTGGCAAAAGGAACAATAATCTTATGAAGCATCGATGGTCTACCCACCCCTTTTTTGGTGTACCCCATAAGGCATGCACTCAGAGATATTGAGACTCGATAGGTTCTTATAAGATACAAAGTGTCATTAATCAATAAAATTTTGAAAATATTATGTGTATACATATGCCCCACTCAAAGCTCATCATGTGTCACATAAGTGCAACACGAGATGGTGCTTTGAGATAAAACATGATAACACATAATGTTGATGTTAAGTAAAGTTTAGTACATAAAAAATAAGATAAATAAAAGGATTGAATTAAAAAACACATACATTTAACTTACCTTAGTGTCATAGATAAATATGGAGATTGTAATAAATGTGAAGGTGTCCAATATAGAGAATACTAGACAAACCTATAGAAGTTAGTACAAAAATAGCCAAAAATCAAAAAAAATGGAAGATAGGTATATTATTGTGTAAAATAATTTCTACATCATCATGAATCCAATGCATTTTATGGTTTTGAAAATAGATGAGTAAAAACAAAGATATAAGCAAAACAAGGAATCTGGAGGACAATAATTGAAAGACTTGCATTTTGAAAAGGTGTTTTAAAATAGGGGAAAAGACAAGTCATTTGTCATTTTGACTTGTGAAGCTAAGAAAAAGAGATCTAGAGAGAAAAAGATCCCTTGAGAGAAATCAAGCTAGGATGGCGAGGAGATGACATGCTAGACAAGGAAAGGCTCCAGAGGTGGTAACAGATGCACTATAGGTATGTATCTGAGAATCTCAAACCAATTTTTGAAATTTATATTGAATTAAGTGATTTTTTAGTAATTTTTAATTTTAAGCATTTCTATATGTCAAAATGAAGCAAAATTAGATTCTAGGGGTAGTAAATATGAAGATAGGAAATGGGTTTGAAAGATTCAAGCAAAAAGCAAGAATTTTGAACATTTTTAAGAAAATGCAAGGGGTCAGTAGGCAAAAAGCACTGGGTCAACCCAGTTGACCCAATAGGCTAGAGAATAGGTAGAATCAACAGTGCTAACCCAGTAGGTATGGGTCAACCCTATACATTATATAGGCTAAGGGCCTAGTTTGTGGTTTTGAGGTGGTCTAAAAGGTCTAGAATGGAAACTAAGCACTAAGGAGGGGAAAATAAGGGGGTTAACTTAGATTTTTGAGTCAACCAGGTGAAAATATATAAATTTTTTGGTCAAAATAGTTTGACCAAAGAGATAAGAAGATACAAAAAAGTGTGCAAAAGGTTGAAAGAGGGTTAGAATGGCCCGAAATGACCAAGGAAGGTCAAGAAGGATCGATAAGGCTAAAAGTAAGCTAAAATGAATAAAATAAGGTAATGTAAGCTTGTTTTTAATATATAAATGTAAAAAGAATATACATGATATGGAATAAATGATACATCCTTTTTTGTTTCTTGGGTGAAGGGATGTCAAATATTTTAGAGACTTGTAGATGCAACATGGTTACTAGACTTAGTAAATAGGTTATCAAATGGAGATAGGGCTAGACTAGGATCCATAGGTCTAGGTGGCATAGTAGAGATATGTCACATCCCCCTCAATGTTGACCTGTTAGTCATGTTCCTTAGTTTTTGGGAATAATTGAATAACACGTTTAAATGGGAGGTGGATATCATGTTGGAGGATGCCCATGTTATCCTAGGGCTACTTATAGTAGGAGTGTAGGTGGCTGTAGGGATATTATATAGTCTACAGGAGAGGAGAGCCTTATCCATGTGGGTTATAGGCTTAGAGATGATACTACTAGGTAGGAGAGTGAGTATGTTTGATGTCTATACATCATAGATTTTGGATATCTAGAAGGCTGTGATAAATGTTGTGACATAATGGTTGTTATGTCACAAGTCAGATGATAAGGTACCACTATTTGCGGTAACCTTGAGTAGGATTATATTGGAGGAGTGAGTTATATATGACCTAGGTTTGATCATTTGGGTCTAACTAGTACATGATATGTATGAGATACTAGCTAGAGGGTAGAGGACCATGGGATCAATCATATTGTTAACAATTTAGATCTATGAGAGATGTATTATGTACAAGCTAGCTGGGTTGCCCCATATAGTCAATGATAAGTTACCTCAGGTGTGGAGATGGAGGGAGGACTAGGTAGCATGATCCATGCCCCACATGTTAGTGTTTTAGTTTATGAGATGTGTAGACATCATGTGCAAACTATACAAGCACATAACAACTACATGGGTGAGCTAGGACATAGTTGCACTAGAGACACAAAGGATAGAGGTAATTAGACACTACTTTTAGTAAAGAGAGCCACATTTAATGGCATATATGCTAGGGCATATGGACCTACCTAATCTAGGGACATTGATATTGATGCTCAAGTAGTAGGTTCGGCATGTGAGGGAGCCACAAGGGAGGAGAGGATTGGGGCCACTTGTAGTGAGGCTGATACTAAGGCCTTGTCAAGAGTGACCCTAGACTGGTCAATCATGATAATGAATTGAGAAAGAAGATAGGGATGTATAGGTAGAGATACTATATATACCACTACCATTTCCACATCAAGATGAGAAATGACCGCCTAGGACATGGTGTCAATGGAGGCAGGAAGTATAGGAGAGAGTGGAGACTGTTACTAGCCTAGATAACCCCATAAGTGAGGTAGATGAGATGATAAAGAGACCACTCAGATGGAATTTATGACTAACATGAGCCATGACAGTCAAGTTTGAGTTGAGGAGGTAGCCTATAGAAGAGGTGCTAGGAGGTCATGTAGATGGGGAGACTATGTTAGGTGGTTATGTGGATGGTGAGACCATAGTAGCTGAGATATAGATAGGTAAAAAGATATTGTTAAATTATTGTTTATATTTTTGTTTAGATAGATAGATAGATATAATGAGATATGATAGTGATATAATATCCATCTTGTGTGCTTTTATAGGTGTAGGTGATGAGGAGGAGGAGAGATGGGGGTCCCTAACGAGGGGAGCACTCCATGACATCCTAGATGAGACTCTATAACCATACAATCTCATAACACTAGAGGATATAAGTGTACCATCTACCCCATCTCAGGTGATTTAGTTCAGATTAGCTAGAGATGCAATGAGGAAAATATGGCATAGAGGGAGAGGGTGCAACCACTATTACTAATGGTTGTTGGGGAGATACAAGCATGAAAGTCCCTATCATATGAGAGAACTACACATTTAGATATAGTAGCATAAATGATAGATATCTGGACCTAGCTAATTGAGTCACAGATTTGATCAGCACACTCATAGGGATTGGTAAAGGGATTGAGATCTTGAATGGCCTCCTTATAGTGTATCATTTAGAGGGGTCAGATCAAGGCCTCAGTAAGTAGCATGGCTAGGCCATGAGATAGATAGGATGGGACCCATCCATATAGTTGAGGCATTATATATGGTTGCATTTATGGTATCAAAGTCATGATATATATTTGTTTTTGGATGTGTATGTTTTCATCATGGTTGATTTTGATTGTTTATTATGGTTGAGGTTGTGGATGCTTAGGATATATTTCTTTCTAGCACATGTATTTAGATTTTTTATACATGCTATAGGAAATATATGATATGATGTTTCTTTTCTATCATTATAAAAGACATGCATGGTTAAAAATAAATAGGCAAAAAGTACTTGGCAAAATATAATCAATCAAGAAAATGTACTACACACTATTTAAAACTAGAAAATGTGTAATAACAATAAATGACTAAGTATAAAGAACCAAGAAAATGGCAAAACAAGATGGTAAAAAGGTAATTTTTTTTTAAACCAATGTGAAAGATTTTTGCACCAAATTAAAATAAGTAAAATCATACTAATATCGCATTGAGAACTATAAAAAACAAAGTAATAAAATGGAAGGTATGCAGAAGGGCAAAAATGGTAATAAAAAAATTAATTAAGTTAATAAATCATAAATAATCATGTTAGGAAACATGAAAGAAAAAAAATAGCAAAAGATTGGTCTTAAATTTATCACACTAATTCAAGCTGGGAAGTATGAAAAATTCAAAAAAATGGTTGAAATCTTACATGCACACAGAAAATAAGAAGATAAAAAGGTGAAAGAAAAGTGAAATAAGCATAAAACATACTAAATATCAAGATGGGAAGCATGTAAAATGACATGTAACTTCATAATCAATCAAATATTATCTCAAATTTGACTCATGTAATTTGGATGGTGACTTGGGTATTTAAAGATTTTGTGAGGAGGGTTGGGTCCTATCCACAGTCTTACACTACAACTCAATAAAGAGAACACCACTAGGGTGGAATAAATAGGAAAATTAGGTAATCAAGGATGTGGGTAATAAGAAGTAAAATATGGTAATTTGTGAGGATAGTTAGGTCCTATCTATGGTCTTACAAAGCAACTTGTAAATGAAATCCCAAGGGAAGTGATTAGTTTACCAAATAGAAAATCTCAAGAGGAAAAATAAGGTAAATAAATAATGAAAAAGGGAGTGTAAAAATCAAGACTTATGCATCTTATGAGAAGACCTTAGGAGGCAAGTGGCATACTAAGGATATGAGAAGACACTAAGTGACTAGTGGTCATCTATGTACAAAGGAAACCTACTTGCTATAAACACAAAGATTTATAGGCAAATATGCATGCTACTAAGATCAACTCATAATGGTAAATCAGTACAAGGAAAATTAAAATGGACCTACCTTCCCATGGCATGTTCTCCACTATTTAAGACCCCTTATAGAACCATTGATCTACTGTAAATATTGGGTACTTACATGAGAAAATAGGTAAAACTAAAATATTTTTTTATTCTCCTCTTCTAATCTACTTACCTACCATACCCCAAAAGATCTCGGCTTTACCATGAGGCAAACTATGGAGTTTAATCTTTGACTAGAAGAAGGAGATGTGATTTGAATCACATGTTTTAGTGTGATTATACTTTTTTTTTTAAAATTGCCTTTTGATATTATTTTATGTTGTTTAAATGATTTGTATTTTAACTTTATTTTAAAGGCTTTTTAAGATTCCTCTTCTATATGGATTTATAATGACCAATCATGAGAGAGATAGTGATACACACAAATGAGATGCATTCTAAGACTAAAGGAAGCTAAGTAACCAAAGATAAACACTGATTAGGACACTTAAGCTTGAAAATGAACTAGCATGTGATCTCAAGTCTCAACCGTGTATATGCTTAGTTTTTGGAAAAAAGGAACAAGGAAAAAGGATATCCCAAGGTGGATTGATAAAAGGAGATAGTGATGAGATAGATTATTTGCTAACTGATCACATGATAAAGGGAGATAATAACCAAGAGGAATAGGGTAAGTATAACAAAATCACCATGATAAATTATCTATGAAAAATAAGGATAAGAAAGAGAAACAATCATAAAGATACAAGAAGAGAGTTTTGAAAAAAAACTCTAAGAAAAATGAAAGGAAAGCAATGATAAAACAAAGATAATCATATGTAAACATATAAAAGGTAAGATAAGCAAGATATAGTATAATAAGTAAGAAATCATCATATAAGATAATCATAAATTTAACGTAGTGTCAAATGATAAAATAGATAGAAATAAGATTAGAGAGAACATCCAATCTAAATATAAATGAGAAAGCACCATGCATATGCTCATAAATACTGTTAAATCTATCCACACACATTATCCAATACATCAAATAGGTCTCTATGAAGATGTAATCAAACTGCTACTAATGTTTCATCAATCTTCAATAAATAATAGGAAAATACTTATTTTTTGATCTCCTCAACTAAAAAAGTAGGGATTTTCAAAGGTTCATGCTGAGGAGGAAAACTAGGCTAAAATTGGTTAGGAGAATGCATGGGAATAGGATCTATGGGAGGAGAAGAAATCACTAGTGGAGAAGGATCCACAAGTGAAGGACTCATGAGTGTAGAAGGATCCATAGGGGAGGGAAGGTCCACAGGTGAAGGAATTATAGGTGGAGGCATAGAAGGTGGTTAATGGACCACGGGAAGTGATGAAACCACTGGCGATGGAACCATATGAGAAGAAGGAGGAGCCTTCTTGTAGGAATAACCTATGGGATGAGTGGTAAAAGGTTATGGAATGGCTATAAGTTGATCTTTGAGATGTTATTATAGGATGTGATAATGATCAGTGGGATGGGTGCTTTAAAGATGGAATAGACAATATACCTCACCATACTTGGGAAAATATTTACGAAGTACCTTTGAAGGATATATGGTTTTATCTAATGATGGGGAAGAAGGATGCAAGGTATCAAGATATTATCACAATTTTTGACAATGAGTAAAATATTGGTTATCTATTATATGGAAGTAACATGTATGCTTGTGAGTGGTTTTAGTAGAAACACTCATAGAAGGAGGTATAATATGAGTGGAAGAAGCTAGAGCACTCATCATCCCATTTTGTGGGTAAAGAATCCATCTTAGGTAAGGGAAGCAAACCATCACCAAGGGAAGGTGATGATGAGGAAGGAATGAAACTAGGCTCAATGGAAAGAGTGATAACATCAAAAGCAGGGATAGGCTCAACAATAGTAGAAGTGAGAATAGGATCAACTATAATAGGAGAAAGAAGAGGCTCAATTATATCAAGCTTTATTGACAGAAGAGAGGGATCTATAGAAAGTATAATGAGGGTTGTACTAACCTCAGGGGTCAACTAATGATGGGAGTTAGGGAACCTAAAAAAGTCGCAAGGCCCGATCATAGCATGATCCATGAGCATAGTCCTACATGTCTCTTCAAAAATTGAAGGTGTTGATGCCATCTATACCCTAAGATAAAGGGGGGAAATGCAAAAATTAGGAACTATAAATGAATTAAAATGATGAGATGCATGAAAATACTCAAGTAAATAAGAATAATAATGGACAATCTCAGTGTCATGAGCTTGGACAAAACCACCTAATAATGGATCGTCTAAGGAATAGCCAAAATAGTAATCTAGGGTGTGAAGATTAATGACATAGGTAGGGATAACCTTATCATCTAAGGAATCATGGTGCATAGAATGCCTAATCTTGGTCAAGACTACAGGAATGTCATCAAAAGGAGGTTTGTAAGAATAAGGTTGTAAGGAAGTAGGAAGTTATGAGATGAGATGAGGCAAGAAGTCAGAAGTTTTGATCTTTAAATTAATCTCATCTAGATCATCATCATTAGAATGTAAAAGATTAGGAGGAATGTTACCAATGAGTTCAAGATGCCCATTATAATCATAGGTTAAATTAATAGGAAAGTTGAGATGTTGAGACTCATAAAATGGAACACTTGGTAAAGGATCAAGAGTAGGAATCTTTAAGATATCATGATCTTAAAATTATTTGAAATTCTAAGGGTTAGTATCACCTTGAATCCTGTAAATGGATCAATTGTGAGTGAATTTAACACATTGGTAGGTAGAAGAAGTGATGTCTCTCATGAGGTGAGTCTATGACCTACCAAGCAAGATGTTATACAAAAGGCGGAAGTAAAAGATCATCTCCTTCACATGGATGGTGATAGGTGGAATGGTATTGGGAATCTACACACAACCTAGAGGAGACATTTACCTTCTATCATATCCTTGGAATGTGCTACATGTAGACTTCAAATTGCATTCAGAATACCCAAGAGTCTTAATGAAATCAAGAGAAGTGACACAGGTACTAGAACCCTCATCAATCAATGCATGCTTGACTTGGATATAACTGATTTGGATGCTAATGAATAAAGGAAGATCATCCACATGAAGTAGAATCTCTTCAAGAATCATAAAATCTATGGGAAATTTTATGGAAAGATAAGAGTCTATAATCTCATCAACTTTGATATACATCTCTTCACATTGTTATAAAATACTATCTTTAGAATTAGATAAAGCTACCTGCCATCATATTAAAGTCAGACAAGGGACATTCATCTCGAATAGGAATTACATGAGGAAGTTTCTATGATGTGAAGAAGTCCTCATAAGCTCAAGGAATGGAATTTGGGATGGGAGATTAATGAGATCCACAATAGGATCCCATTCATCATATCCCATAAGAAGGTTGTTAGATATAAGTATGTAATGGTTAAGGATATCCTTGGAAGGAGGACCCGAAGTACATTGGAATTTTTGTTGATAAGAAGAAGAAGGCTTGGAACAAGGTGGTGACTCATGTTGAGATGATGAACTATTTGGTTTAAGTTGATTTTGAGAAGGAGAATAAGAAATGTTAGTAGAAGCTTGATTATCATTAGCATTGGAAGATGATGGATGAGTGGTAGAAATAGTATGGGATGTGTTATCCAAGGGAGAATCATAAATTGGATCATCAAAAGTGATAATATCTTCTTGCCCTAACTCATTTAAATGATTTGGAGAAGAATCTTAGATAACATGATATGTCTTATGGGATGCAGTGTAGATATGTTAGGAATGAATGAAAGCCACCACCCTTCACATATTAGTCATGTTAACCACATTTTCTTTGGAAATTGGTTCAATAAGACTTACTACGTTATTAGTGCAAGGTGTGGGCTTGTCTTGATTATCTTAAATTAGATGATGATTAGGTAAAGGATCCTTATAGATAGCCAAATGAACATTTTCTTGATTTAAGGCTTGAGTTTTGTCATTTGATTTATAGTCCTTGAAAGTAATCTCATAGGCTTATTGATGCTTACAGATAATGGAATCATGATTAAAATTAGGTCCAAGAAGAAAATCCATAGATAAATTATGAATTTGTCTACAAGTCTCATGAGAATGACCCCAACTAGCATGAAACCAACAAAATTTGTTAGGATCATACCAGGATGAGTAGGGTCAAGCTCTCATGGAAGAGGCTTGGGTAGATGCTTAAGTAATTCAGTTGAGGATAAAGGTTTGTGAACACTGATGTTATCTAGTGAAAATAAATGAGGATTGGTATATTGTTGAGAAGAAGAAGTTGGTTTTGAAGAAGGGTTAGGAATGACAGCTTAAACATTATAAATGGAGTCATAAGAATTGGTAACACCATCATTGGTAATATTGTAGTTTTTGTTCTTAAGTAATAAATGAAGACTCATAGAAGGTTGGGTTGGCTCAAATTGATGCATTAGGAAATCTTGTCTTTTATCTTGGTCAATATCCTCCTCCAAGGTACATGGAGAGAATGCCAACTCGATATTGTAATTTAGGAAAAAGGGCATTTATAAAGAGATGAAAAATATTGTCATCCACCATGTTATGTTCACATTTATTTGACAAAGTTTCCTAACAAAGGTTTGGCTAGTTTAATTCGCATGTTGTTTTCAATTAATGAAATGGGCCAAATTATGTTAAGGAAGACCATAGTTTGGAATTACTCAACTAAAGAATTTACTAAGTCCTCCAAACTAGAAATGGAATGATCTCTAAGTTGATTGTACCAATCCAAGGCATCACTCATGAGGGTTTTGGATAGGATCTTGGTAGTGACAAAGGTATTTAATTTGACCCAATCCTTGTAAACATTTCCAAATGTTTTAAGGTGAAGGGTAGGATTGGTTGACCCATTATAAGAAATTGGAGGTGTTAAACCTCCTATATTAATATTGTAAATTTATAATAAATTGGTCAAATTTTGGTTATGTGTGCCCCAAGCCATTTGTTGCAGATGAGATTAAAGGTTAAGGAGGTGGTTTTGCATTCTCATCATTTGATTTGTGTTATGAGATTGAAAGGTATTAATTTGGTTTAGAGTTTATAAAAAAATTTGGTGTGTTTGATTAAAATTAGAAGCATTATAATTGGTATTTGTGTTGGTATTAGTGGCTTGGGTACCACTATTAGCGTTGATATGAGCTTGAGAAGAATTGCAAGAATTTGAGGCACTAGTGGCAAAATTTTCTTGTGAAGCAAAAGATGGACTAGTGAATGGTTGAGAGGAAAAGGCACTAGAAGTAGAATTATGTTGGGTAGAAATAAATGAACTAGTGGAAGGATTAAGAATGGTGGACCTTATGAGAGCCCACTAGCTACCATGTTAGTTGAGATACTAGGCATGGAGGTAGAAAAGGTTAGAGAAGAAGGCATGGCATAAGAAGGAATCAAAATTGAAGGAAGAGGTTGAGAACCAAAGAAAGTGGTACATCCAAATATTTTATGGAATGTAGGAGTAGGTGAATGAGGATCTTTGATTTGACCACTAATCATGACGTTGTAAATGGTAGAAGGATCTTTTCCTCTATGTTGAGGAAATTTGAAGATAAAGAAAAGGATTTCAAGAGTATACTCTAACTTAGGTTGGTTTTATACGAAAAGAGGATTATGCTGTAAATGGGTATGAGGAGGGGCCCCATAGTTCATTGTGTGAATGGTAATATGAACATTACTAGCATCCAAAAGAGGATCCCTATTCTATCTATGGAAGACCTTATTAGGATTGGTAAATTTCATCATGTCTATTGACTATGACTTGATATCATCACTAAATAGAAAGTCCATGATGAAGGAGAAAGAAGAGAGATGAGAAATAAAAGGTTAAAATAGGTGATTGAACTATTACAAGGTCGACTGGGTTGACCCAATATAGAAACAGGGACTGTAAAACTATACATGGTCAACTAGGTTGATCTAGTATAGTTTATAGAAGGCAAAAAAATCACTGGGTTGATTGGGTTGATATAGTACATAAAATAAGTAAGTTAAAAAGTTTTAAAACATATTGAAAAATGAAACAAGCTAATTTTAAAATTAATTAAAATCAATAAGTACTAAAAGGAAACAGATAACCAATTGGATTAACATTGGTCAATCCAATCAGAGAAAACAAAATAAAATCTTGTACTAACACTAGATATGAAAGCTTTTGCACACATAATTGAGAAAAGAGAAATAAAATAATTTTAAAATTAAAGGTAATTAATTGGTCAACCTAAATGTTAATTAGATTATTAAGAATGGTTTTTAATGTGATGGAAAATTGGCTATAAGCAAGGTAATAGATAGTAATCTAAGGATGGTTTTAGGTAGTTTGGGCTAAAAGGGACTATAGTGGAAATGATATAGGATTAGTATTAAGGTCTACCCCATCACTTCAAAATCACAATGATAAGGGTGTTAGGTGCTTAGCCAAAATATACCATTAATGACGTTTTATACTTGACCAAAACATCAAGTTGGCTTCCCCCTTGGTGATGAAATCCAAGTAGGTTGGCCTAGGGTAGATAAATTTTAAATTATTTGTTTATGTTTTTGTGATTTGGGCATGTGCACATAAAATAGAAATAGTGAAACTAAGTGTCTAATTAAAAAACCCCTAATTAAACTATGTGAGATATTTTATGCATGTAATCAATAGGAAAAGAAATGTGTGAACTAATTACTAGTAGATATGAGGTTAATTCCAAATTTGAAACAAGGTATAGTGTTGAAACTATATGCACAAAATATATAATAGTGTTGACAAGGTTGAACCTATACTATGGAAGCAAAGTCTGAAAATGAACTGGGTCAGTAGTGTTGATCTAGTTATTTTAGACAACACATAGAACACAGAACTGGGTCAGTAGTGTCGATCTAGTTGACTATGCAAGGGAAATTTTGAAGATTTTAAACTATGAAATGAAAGATATAAAGAAAAGAAACATATAAGTAGAGAGGAACCTTAGTAGATCAGAGATGAAATGAAGAATATTGTTGGTCTAGAACCTAGAAGTATGCTTAAGAAACCTACAAATTGGGTTGATAGTATCGATCAAGTTGTATAAGAACTTGTTGAAAAGTGTTGAACTATGAAATTTCAATTGGGTCAACCTAGTAGGCTAAACTAGGTGTCTAAAAGACTATAAACCTATACTGGGTCAACTGGGTTGATCCAATTCCCTATTCCTACAACTTGCACATAGAGAAAAATTTGGGTCGATAGAATCGATCTAGTATCCCAAAATATATAATAAAATTGATGATCAAAATAAACAAAATAAATGAAGCAAAAAGTAAACAAATCTTGCAAGGGTTAGTTCATGTTGGGTTCACCAAAATGTATGCAATCAGAAATGTATCATGTCTATGAATTAATCCTAGATCAAATAAGATAGATAACACTTACACTTATGATTTGGAAGACACTTGTTAAGCATGAGCATGACCAATATGTGGATATGTTAGACCCGATTATGGGATCACTTGTATCACTTATCATAACACATCATGCTAGGAAGGGTTCCAAATCCTACAGTCTAACACAATCACACAACAACCCTAATGGATTCTTAAATTTTAAAACATTCACTCTATTCTATAACAAGAAATCAAAAGCTAATCTAGTGCACACCAAAACTTGTGGCATAAATTTAGGGTTAGAAACAATAAAACAAATAACTAAAGTAAACATATATTAGAAGACATATAATCACATCAATGTATATGGAATCCTAAATACATGGAGAGAAGAATAAAAATGCATTATCTATCTACTCTTATAAAGGAGAAATAAAGCTAGGAATACTTACCTTTGAAGAAGAACTTGCAAATCCTCAATCTCTCCCTTGGCCAAGGTGATTCACAAGAGATTGTTGTGGTATGTAATTATAACCAAGATAAATCAGCTCTAGGATACACAACCTATATAAACATCTAAAGGACTTCTCCATAAGATAAGATTTGTATCTCCAAATAAAGTATGGAACCCTAAGCTTTATTACTCAAGTAGAATGATCAATAAGTAGATGTTCATTTACACATCTTCACTAATCATTCTTATCTTATAAAATGGTGAGAAATGACATAGGTGGATCTTACCCTAAATCCTCCCAAGAATGTCAATTGTATGGGGTCAGCCCAATTGACCTGGTGTGTTTTTGGGGATAATTTACTAGGTCTACGCTAGGTCGGCTGAAAGGCTAACAAACCAAGAAAGTAAAGAATGCCCCTAAACTGTATTGGGTTAACCCAGTCAACCTAGTACAATCGATAGTCAAAAAAGATGTTAAGGCAAGAAAAGGAGGAATGGAAAGAGAAAAATACTAGAATAGGTAGGATTGAGAAGAAAAAGCTTAGGGTAAATGGTTTTAGGAGACAAGTGTGTAGATGGCAAGTGGCAAAAAGAACAACAATCTTATGAAGCATTGATGGTCTGCCTACCCCTTTCCTGGTGTACCCATTAAGACATGTACTTATAGATATTGAGACTCGATAGGTTCTTTCAAGATATAAAGTGTCAGTAATCAATAAAAGTTTAAAAATATTATGTGTATACAAATGGCCTTAGACTTATGTAATTTTCCCCTATGTGTGAGCATGTGTGTGCACAAGGGGGAAATATACTATATGAAGATGCATATAGTGATCTATATTGTAACTTAAAAATATCACTTATGAGATGCTCTTTGAATGTTTTAGACCTTTGTATGATTTTTTCTATGAGAGATAAATACATAGGGATGAAGAAGGCAGAATAACTCAGTTGTGTAATTGATTAAGTGAGTCTTGGTCTGTGTTTACTTGGTATTTTGATAGATGATAATGAGAAGGATTTGATATTTATTTATACCACATATTTTGAAAATATCTCATGGTAGGGTTCAATAAGACAGATATGTCAACCCATAGGTTTCAAAATATTTGAAAATTAGATGAATTTTGCAACTGGACACTAGATAAGGATCTACAAACTAATATCTATGGTAGTTTCCCTCTATGGCTAATAATGTCCAGAGGTATATAAAAAAAATTTATATCTTAAAATGATAGTGTAGGATGTTCATCATGTTTTAATACTTCTACGCAGTGCATGACACCTAGGTTGTTAGAATGAAATGGTTCATACTAAGAGAGAAGAATTTAGGCAAAATGAGATGGTGAATGTAATCCTTTCAGCATTAGGGAGGTCTATAAATTAAGGGTATATCCTTGATTGATATTGTAAAATTTTCAAGATTGAGATACTATAAATATTCAATTCTAGTATCTACATGACTCTAAACCCACTTACTTCAAACATGCTAAAAAGCTTGATGCATGGAGAATAACAATGAATATTGAGTATGATGCATCAGTAAGAAATGAAAATTAGAAATTGGTTAATCCTTTAATTTACTGTAAACCTATTGGCTACAAGTGGGTTTTTAAAATAAGTACAAATAAAATGGTTCACTTGAAAAACACAAATCATGGCTTGTTGCAAAGGTATTGATTATAGGAAAAAGGAATAGACTACAATGAAACCTTTGCACCAATAACAAAAATTAACTACCATTCAAACTATGTTGTCTTTGATAGCTCACAACAAATTGAAATTTCACCAAAAGGACATTAAAATTACATTTATAAATGGTGATCTTAAATAAATCGTGCACATTATTCAACCCAAAAGGTTAGCAGTAGATGGCTAAGAGTAAAAATTTTACAAACTAGAAAAAACATTGTATGGATTGAAACAAACCCCAAGAGCATGGTATGACAAACTCACTGAGCACTTCCTAAACATGAACTTAAAATGTTTTGAGTTTGAAGATGTAACTTTTTTTTATCAAAATAGTTGTATTTCTAGTGGTGCATGTGAATGATTTTCTCATCACAAGAAATAATGAGATATACATTGAAAATTTTAAATCATATTTGATGAAAGGATTTGAAATGACAAATCTAGGTTATCTTCATTATAATTTATGTATTAAATTGATTCACAAATCAAAGTATGTATTTATCACACAAAATAGTAAATTGAGAAAAATCAAAATGACAGATTGTACACCTCTCAATACGCCCATGAAACAAAATCTAAAAATGATATCAAAAGATACCATAAGTTTAGTAGATGTTACTAAATAATAAAACTCATTAGAAGTCTGATACATGTGACCAAAGCCAAACCAAATATGTATTTCATTGTTGGTGTTCTTTATTTATTCATGCAACAAACTAGACAAAGTATTTGGGTAGCAACAAAAATATTCATTCCATTTATAAAAGGAACACATAATTTTGGGCCTCAAATAATTCAAGGGAGGAGACTTCAAGCTAGTCAAATATTCATATTCTGACCATTTTATTGATTTTGAAGATGAAAAATTTAATTTGAGTTTTCTAATGAATTTTGGAATAATAGTTGTTAGTAGTGGAAATCAAAGAAATAATAAATGTTGATAATTTATTTATCAAAATTAGAATACATGGAAACTTCAAAGGCAACTAGAGAATTTTTTTAGCTAAGAATGATTATTTTAAATTTTTAGGAGCAACAAGGTTCATCTACACCTCTCATGGTTGACAACACATATGTATTCAAATTGAAAATAATCTATTATTTCACAACTCAACTAATCAAATCAAATCCAAATTTCATTTGCTTCAACATTATGTGAAATATGGTAGTGTAAGATTTCTACATTGTTCTACTGGAGAGAAACCAACATACATCTTGACAAAAGTGATTGAAAGAGAAAATTTTGAAAATTTCAAAGGCTTGCTTGATTTCAAAATAACCCCTACATATTAATTAGGGGATGTAATATTATTCTATATAATATTGATAATCGTAGGAGTAATTTTAGGAGATAGTTTGTCTCATAGTGGTAGATGGATAGTCTATATACAAAATTAAATAATCTTCCTAGAAAATGAAGTGAATATTAATTTGTTTGGATATAAATATTTTAATCTCACTTCATTCAATTAATGCACTAAATTTATTTTGTACCAAATTTCCTTTTTATTTTTCATCCATAATTACTAGCCTAACATTAATGGTTGTCTCATTCTTGTTAAGTCAGATTAAGTGCAAGACATTGGTGTTTTAGATCCACATAGATAAGGATGCATACATTTTATGTCCCTTTCCATTGGGTAAAGGTATGTATAAATAATAATTTTAAAAAAATACAAGTATTTTTTCTATTCTTATTAAGTATCTAACTCATGTTCATGTGCAAAACAAGACTTAGTGGTAGATCAAATACTGATGTATGTAGGGACAATGAGGATAATGTCATACAATGGATTAATGTGTAGTTTATGTCAATTAGTATAAGTAATTAGTACAGTGTGAATTATTAATATTGATTTAACTAATTTTATGTTGTTTATATTTGGTTGGCATTAATACTTAGTTTTATTATATAAAAAGGCATAATAATATCGATAATAATGATGTCGAGGAATGTAACAAGGAACTAATGAAGAGGTTGAATATACAAAGGGTTAAATGTAATGAAGGAACAAATATATATATATACTCATCATAGAGAAATTGATTGGATTATCAATTAAATCTAAAAGAATGAATGGTGAATAATTGATAAATTTTAAAAAAATTATAGTTTTACATAGATTTAATGTATTTTTAGACATTTTTAACATTACTATAGATGATATTTGTGGATTTTAGTTTTGTAAGGCTATAGTAATGGTTGTATATAGCAATGGATTTTTAAATAAGAGTAATTTTAGGAGATATTTTATCTCATAGTGGTCGATGAATAGTCTATGTAGAAAACTAAATAGTCCTCTTAGAAAATGAAGTGAATATTAATTTTTTTGGATATAAATATTTTAATCTCACTTTATTAAATTAATGTAATAAATTTTGTTTGCATCAAATTCCCTTTTTATTTTCATCCATAATTACTAGACTAACATTAATGGTTGTCTCATTCTTGTTAAGCACAATTTATAGTAATGTGAAAAATGTTTACAAATAAAGGTAATCTCATTCTTGTTAAGCATAATCATTTTTTAAATTACTATATCTTGATATAGAAGAACTTATATCTTGATTTTTCCTCTTAGTTGTGTACCTTTCCCACTTCTGTAAGCCTTGCATCTACTCTATGTTATGCAAATTGACCTATCTCTTAGTCTGACTAATCTTATGTTGATGAATTAGGCCTTATATCTTGCCTAGAATGCTTAAAATGTATTTATATTCCATATATACAAGTTCTAAACCTATACTTACTTTTCTACTTCCTAGACACTAACATCTAGGATAGACACTAACATTGATGCTAATGTCCTAACCCCACCCAAGTGTCTAGTGCCCTAAAGTCATCCAATTTGTAAATAAAATGTATCCTAATGGTTGGTATAAGTGTAGACACTCAAAAATTTCACACTTTTAGATGTCAAAAATGGCTTGAATCCCTACCCAAACCTAAGGCTAGTTGACCACCTAGTTGACTTATCCCATTTATTAATTTAATACCTTAACTTTTTAAGTCACCTCTTTTTTACCTAGTTTCACCCATTTTCCTCCAAAACATCAAGCACCAATATTCAAGTCTCCAAACCTTTTTTAAATCTTTAAATCATTGCCAGCTATATGAGATAAGCATGGCTACATTTAACAACTTCCCTTATGTGAGGCTAGCTTGCTTTAAAGCATCATAATTATCAACTTTTTCCTTTATCCATTTAGTAACTTCCTCTTGTACATTTAGTAACTTCATACTATAAAAAGAGAGATGTAGGAAGTGAAAAGGAGGTAAAAATCCAATAATTCGTGTCTAAGCTATCCTGCATATAGGGGCTTAGCATCCCTTTAGCAAGTAAGAAACATCAACAGAGACCTGAACCTCTAGTGAAATCACTATAAAAGGCCAAAGTATTGTCACTCTGGCCAAATTAATTCAACCTTACACCATCAAGCTACAAGTATATCATGCTTATTTTCTTTTATCTATTTCATATCTAACCTCCCTGCCCTATCCATACCTATCTTTGTCTTCTTTTCCATCCTTCAGATCCATAACATTCCTTTATTTGACCAATTACCCAATCAACCATTACTTTCTAAACATTTCTAGATTTTTGTAGGCAACTACCAATGATTAGCCTAACTATTGATGGTCACCTCAACCACCGACGGTCACCCAACTATCGAAAGTTAGCCCAACTACCGATGGTTCACCTGACCATTGATGGTCACTATGGTAGGAAATAACAAGTTATTTTCACCCCCTTGACCTCAACTAAACCGTGTTTCCTGTGTTCTTGCTTATTCAAAGAGACTCTTTTGATTTTTTGAAACTGACCGCAACTATCTTCACATGAGTATTGACCCAATTTTACTATAATTAGTTGTTTTTTTAACAAGCAATTTATTTTTATATTATCTTATGTGCATTTACTTTTCAGTTATTGAATGCAAGTTTCCTTTATTTTCATTTATACCAATTTAATTGTTATAAATAGTGGATTGACAACCTCCTAACAAGAATATGCTTCTTAGATCTAGCTCATGATAGGCAATCCACTCAACCATTCATCTAACAACCTCTTTTTTAGGATCTTTCTTATATGTAGGTTATTCCTTCCAATCCAAAGAGGAGTTCACATCACCATATGGATCATGTAATCACTTTTACCAGGTATTATTTTACACACCCTATTGCTATTTTTATTACTTGTTTCCAAATTAAGAAATGAGCTAAAATTAAATTGAAACATTTTGGCATGTCTGGTGGGACACATCATCCCTTTCTCTTCATTTATTGTATGCTCATCAAATGAAATCTAAAATTCTTTTGGGCTTAAAATAAATCTTTTGCATACATTGATTGCTTGCATATTTTAGTTCATCTAGTAACTTAAAGGAAAAGTAATTAATCATATTTTTCACTCTTGTTATCACACACTTATCCAAACCACCTAACTAATCAACACATCAAAACATACTTGAGATAAGGCCTAACTAAGATTTCATCACATAGTGGTAAATCTTACCATTTCTTCATAATCCTAACTAGAGGTCATTACCAAAGGGAGAACCAACATAGATCTCTACTTGAGTATAAACTTTGAAATTAGGTATATTTTATCTAAGCACCTGATACCCCTATCATTTTGGTGTGTGAAGTGAGGGGGTAGGCCCCAATACTAAGCCACGTACTGAAGTTCAACATAGATTTCTCTTTTGAGAACCTAAACATAACTTGAAACCAACCTTATATTTACTCCTAAAAACCAAATTTCCTCTTCAGACTCTCTAAGGGATAAGCCAAAAGTGATTTAAAAATAACCCTAGGTTGTTAAATGTAATTTAGTGTATGATTGATTTATGTGAGTTATTTTCTTTTGCTTGCTCTTTGTTTGAGTTTTGAGTTTCGTCATTTTATCCCCTATTTTCTCTCATGGTCTTTATAGACAATAGTTAAGGAATCAAACCAACCAAAAACCAACTTCTTCTTCCTCCCTTATGGAATATACCTCTGATGCTAAGGGTTCTTCTCATTTCTCCTCCACTTACCAAGCTTCAGATTATTGTTGAGGGTGATGAATATTTCATTGCCTTCCTTGATAACAACCCCATGGATCTTCAGCATTACCTTAACACCTTATCTAATTATACCTCTCTTGCTTCAGTTCCTTCCATAGATCCTCCTTATGGTATGCCTCCCCATATTCTAGTGGGTACCACCTCAACCCAACCCATGATTACCAAAAAAAAATATTCCTCTAATATCCCATCTACCACCACTCCCCAACCTCCCTCCAACATCCCAAAAAATAACCAAATACCTACTACACCAACCAATACCTCCAACATTACATCAAATTTTCCTCTCATTACCTATAATCATTTTATTATGGGAGTATCTTCTACCCCTATTTCCACCATTCCCCTTAGTTCAACCGATCCACCAATTTCAATCCCACTTTAGAATTTGGTACTTTCCATACCTCAAAACCTTCCACATATTAGTACTAGAGTTACCACCCACCAATAACCAACTAGAAATTTCATACCTCCAACCCAATATACATCCACACCACCTTATACCAACCCAAACATACCTCTAAAACAACCCATATCATCCCACTAACAAGTACCCATGACATTTTATCCATATGTTTCTAACCCACAAGGATACATAACACCTTCCATACAACCATTTGTGCCAATCAACCCTTATGTTGAACCATCCCAACCTCTTATGACCACTTACCAATACATGGCTTCTTTAGCACCTTCTACCACTTATCCATACATTACTCCCACCCAACCTCAATAAATTTACCACCTAATTATGTAGCTTTCCAACTTTAAATATATTTGGTCAAGATGTTAGTCGACAGAATGACCAACCTATAATCATCTATCTCTGAGTTCCATAACCTTTTATCCTATTATCAAATCTATAATAAACCCATCCATCCATTTGTCTTTATCCATGATTATCCTCCTCAATGGGAATTACCTAAATTTTCCAAGTTCCACATCAAGGAAGATCCCCAATAACATTTGAGAGCATTTCATCATTCTCATTATTTGATCACATATGATGATGCTTTCCTCCTTCCTACCTTCCCCATGTCTTTATCTGAACCCACATTATATCGGTATAGTGCCCTTACCAAGCACTCCATATTTTCATTTTCTCAACTTGCACAAATATTTTTAGAACACTTTTCTATAAATATAACTAAAAAGGTTTCTATTACTGTCCTCTATTATATTAGGCAATTTGATGATGAATCAATTGCTGACTTTGTAGCTATATGGAGAGGTCTCATTAACCAACTTTAGTTTCCATTACCCTAACTTGAGTTTATTGAGCTCTTCTCTTAGGGTTGTGCCAAACATATTTCCCCACTCTTCAAGTTTAAACTTTCAAAACTTTCAATGAGGCATTCACCATGGCACATAAACTTAAAAACCACTCCATTGATGAAGGGCAATTAAAACTATAAAACAAGAATTCTAGCTTTAAATCCAATGACCCTCCCTTCACTAAAACCACTAACTAATCCAACCATCCCAATATCAAGGAAAAATCATCTAAAAACTCAGTTGTCATAAAAAAATTTCCATTTCCAACTAACAACCAACCCCATCAAACCAATTCTCCCAACCCTTCCTACCAACAAAATCAAAACCAAAACCAAGCTCCTCCAAAATAATATACTCCCATAGGGGGAGTCTTATGCTTCAGTTTTGGAAAAAAATCTCAAAGTTAACCTCATCCAACTTCCATCTATCAAACCACCCAAATAATTTAATTCTTCTCACCCCATTCTTGGTTGGTCTAATGAGAATGACCATCATGCCTTTCACCGAGTTATTGGACATGACATCAACAGATGTAATACCTTCAAAAGTCTAGTCTAAATTTTAATCAATAGTGGATAACTTCATTTGATAATCCTAATGCACTTCCTAATCATTCCCTTGACATATTCTGTAAACCTTTTCCAAATCATGCCCCTTCTACCCATCACCATGACAAAAAATCGGAGTCATCTCACTCTCATGAGGCACATACAATCAATGTTATTATTAGTGAGCCCATTGTTGAGGAAACCACTATCATAACTACCTCACCCACCATTTCACTCACAAAAGTAGTGGACTCACCTTCGATTCCTTTGGATATCTAAATAAAGGAATCAAACACCCCTCTCTCCTCACTTCAAGAGACCTTATCTTTATCTACCTCTCCTTTGATGGAAACACCAAAGGAGACAACCTTTGCTTTAACTATTTCTTATTCTTCCACTCCACCCATTGAAGTGGTACAACTACACTCCATTCCTTTGGACACCCAAAAAAAGGAATCAACCATGTATATTCCTTTACTTGAGGGCACCATACCTACCTCCCACATCATATAAACATCCATTCCTTTGGAAACCATCCCATAAGAGGAAGTTACCTTATCCACCCAACCACTAATTTTAAAACCATCCATCAAAAACAAAGATGAATGATCCATTCCCTCTCCTCCACCTAAGGCATTAATCTTTGAAACCAATGACCAAGGAACTAAACCCATCTACAAGCCCTTTTATAGACTAGTCAAAAGTTTAGAGTTCACTTCTCAACCCAAATTTGATAGAGCCACCTTTTGACATCATCTTGGGCTTCCTTACCAAAATAAATCTGAATCTTCAACCTTACTTGAATCCACCCTTAAACCCATTATTACCTCTTCATTGAAAACTTCTTCTTCCAAACCCATAATTAAACCATCCCAACCACCTCTCATTAGCATTACAGAATCACCTCATACCTCTCTTACCAAACCAATTAAGAATCTAGGAATGTTTCCCACACCTAGTGAAACTCATCCCTCTTTGAAGTTGGACATAACCCCATCTAGACTACCAAAGAAACCCCTAATCAAACTAATTAATAGGGTAGAATTTCCCAAACCATAATCTTAAAATAGACCCATACACCTCTTTCCCACTTACCTTCTATTTTAAGACCCCATCATTCTACTATCTTGATTACCTATTCTTCCTCTAGTAAACCATTCCCCTTTTCTCTACCTACACCTACCCCTACCAAACCATCTAATCCTCTTTCATTCTTAACTAACCTATTTACCTCTACTTTGCCATCTATATCCAACCCCTCATCATCCAAATCTTCCACTTTCAAATTAATTACCCCAAATCCAATCATAACTAAGTAATCCAAAACATCAACAAAAACCATTCCACCACCTACATCTTCTAAGGTGAAAACTACTTCTAAGAAGGCTCCCATCCCTAAAACTATAAACCAAATACCTCGAACACCTTTGCATGAATCTTACTCAAATACCCTACAAAGGTTATTACAAACTTCTTCCATTAGCTTACCACCTATTAAACCATTCTACCCTTCCAATAGCAAACCTTCCTGGTTCAATGATAACTTAATTTGTGCATAACATAGGGCAATGAGACATGACATGGAGAACTGAAAAGCTCTCCAAAAATTTGTTTGTGGCCTATATGATGAGGATGATCTATTATCAGATGAACCCCTTTTATGACCATTACCAATCTAACCATAAACTCAACCTGTCCAACATTTACTTACTCCCCTACTCTCACCCAAGAGTGAGGAGGAGGAATTGAAGCAACCATCAAAATTGACAAATCCCCCCATCCACACTATTCATATGGTTACCCAATTATGGGCCCAATAAAAGGATAAGGTAAAATCTAAAGTCTCCATTCTTTGGACATACCCTTCAACCCCTCAACCTTTTAACCAAACCTAAATACCTACACCTTCACCTATACCACCACTAAAGCCCAAAGTATCCATTTTGGGACCCTTTCCCTCCAACCCATTTGAATCCATCTAGTGTATCATATTGAAATGACTTCACTAGATACCAATGAAAATGAGCCTCTATGAACTAATCAACACCTCACCCCACCATCATCAGGCACTGATAGAGGATCTACAATCTATAGAGGTTCAATCAGATGATCCTCAACCTCTTACACCCTTTGTTGGAGCCCTCCAACTTTATACCCTCATCACCTTTCAAGATTTTGAAATACCTCCTATTCATCCTAAGGATTTTGATCTTCTCCTCTTTAATACTGCATACATCAATCAAACCCACATCAAAAGGGTGATGATTTATGGAGGAGATAGCATCAATATCATCTCCTCCCATATGTATGACCAGATTTAACTACCCAAGAACATCATGTCAGTAGGTACAATGGTCCTTCACTCCTTAAATGATACCATGGCCACTACCTTAAGGACCGTGGTCCTCCATATCTTCTTGCGACCTCATACCATTCCTCATTTTATTTTACATTATAAAGGGTGAGTTTCAATTAAATGTGTTACATAGATGACCTTGGATCCATGTTATGAGTTTTATCCCTTCTACCTTAGATTGATGTGTTAAATTTAAATAAGAATGTCAATTTGTTACCATCAAATCTAACCCTAGACCTTTTACCTTTTTTAATATGACATATCATCCTAACTATGTTCTTATTCCTCCCTCATCCACCTCACCATCAAATACTAACAACACTACCTTACCACTAGCCAATACCCATAACACTCCCACCCACAATAGTGATGAAGCTTCCACTAGCATTCCCAGATTCCTATAGAGGACCCCTTGGAATCCATGTTCCAATGCCTCTCACTTGGGGAGTATCATCTTTTATCCTTGGATGCTTTCCCTCCTCTACAAGAGTATGGGAACCTTAAACATGACCCTTCCTATGATCCTAACATTAGAACCATTGTCCCTTTCAAGTTCCCCAATAATAATAAAAAAATAATCTACGGGGGACTTGACTATCCACTTCTTACCCATACTACTACTCCTCATATCTGACCATTCACCTCTGACTTCTCTTATCTCAAGAAACTAGCCTTTGCCAAAGCTTGCATTTACAAGTGTGCTTGAAAGGGTTTTGGTCTCAGCATTTATGAATAGGGACCTCATGAGCTACCTATAATCAAAACTCAAAAACCTCATGAGTTATTTGGCCTTGGGTTCATACCACTTGAAGAACCCACCTCATCAAAACCCATCACCACCATCGATGAGGATGTTCCATCTTCACCAACCCCATCTCCCTCAAAATCTAAGGACTTTGATATCATCCCATCTAAATTTTTTTATCGACATCATTAGTTTAGGCCCCATGATGTATCAAATAGATGGCCAAACTAAAACCCTTCCTCTCATTCATCATAAAATGATATAGCAAGATTCTCCTACCATCAACACCATCTAGCATCAGGATGATGATTCCAATCTCAATTACCTCACTGTGGGGGATTCTTATATTCATAAAACTCTTCCTCGTAAGAACCAGACCATATTGAATGAATCTTCTATCAATGTCAACTTGGGTACTCAAGACAATCCCTGTATCATCAAGATCAACCAATCCTTAAATTCCATGGAGCAATAAGATTACCCTTCTTTCATGAGTGACCATAACATATCATTTGCTTGGTCCTATCAATATATTCCTATAATTTACCCTTTTATTTCCCTCCACAACATTGTCACCCATCTTGAGGTTAAGCCAGTATGGCAAAAGCCTCTTAAGATGCATCTTCACATATCCCTTCTTGTCAAATAAGAACTTTAGCATCTCTTGTCCATTTACTTCATTCATCCCATTGACTATCCACAATGGGTTTCTAACATTTTTCCCATCACCAAACCCACAAGGGGACTTTGCCTCTGCATTGACTTTCATAAACTCAATCTCAGTTTGCCAAAGGATGACTTTATTTTGTTGAACATCAACCAATTTGTTAATCTTATAGTTGGACATGAAATGTTATCTCTCATGGATGGTTTCTCAAGATATAATCAAATATTGATTGCCCCCAAAGATCAACATAAAACTTCATTTATCACCCCATGGGGGAACTTCTGCTACAAGGTCATGCCTTTTGGTCTGAAGAATGTTGGAACAACCTTTTAGTGTACCATGATCTACATCTTTCATTATCTCATCCATAAAATTGTAGAGGACTATGTGGATGATGTCCTTGGAAAATCCAAACACTGCAAGGGTCACATAACCATTATCACAATCATCTTCCACCAACTAATCCATTATCATGTCAAGTTCAACCCCAAGAAATGTATTTTTTGGGTCTAATTAGGAAAGTTTTTGGGATTTATCATCCCTCTTTGAGGAATAAAAATAGAACCCACCAAATTTAGAGAAATATTAGAGATTCCTCCTACTAACCTTAAGCAACTATGCAGCCAGTAGGGGAAGCTCTAATCCATCCATCACTTCATCTCCTAGCTATCAGATAGATGTCAACCATTTCACCATCTCCTCAAAAAAGACACCTCTTTCAAGTGTACTAAGGACTGTCAAAAAGCCGTTAATTCAATCAAGGAGTACCTTCTCTCTCCACCTATCCTCATCCCTCCTAAATAAGACAAGCCCTTCTATCTTTACATCTCTACCGCTGACCATTCCTTAGGGGTAATGCTCATTCATCATGATGAACAATATAAAGAGCAAGTCATCTACTACATTAACCACACAATTATAGAATATGAGACTTAGTATACCCATCCTGAGAAGCTTTACCTCTCCTTAGTATTTATGGCCTCCAAAATCCATCACTACCTTCTCAATCATATAACCGATGTCATTAATAATATCTACCCACTCAAATACATGCAATCGAAACCATACCAAAACCAGTGTATGGATAAGTGGCTTATGCTCCTAGTTGAGTTTGATCTTGAGTTCTTTTAGTAGAAGTCCATGAAGGGGAAATTTATCATTGATTAATTAGCTAAAGCTCATATACCAGACAACCAACCACTCCCTTTGGCATTTCTAGATGAGGCCATCATAACTCTTTCTCAGGGGGAACCTACATACCAAATGACCATGTTTTTTGATGGCTCCAAATTCCAACATGGTAGAGGTACTTGAGTTATTCTCATTACACTTAATGGGGAACCTCTTCCCCTCTCCTTTAAACTTGACTTAGGATGTACCAAAAATGTGTTGAATATGAACCCCTAGTCATAGGTCTCCAAGCCTCTCTATCCTTAGGAGTAAAAATAATCAGTGTCTTTGGTGACTCCCAATTAGTCATCAACCAGGTCAGCATATCCTACCAATGTAAAAATGATGTCCTATTCAAGTATAAACAACTTGTAGATGTACTCTTAACATCATTTAATCATTACCTTATTTATTTAGTTCTTTAATCTATAAATAAATTTGTAGATATTATGGATTACCTTGCTTCCCAAATTCCATCTCAATCTATCAAATCTAAAATATTTGCCACCATCCATCGATTTATCATGCCTTTGTATATCAATTCTGACATTCCTACCATTTTCTATGTGGAAACATATCCTTCTAAAATTTGGTATGGCCAAACTTTTAACTACCTTAGCCTCAACATTGTTCCTCCCAACTTTTCAAGGAATACCCAAAGAGCCTTTGTTCAGAGTACCTCTCATTACACCATATTAGGTGGAATCCTTTATAAAAATGGCTTTGATAGCCTCCTTCTTTGTTGTCTACGTAGTCATGAAGCTTCCCACACTATCAAGGAAATACATGACAAAATTTGTGGGGGAAACTTTAGTGGCCTAGCTATTTCTAAACATATCCTTCACCTTGGATACTATTAACCCACCCTCAATCAAGATTGTTATGATTACATCAATAAGTGCATCAAATGTCAATAGCACATTAATTTTCATCATACACCAGTTCATGGCCTTTAAGTATACAGAGACTATTGGTCGTGTTCATAATGGGGTCTCAATCTTATTGGGGAAACAAATCCTCATTCTTCACAATGACATCAATCTATCATTACCACAATTGAATATTTCACCAAATGGGTAAAATCCATCCTTTTATCTCAACCAAAGCCAAAAATATTATTAATTTCATCACTCACCACATCATCTGCCACTACAGTGTGCCCTATAATATCATCACTCAAAATGGCAAATATTTTAAGAACAAGAAATTTCAAGATCTTTGTGATGATTTTGGCATCAAGTTAATATTTTCCTCACCCTATCATCCATAAGCAAATGGATAGGCAGAAGCCTCTAAAAAAACCCTCATCAAAATGCTAACCAAAGTAGTAAGTGATTTAGGTCAAGATTGGCACTTGCACATACCCTTCACTTTATGGGTATATCACACTAGCATTCAAACCTTTACAAGTGCTACACCTCTCTCTCTCTCATCTTTGGCATAGAGGTAGTCTTGCCTCTCAAATTCTAGATTCCCTCTCTTTGCATATATTTACATGAAATATTTTTTGAGAATGACTATCTTCAAGAACATCTTACACGTCTTGAACTTCTTGATGAACATCACCTCACCACCTTTACTCATATTCATGTTTATCAATAACAAATTAAGCATGAATTCAATAAACACCTGAAAGAGTGAGAATTTAATATTGGAGACCTAGTCCTTAAGGAAAACCAACATGTAACTAATATGGAGGCAAGTTTGATTTTAATTATCTTGGACCATACATCATAACCCATAATTATGGATCAGGAGCTTATCATGTGTTTTCTCTCAAAGGTAAACTAGAACCTAAGCCTCTCAATGCTTTGTATCTACATCCTTTCTATTGTTAGAATAAAGATCAAACTCACATTGGTGTCTAACTTAAGCTCATCCCTTGGTTTATGAGATTGTCACCTTCATCTACCTATCCCTATTTTTCTTGAGGATAATTTGATTACAACATGAAACCATGTGATTATCCATCATAGTTATTGCCTAATCCCAAGCATGGATACCATGGCTCTACACATGGCATGGTTCTCATGGATATTTTTCATCTGTAAAAATATGGAATCCCATGGTCAGTTGTCTCTCAAACCACTTTCCCTCATCTATCATTAACCTTTTATGATAAAAATCTTGTATCTATAAAGGTAGACCTCTAAACCTAAATAGACTTGTTTATGTCTCAACCTAGAATTTAAAATCAATTTAGGATACCAAAATCTCACTTGGGTCCATATCTCTAGCATTGTAGATTGCTCCCTTGAAGGATAGTTGTCTAACAACTAAATATTGCCTAAAAGGTAGACTACTCCCTTGAAGGATAGCTACAATAGACAAAACAAATCCAAACATAGACCATTCCCTTGAAATATGGCTAAGACAATTTTGTCAAAGTAATCATTTAAATTTTCCTGCATCAATTAGCTTCACCCCTTTTATCAAAAACAATAAAATATGAAAAAATGTGGGCCCTATATCAAAAATCAAAGCAAGCTATCCCAAAAGGGATGTAATCGGCTCTTTTATATATATTTAGTAGACTTCCTGCATCGATCAGTCTACACTTTGTATTAAGACATAGACTTATCGATTACAATTCTTAGGTTACCTATAGAAGGGGAAAACTAATCCATGTCAAGTTACTGTATCACCCATTTTCCTTCAAAATTACCTATCACCTGCTCTCCATTTTATACAATCTAAACATCAAGGGATTTTGAGCTTACTTGACACAATGTGATCAAGATACCATCTTTTCACTTAAAACATGCTAATGTGAAGCATTAGAAAGGATTATTTTAATTAATCCAATCAAAATTCAATTTTTTTACGCCCTTGTCAATGAACACATCATGAATTTTTATTACCCTCCATTCATTAGTTCATGTGGACATATGTCTCACAATTTTCCTCTCTTTTCTACATTTTGTGTGTTATCTACACCAACTTTATGTGCTTTCATTATATCCATATCATAAACATTCAAAAAATCATTTTATCACAACACTAATCCATATGCCCCAAAAAATTATGAGCCATATCCCATATATGAACCTAAACATCATACATATCATAAACCACATCATCCAAATAAATAATCAAAACCATCTTATCTATCTTCATGAACAAACACACCATCCCTCATATATACACAAAAAATTGCCTAAAACTATCAACATATCAAATTCAAATGTCTAAAGACAAAACACATTTTAATTCCTTAATTTCATCATCCATAATATATACCTATCAAAACATCATACCTATCAAAACACAAGACATAACATTATGTCTATCCTTGTGTATACACATCTCATCTCAAAAAGAATGGGGCATGGGCATCTTGCCATTCATAAACCTTAAAACACACATCATACACATTCATAAATATAAAAACTCATGAGATAACCATAATCCACATATCCATAACTCACATCATGTAAACAAACCACATAAACCATGATATATACATCATAAGCAATTATCCCTATGCCACATAATAACTATGAACTCATAACCATGTCATATCTATATACATTTTCATCATTATTTTCACTATCAACATCTATACATCAAATATTATATCTAACACAAAGTCACCATGATCGTATATACATAAAATCATCTATCTCACATCCCTAATCACATCATGAACCATATCATTCTATGACCAAACTCACATCTTTGATCATATATATATATATATATATATATATATATATATATATATATATATATATATATATATATATATATATATATATATATATACATATATCTAATGAACAAAGCATATACATATATGAACAACATCCCTCATATCATAATTAAATCAATCATCATATATCTAAAATTATACATACCTACACTCATGTCATCACTTATAAAGAACATCATCAAAACATCACATGAACCAAACATGAACAACAACAATCAATTTACATATCCTCTCATGAGAAAAAATATGCATATCATCATCATCATCATAATACATCAGTACATAATCAAATACACATCATAAACATCATAATATAATCATCATGTCATATGTCAACATGCCATCAATATAATCAAATGTCAATAATATAATCAACATAATTGACATATAATCATCACATACATACACAAGGAAATACATGACATAATATATCTACGTCTCTCTTTCTCATATACATCTCATGTTATTGGCACACATGTTGGTATTAAAATAAAAAAACATACACATCATATAAACTCATCTATCAAGCCCCTACGGCACCACTCCCACTAGCTCCATCTACACCTACACTACCATCTAGTGGCGGTCTCCCTGATATCCCTACCTACCCCACTATCCTAGAGTAGCTATAGATGGACCACTTGATAAATTGGCCCTATAATCTCCATACCACATCTCCAATGGAAATAATGCTAACACTATCACCTCATAATATCTTATCTCCTCAATGGTGGATAAGTATTGTGTACTTGGAATTGTGTCTGGTGGTCCTCTGGTTGTTGCTATGGCCACTTCTACCCTCTATCTTAGTGAATCTCTCTCCTTTGTCACCAACCCAAGATATATCCTCTCTTGATCTTTCTCTCCAATCAAAGTGGTAACCTAACCCTATAAAGTGATGACCTACACCTGTAAAGTGGCCACCTATCCTTGTAACCCAGTAATCTTGGACTGTATTACTATCCATGCTACTATTGCCTATCTATCCTATGTCAGTGACCCTACATGATACACATCCATACATTGTTTCCCCCATCACCCCATCCAAAATCAACTATGGAATATTTATCTTAGTACCACATCACATACCCATCCATAATACCAACATCATCAATGGTAGTTATAACTGATAGCTCCTCATAGTCTAGTACAACATCATGTGGCTATGGCTCTAGGAGTTAGAACTCAACATCCTTCCTCTTGTATCTAGAGACATCTGGTGGGATCCCCTATGTCGATTTAAATTGTCTCAGCACTCACTCAAATAGGATAAGCTCTGTCTCCCCATCCCATTTCCCATAAATCTAGTGTCAACTCTATAGGGATAATGTGTGGTAAATATACCTAAGCCACCTAGGCCAACATAAATATGGCCTCCATACTATGTCACCTACCACCTGTTAGGTTGTGGAGCTAAAAGCTTCACTGATGCAGACATGGAGGAGGTTGCAGGAGAGTTGCAGAGTGTCACAGAGATTGGCGTTGGTCTGGCCAACCGACATCGGCAGGTAGGAGACAGAAAGCAACCGAAGTCGATCATGGATCGGCCGGCGTCGGCGACCCCCAGGCGGACAGGGACTGACGTCGGTCGCCTGTGTGGTTTGACTGCGAGCTTATTACGGGTAGTTAGCTAACGAACCAAGTGTTTGCATGATTAGATCTATTTTTAGACTGAGAGCTGTGGATCTAATTATTGTAATTAGATGTCTAATCATTGTTTGGATGAGATCTATATAATAGACTCATGGTTGTATTGGAAAGGTGTTCTAGTTTGAGTTGAGCAAAGTTAGCTCCTTCTGTGTGTGAGGTGAGCAAGGGTGTTCCTCCTAGTTCCACAGCAGTACCTAGGTGGGTGCTGGTTTTGGAGAGTCATCAAGATTCTTCAGGTGTGTAGGATCTTGGTCACAGGTGCATGGCCTATATAGGAGATCTACATGGTAAGTAAGATCATTGATCTGCAGGTGTATGTGTGTGCAAGGTCAAGGTTCACAGGTGTGCAGAACCAGGTTGATTTTTAGGTGTGCAAGATCAGATAGGACACCAACACAACAGGGAGCAGTATCAGGCAGGATCTACTTGGAGTACAGGTGTATACTCGGATAGAGCAAAGAGGAAGGCAAGGGAGTTCCTTCCATAAGTATGGTCTGTTGAGGTGCTGGTTATTGCAGGTTCATGGGAGATCTACTTGAAGTACTTTGAGTACTTGTGGAGTGCGTGGAGCACTTGTGGTGTGCGTGGAGCACAGGAGGTGAACACCAACTCTGTGTTTGAGTTGTGTGTTGGGACCTGAGAGAGAGAGCTTTGAGGAGAGAATTACTGTTCACTTGAGGTGTGGCAAGCCTCTGAAGAGGTGGTGGAGAAGAAGTGGCATCTTTTTTATTGTATTCTTTTCTGTATAAAGTATTAATACAAGTTGTGTATTGTCTCTCATATCATGTGTTATTCTGAATTCTAGTTACTTGTTGATTCTGGTTATTTCCGCATATTAAGTTGCTTGGTTTGGTAATCAACTGTATGCTTCTTGGTGTTTCGTATCCTATCACCACCAACACCTCCAAATCATCCCCAAATCATTCAATGTCTCAACCACCACCACCACCTATCAATGCAGAGTCACCTTTCCATCTAGTAAAACCAACTAGAAATAGCTCCTAGTAAATCCATCCTATGTTGTCCCCACTAGCCTCAAACCCTATATGTGCTCATATGCCCAAAAATGGAGCATGAAATTGACACTAATCCCATATCACCTGTGATCCTAAAAGGCTCAAATCTCTCTATAGATCTACACTAGTAGTAATGGGGCCCACCCAAAAATAGTCCTCCCCAATAACATCTCCACCATAATCCCTAATAACCTATATGGGAAGCAGCCAATACTCTAATCGGGCACTACAAAGTAGGACATGGTGATCATCATCATTATGAGTGGCATCTATCTATAGGAGCCCTCTGGTACATGGGTTTATAGTTGAATCCACCTAAGTGAAATCAAGCATGTACTTGATCTGCCCCATATATCAAATCCATATGATAGTCAATCTTCTCACTCTTTATTTGGTAGATTGTCTCCCCATGAATGGGTAGTCATTTGATACAGTTGAATTTACTCCAAGAGAATCATCATCTCCCCCATCAATAGCAAAAATGTGTTTGTGTTCAGGTCCCATCTCTTGATGAGCACCACAATCATACCCACATCTTATGATAGGTGATGGTAATGAATCATCATGCCTATTCTTATAGTCTTTATATGTCTCCACTCCTCCATGGTCATCATGTCTTCTACCTTAGAAAAAAATTGAGGGACCCGGTCCCTCATCTGAATCTGATCATGGGCCTGTAAAGCAATAATATTAGCATGACCATTTAGTTTTCCAATTCATGCTAATTACCAATATACACTTATATTTTTCACCCTATTTCAATCTAACCCATTAAATCTACCCTAATTTCATCTATCAAACCTCTCACAATCACCTATACCCCTCTCCAACACCTACATGAACATATCACTTCTATTTGCTAAAACCCTACCCACTATCCTTATCTCAACCTTTCAACCTCAACCATTGATATTATCTCAATCTATAATCACTTCTATTTGATACACTCTACCCACCAACCCTTCATCATATCTAAACATTTTCATGTAAACTTTCCCCCATTATAAACATTTCTTCAACACTTCACCACACTTTATCACACTTTATATACATTCATTTCCCTTTACACCACACACAAACCTAAGCTATACACCCTTCAAATCACATACCTTACACAACCTCTTCACCCTATTTTAACACAACTTATACAACCATAAGCACTTTACCAATCCCTAAATAAACAACACTTCAACATGCTTTCAACATTATACAACTTTACAAAATTTTTAAAAAAGTATACTAACCTCCATCTAATACATTGACCACCAACAGTTCATTGAACCATCGATGGTCCCTTTGAGACCTTTTACCTTGGGACTCGACCATCGATAGTTGAGTTAAATTACCAATGGTCATTAGGTGTGACCACTGATAGTGCACCTCAAACCCTAGACCTCCCAAAACCTCTCCACACCCACCTAAACTCCCCTATCAAATTCATCCATACCTTGGCCTAATTCACCAAAACCTAATAACTAAGGCATCCTAACAACCAATTCAAAACCCTACCCAAATCATTCACCACTAATGACAATTCACCTATAACACAACCAGTTACAATATGCGATTTATTTCAAGATAATTCCTACCTCATTTCATGATCACTAACATGGTTAAATCCCTTGTACCATCACTCAGTCATGTCTTCATCCACCCTCTATCAACCTAAATTTTGGTCAACCCCATAAAACAATTCACCCAATCAATTACCTTCAACTCAACAAGCTCAAAGCACAACAGACAAATTGCCCAATTCAACCAAAGCACAACACACCAAAAGTTAAAAGGTAAAAATGATGTTATGTTTTACTTTTGAACTTTTACCCTTTAGGGTTTCTTCCTAACCATCAACATTCAGGGTAACCTTCAATGGTCAACTCAGGGGAAAACCCTAATTGTAGATGGTCAGGATCCCCCACCTTCTTTTCAAAAAAATTTAATGCATCCTACCTTGGTACTAACCTTTTGAGAGATCACCTCTTCTCCACCAGACTAAAATTAGACCTATCAGACATTACCTTTCTTCGACCAACCCATGTGACCATGTCCACCTTGTTGTTGGCCATTTTGACCTAAACATTCACATGTTTTGTGATGACCTCACTTTGATCATTTTGATCACACTAACCAACCTTACCATGTTGAAACTTTTAAAATTTTCACCACCTCATGCATGACTAGACCATTTATGTTGTTTCATAGGAGCAATTCCTACCTTGAATACTTATAAATAATATGGACCCTATCTAAATAATTTGATAGGATTGACCCAATCAGCTATGATCAATGATGTGGACTGGTTACCCTATCACATGTCTCCCTAGAAACTAACCTTATTTATATCAACATTAGCAACTTTAGTCTTTATGCAATCTTGACTATTATACTTAGTCACATTTTATGTGCAAGTTGCATTTCAAATGCCCAACCCATTTTGTGTCACCCACCTCATGACTCACCCTTTGCCATCTATCAAACCCCAACCCAATTTCACTTTTGCCTCATCAACTCCTAATTTGAGGGGGAATACCTCCTCCCAGACTTGGGGCAATCAGACCAAGACTAATGATCCATTTTTTTATTTTGTATCTTATTAATTCAAAGTTACATAATAAAAAAAGGGGTAAAATGTAGATACTTGAAAACTACATAATTTTAGATGTCAAAAATGCCTTAAACCCCTACCTGACCCTAAGGATAGTTGACCACCTAGTTGACTTATCCCATTTATTAATTTACTACCTTAACTTTTTAAGGCACATCCTTTTAACTTATTTTCACCCATTTTCCTCTAGAACCTCAACCACCAATTTTAAACCTAATTATCAATGGTTAGCCTGACCATCAATGGTTAGGTCTTTAAGCCTACTTTAAAGCTTTAAAGTATTCCCAGATGTATGAGATAAGCATGGTTGCATTTATAAACTTATATTATGCGAGTTCAAATTGGTTTAAAGCATCATAATTAGCAATTTTTTCCTCTATCCATTTAGTAACTTCCTCCTACACATTTAGTAACTTCATCTTATAAAAAGAGAGAAGTAGGAAGTGAAAAAGAGAGAAAAATCTAGAAATATATGTCCAAGTTATCCTACATATAGGGGTCTAACATCCCTTCAACAAGAAAGCAGCATCAACAGAGACCTAAACCTCTAACGAAATCACTTTTGAAGGCCAAATTACTATCACTCTACAAAATTGCTTCAACCTTACACCATCAAAATATAAGTATCTTGTGCTTATTTTATTTGATCTATTTCATATCTAACCTCCCTGCCCTATCCATACCTATATTTATCTTATTTTCCATCTTTTAGATCTATAACATCCCTTTGTTTAACCAATTACCCAATCTACCATTAATTTTTAAATATTTATAGATTTTTGCAGGCAACCACTGACAGTTAGCCTAACCACCAATGGTCACCTCAACCATCGATGGTCACCTCAACCGTGGACAGTCACCCAACCACAGATGGTTCACCTAACCATGGATAGTCACTATGGTAGGAAATAAAAATAAGTTATTTTCACCCCCTTAACCTCAACCAAACCTTGTTTCCCATGTTCCTACTTATTCAAAGAGACTTTTTTTGATTTTTTGAACCTAACCCCAACTATCTTAGCATGAGTATTAACTTGATTTTTCTATAATTAGTTATTTTTTTAACAAGCAATTCATTTTCATATTATCTTATGTGCTTTTACTTTCTAGTTATTTAATGCAAGTTTCTTTTATTTTCATTTATATCAACTTAATTATTATAAATAGTGGATTGACAGCCTTCTAGCAAGCATACACTTCTTGGATCTAACTCACGCTAGGTAGTCCACTCAACCATTCATCTAAAAACTCATTTTCACCATCTTTCTTATCTGTAGCTTAATCCTTCTAAGCCAAAGAGGAGTTCCCATCATCATCTAAATCATGCTCACACTTTTACTAGGTATTCTTCTACACACCCTATTATTAGTTTCATTACTTGCTTCCAAATTAAGAAATGAGCATAAATGAATTGAAAATAATAAGTGCTTTGATACAAGTTACTTTTCCAAAGAAATTGATATATATACAAGATCAACCCTAATTAAGTACTCACCTAGCAACATAGGAATAATAACTAGTATTCTTACCAAAGAGCATTCAAAGAGAACTCAATTGAATAAAGCTTCTCTATTTACACACTTTTCATAGGAATAACACATAAATAGGTTTGAAGTATAAAATGAGTAGTCTAAGAGCTCGATTTACCATGTTACAAGATAGGTTAGTATTATACTTACTTTACACATATCATATGATTCACACACAAGACAACACGTAAGGGAAAACTACATGAGTCTGAGGCCCTCTTTAGAGTATTGTATATGTAGGTAGTTCTCACTAATATAAGAGCCTTTGGGGTTAACTCAAAACCATGTTCCCACAAACCCATTTTTTCCCACGGTCACTATGAAGATGAAGAACTAGGGTTTTGTAAATTTATGAGAAGAGAAAATCCATGACCCAAATCTGAGTGCACCAAAATAAAGGTAAATAAATAAATAAAAGCATCCAGGTGGTTTCATCCTTTTTAAACAAGTATTCTATACATAACACTTGTGTCTAACATAGATAACAATGTCAATGTTACCGTTCAAAGCTAACTTAGTGTCCTGAGCTCCATAAGCATCAAATTTAGAATTTGATGACTATTCTAAAATAATCTTCTAGCTTAATATCTATCTATTCTAGATCCAACATTATGTTATAATCAAAATGAGATAAGTATATTACATATTAGTCATTTTTATGCATAACTTAGTTGTACTTTTAATATTTAGCATATTCTCAACATAATAAATTTAGTGTATGTTTATCTCTGAGTTTAACACCCAATTGACCTATTGTAGATTTTATTATCACCCTTTTGAATTATCATTTATATATTATTAACCCTATATACTCTAAAGTATGTTTTTTTAGATCCATTTTAGGATTAAATATTTGGTAAATGTAATGTGATCCAAGTATTACTGTACATATCATATGATACATGGGCATCATACCAATAATTATTTTGAATTGAAGAACCAAATACAAAGTCATAAACATAGTGGTGATCCTATCATTGATACATCTACCAAAAAACCCTCTCATATTATGAGTACTTCTCCTAACACATAAGTGCCAAAACAAAAAATATGGGTACCAAAGGAAAATTTAGAGCAAAGATAATTGAAAATACTAAACTTAAAGCAAGAAAAGGATACAAACTTACCTCCCAAAAATGATACTTAGTCTTTCAAACAATGTAGTTTTGGAATGAAATATTTAAAAAAATGGTTATCATGGTCAAGGTTTGGGAAAGCATTCCCAAGACATCACTCATCCTATTTCCACATATGCTTAAAATAATTGTCAAGGACTGCGTTATATTGTCAATACTAATGCAAATAATTCAAATATATATTTGGTCAATGCAAAAGAATAAGAACCTAAAAATAAGACCAAGTCAAAGAATAAAACATAAATAAAAAAAGATACCATCAAAAAAAGAGCAATGGGCACATCAAATATTTAAATAAGGATTTATAGCAAAAGAGGTCAAAAATCAAGAAACACTTGACAAATCTAAAGCTATAAATATGGTTATAAAGGGGGTAACTACAAGCCCTTCCTCATATCATAAGACTTATACTCTCACTATTCATATAAATGGTGATCAATCTATAGATGAACATTTTAACAAACCATGTTATGATCCACTCAATAACTTACCACATGATCTATTTATATCTACAAGAGCTGGTACCTAGATTGAATCCCTAACTAAAAAATAAGGAACTAAATGTGGATAAATACAAGCCAAAGATACCAAGTATAAAATTACAAAAAGAACACAATACAATTTCTAATTATACTATGCACCTATATGGCACATATGATATAGGACCTTCACAAAGGCATATACTTGATAAGATCTTTGGGCTCTAGTGACACTTTTCCTTTTTTATGGCACCATTCCAAAATACCAAAAAAATCAAAAATATTTTTGGCACCTACATGTTTTATTGACTCTTTGGCATTTATGTGGTAGTTCCATGTTGATGGATGGTAAACTTAGTTACTTATACATACACACATGTGTGTCACATTTCTATTTTGATTTTGATATAGGCATACACAAATACATGATTTTTTCATATTTTAGATGTTGGGTCTTCTCTCTACTTGTCACATGTAGATATTGAAGACATTTGTCTTAGTTGATCTTGATAACACATGTTATATGGTTTTATGATCACACTTATTTATCATGTTTGGGATTACATATGTACTTACACATGCCTTTATCCATAATTATATCTTATACATGGTACTTGATATACTATACACTTTACATTATTTTCCTAACATATTAGCTCCATGGGATACTATGACATGTTTATGTTGGTTGCTTATAATTTAATTTATGTGCTTTCTTTATTATCTTGCTTTGATATTGCATTCCTTGTTCAAGAATTTGAATATGCTCCTTTACTTGTGGCCTCCATACCTATGTATGTTTTCTTTGAAATTTACATATGTCAATGTTTATTATATGTATATTTGAATATGTCATCCTTTATTTTTTGGACATTTGACTAAGTCATGTCCCTTTGATTATGTAGCATTTGAATATGTCCCTTGTTGCAAAATCTCCTTGGACCATTCTCTTTTGACTTGATTTTGAGTGCTCTTGTGTGTGTGCTTGATTTACTTGTTGAGATTGTATTGTTACTATATAGACATTGACATAATTTTATAATACATCTTAGGCCTTTATGTGATCATATTGTCCTATGTGTTTCAATACTATATTTACTTAGACATGTTCCTTATATATGCTACATGGTTATATTCATATATTATATAGTTATCTTATCCTTTTGACGTGAGGTAATTACCAATCATTATCTTTTCATTACCTCAAAGGGGGGCATATTAGTGGTAGCATGTCATACATGCATGTTCTCCCCACTTGGCATAGTTTATATATTTAGTGGGGGCATGTTTTGGAAGCATATTCTTGATACTTATTCAGTGCAGTACTTATATCAATTTTTAGATTCAATGGGGGCATGTCATATGGACAGGGATTCCACACATTCAAAACTTTTAGATTAAGTTGGGGAATGTAATATGAGCATGGTTTCCACACATTCATAGTTTTTCAGATTTAGAGGGGGCATGCTTTAGAAGTATGTTCTCTTAAACTAATAAGTGTTCAGTATCTCCAAATTATAATGGGGGTGTGTTTTTGAAATATGTTATCCACATTGGTACATATATTAGTTTTTATATTTCTCCATATATAGTGGAGACATGATTTGGAAGCATGTTTTCCACACTTATATAGTTTTTTGAATTGGCCAAAGTATGTGTTTATATGATTTAGATTCATAGTTGTGGCAGAATTATATATATTAGTACTATTGTTATACACAGTTTCAGCATGAGATATATCTAAGGTGCATATTATATGTAATTTATGCCTAATTTTATAAAATATAAATCAATTTAAAATTCTAAAACTCTTTTACGTACTAATACTCTAGTCAAAATTTTATGAAATTTATTAAACTAATCTACTAAACTAGTTGGATCAATTTTTGGTATGGTTGAGGTGATTAAATCACTCAATCCTACCAAGTTTTTAGGTTCAAATTTATTATATCATCCAATCTCACTAGGTTATATGTATCATTAGATTGCACAATTGAGCTAATCTCAGCTGCCAGGTTGGAACTTACCTTTACTCAAAAATTGGGAGCTTATGCCCTCTCTCTCTCTCTCTCTCTCTCTCTCCCCTGCCCCGCCTTGTGTGTGTGTCCTAATCTCATTTATATAACCTTATAATGATACATATTTTTTATTAAACTTATCAATAGGAAAGACAGTTACATTGACACATAGGTGTAATCCTAAACCTTTCTCTTTCAATTTCAATCAATTTTATGTACTTTGAATTCTAGATTATATGTAGTGATTATATATTGTAACATGTGCTTAACTACAGGTTAGTCACTAGTAAAGCACTCAAGTTGAGTACATGTAAAGGGGTAAGTGCATGAAGTTGAAGAATAATTCTATGTATATTTTTGGTAACATGATTGCATTATTAAATAATGTGACCATGTTATTTAATTAATGTGATCGAATTATTTAAATTATGGTTTGATAATTATCAAGCCATAATGTAATCATGTTATTAAATAACATGATCACATTATTTAAAATAATAATGTGATCACATTATTATCATTATTTTTAATAATTCAATCACATTAATAATTTTATTGCATTAATAACATGATTGCATTACCTATGTAACCAAAAAAATTAAATTGAAACCCAAATGAAAAATTCCTCATTATGCATTCAAGCTTTATTTTTTAACCTTGTCATTCAATGATCACATTTTGGGTGGGAGAGGCTAAACCTTGAAAAAATTCATCCCAAGAAGCTACTAATTAATGATGCCACCACATAAAAGAGGTAAGTACTAAAAAACTACACTTGTTAACCTTAAATTTTAGTAATTTTTAGCTATTTTCATTTTTTAATTGGTAATTTATTTGTTTTGAATAACCCATCTTATTAACCCTCATGTTATTTTGACTAACCCTAACCCTCCATTGAACCCTCTTGTTCCTCCTCCTATCCCTCCACCGAACCCTCCTATAGTTCTAAAAAATACCCCAAGTAGTCAAGAGAGTCTAGTTGACCACATTGTGGGAAATAAAAGTGAAATTAAATAATTAATTGAGAGAATGAGGGATCCCACTTCCATTAACACCCACCACACCTATCTAGCCAATTCATTAGAGATATTATTAGGTCAAATTGACTCTATAATGAGTTAAATTGATATATAGGCTTCATATCAGGATAGTTGTAGGGTTTATTATACTAAAAAGTTATAAGCACTTGAGGTCAAGAATAAAGATATATCAAAAGCCTCTATTTGTGCTTTATTTATTGACCTAGCCACTAATGCACCATTTTTGGTAATTGTTAAATAGTTTCCAATCCATCATTTCTAACATAATTTAATCATAGCCAATTTTTGGGACCAATGGTGGATGGTGTTTTATTATCCACCATGTAACAACCATGAGTTTCCATTATATTTTTTGAGGAAACTCTATTGTGATTTTGTCCTCAATGACATTCTAAACTATTTTTATTATAGTAAGTTTCATAGCCAAGGGAAAGGCTCTGCACAAGATCGACCAGGTACATGTCATGTGCTTAATCAATCTAGAAGGATATATATCTAAAATTCAATTGAGCTTGAGATCCCTTTTGTAGTTCAATAGATTATGTAGATTGACACTTTGTATGCACTTAGTTCACTCACTGATACACTCATTTAGCATATGAGTAGGCTTCCATAGACTGATGCTAGAGATACACCACCTAATATGTATTCTCAACTCCACCCTTGTAGTTATTTTAGAGTTATGTGCATTGAATCTTCCAATGATGATGACATTGGTGGTTTAGAGGGCTTGGATAAAATACTTATGAGAAATGAGTTTTTGGCATGCATATTTGGTGTGAAGACATCAACCACTACATAAATGTAGGTATAATTTATATAAATTTAAGTTATATTTGCAAATTTAATTTAGCTAATAATTAATTTATATATAAATTGAATAACATATATGTCATGTTTTAGGTCCCAGGAGGTGACGATGCCTTCATCATCACATTCAAGTTTATAGTATTTGATTTGATGTAGCTATTGTTTATATTTTTAGATCCATCTACTAACCCATCCACTACTGAATCTATCTCTATTGGGATGACACCTTTTACTTATTTAGAGATAAATTTTTGAGTTAATCTTATGCTCTATATATATTTAGTTTATTTATATTTGCCTTGTAAGTTTAAATTAAATTTATATATCAAGAATATTGATGCAAAGGTTCTAATAAGCTTCCTTGATATGGATGGAAACACACACTTACCTCTTCCAAATACCCAACTCTAATATTTTCTTGTCATTCTTTGTCTTCTGTCTTTAACCTCTTTATCTCTTTGATTACTTTGTATTTACTAGGTTTTTATTTTTCACTCTTACCTAATCAATGGATCTTAAGCCTCATTATATTCACTTAATCCTTATCTACTTAAATTAATTTTATTAATCAACTACTTCTATAATATTTCCTTTTAACATCAACCTCCTTAGTTCATACTCTATTTTCATGTTCTCTCTCTTTATCCTTACTCTGTTCTTGACAATCTTCTTATGTGTTTTCATAGATATACATGATACTTTTATTTTGTCCTTATAAAATACTCATAATACCATCTACCTACTCAATTACATCTTATTTCATGCATCCAACCATTCCACACAACCCCCAAGCTTCAACTTTTCACTTAACTCTTCTTTCCTCTTTAACACCTTCCTTCTACTAGCCCTTTTTTGAGGAAAACCTCCTTATTATAAGTAGACTAAAAATCTCTCAAATAAACTAAACCAAGATTGATATATCCCTTTAAATCACATATATCCACATAAAATTTCATAATTTAACTCTCTTTAGAGAACACCTAACTCAACACCCCTCAGGACTAATTAGTTCTCCTATGCCTAATTCAAGGATACTAACTATGAAAATGTAACATACAAAATCAATTTGACTTTAAACCTTAAAAATCCTCTTCCTCTTATATAATTAAACCTATCCAAAAAAATTAATGAATTTTCATCAGTTAAATCACTTGTTATCTCATTTTCTAGTTTCAAACCCTAACTTGTGTTGTCTCAGTCTTGCACCTATTCGAGAGGATAATAAATGAGATAGAATGAAATTTTAACCCTTATCAAATATTTTAAATATTTAAATTTATCTTCCCTTATCCCATTCATCTTCTCAAACTAATATTTTTCCTTTCTCAATACTAAATCACTCTTAACATGTAGTTTTACAGAATTTTATACCCCTCCAAGATGACTATGTCAACAAATAGGATAGAATAAACCCTTAAGACCTTTTACCTTTATTTTAGAGAAATTAAAAGAATCATAAACATATAAAAATAATATCCCACAACATTCACAATACCTTAAATCCCTAACTCTATTTTCAATAACTCTATATGGTCTTTCTTTATGACTATGCAAACTCAGAATTGTTAATAATTGCACTATATATAGTCTTCCCATGTATTTTGAATTTTATCAATAGTATTGATATTTTAAATGTGATTAAATTCATTTCATAGATCTAATTTATCCATTACTCATATTTAAATCATTTAAAATGACACTTTAAAGTAACTATGTTCTCCTCTTTCTAATTGATCCTGAAAACAGAGTATTGAAACTTGGGTTTCACCACTTTGAACCTCTAGAATAATGACTTAAATATTCTATAACTAGAGATATGAACACCACATAATTGATCATAAACCACTAGACACTTATTTACATTTTACTCTATCCAAATAAGATTTACAAGTAAGGATAGAGTTCTTGATATCTCTCTTATTCCTTTCCTCTCCCTAACTCTGCCTTCTCAAAGTGATATTATTCTTTCCACCTTCTACTCTTCCACTCACACTTCATACATGTATTATAATTTTTATATTACCTCAAACATGAAAAATACTTGTTATTCTTGGCCATTACATGTTGCATGGCAGTTATACTTCCATGATTATTGGTTTACATTGTCTTTTCATGATATGCATGTTGAAATACCTTGCCATATATATCTTGGTTTACATTGAGAAAAACTTTCCATATATATATTTGATAATTTATATAGAATTAAATGATATATTGTTTACATGAACAATTCATGGATCAAGTAGACACTCCTCCATCATTATGAGCCAAGATAGATATAGGCTTGATACTACAATGTCATCTGCACATGCAGTGATAGAGGTATATATTAACTTGTAATTTTGAATTATAAAAATAGACTTATTTTAATAATTTTACTACATTCTTTGGGAAAATATAGCTTATATGAATGTATTATGTATACAGGGTTGTCTTATGACATCTGATAGTCCTACTCATATGATTAGTATGGCAACTTTTCATATTTCTTCCTTATTTCAGATGCCTATTCGAATAGTTGAGCCTGCCACTAACTTGTTTGAGCATCAAAAATAAATTGAATATGACTGTGAGCTTGTAGTAAGTGGAGGTTTAAATGATTTTTTATTGCAGTTTAAAATTAATTTCTTAACAATTAGTTGAATGTATTTTATGTTGATTATTTAACAATACTTGTATTTAAATAAGTTCAGTTGTAAGTGAGCTATAAATGTAGGACCCACAACTAGACCTTGGAGAAATCCAAGGCATTATAGGTATCTCCATCTACCAATAGGACATCCCAAGGATAGTCTTCTTTGAAGAAGGCAAAGAGAGGGAGTCTATTTGATGAATAGGATGTCTTACATGAGATGTACTTTTTTATATCTTGTATGGCAATTTACACATTTTTGGCATTGTATATGCATATATGACATTCACCCAATATTATATACTATGTTGGTAGACATAATTTTTCATATACCTATCATGGCAATCTATGTATTATTGACATTGTACACATGTGCCTATATTGTATGTCTATCATGACAATATATCTAATTTATATTCAATTTTAATTTAAAATGTTATTGTATAATATTATTTTGATCTTACCAAATATTATCTATCAGATTTTGCATTTAATGTTGTACACAAATGAGGATTAAAAAATTATTCTTTTCAATGCTATAAATCTCAAATCTCCCATATTTTTTTAAATTAAAATTTTTATTTGATTATGTGTAGTGGAAATGACTAATAAAACTCTTATCTATTTTGCATTTGTCATCACCCATTTAAAACTTTTCAATTGATTATTAACACATTTTTATTTCACTTAAAACCCATAACCAATCATGTTCAAACTTGTATAATTCAAAGACATAAAATCATTCATAAATCCCTACAAAGTTCCCACTAAGATACCTATACTTGTAAGTTACCAGATCTTTAACCTTCACCTAGATCTAATGCCTTTTTAACTAGATTTTCTTGAAACTAGGCCTAATACTTGTATTCCTTCTATGATTCTTTTTCCTTTATATTTTTCCTTACCTCTTGAGTAATCTCTATCAATACTTATTTTGCACTCAAATCCTTTTGGTGACCATGTACATGGTCTAATTCTTCATTTGTGTAACTTTATCTTTGCTAAACTTTCAATATTAAATTCTTTGTAAAATTTAATATAATATATTTATTATGATAAAATTCAACCTTATTGACTTGAAATATAATATCCACTCATGAGACAATGATCCATCTTTGGCCAAAATCCTTTATCATCCCCTAATACCACCTAATGCACAATTTGCTCTTTATTTTTAAGAAGGATATGAAAGTCCTATTAATATTATTTAATATCATGAAGAATTTCAACCTCATTTATCCACTCTTTTTCTCAACTTTATTCAAAATCCATTCTCAAATAATATTATTTTAAACTAGTTAATTACTCATTAGGTATGCTCTTAACTATTCACCAATCTCTCAAATATACTCTCCTTCTTTTGAAAAATATTATTTAAGACACTTTGGATAGGTCTTAATAAAAATCAAGGATTTATGTAGGTGTCAAAACTTACAAGAAATCAGCCAATTATAGGTCTCTAAGAGATTGAGCTCTCATTGTCAAATTCTATCTTTTTAAGTTTTTAGGTCTCTAGACCTAGTTGTTGCTCCAATTGGTCAATTTATCAAAATAGAGTTTTTAACTCTTAAAAATTATATTTATATTATTATTTTAGAATTTTTAACATGGTTTAACCATTATCCAAGTTTATATAACTCAAATCAACCAAAAACTCATCTTACCTTATGCACAACTTTCTCAAAAATGATCTTCTATAGGTGTACATAAAAACAATCCTTTGTACCTGAAATTTTAAACCTATTTTCAATCCAATGATACTTGAAATAATTTATAAGATAAATTCCATATATTATATAAAAAAATTATACCTTATTGTTTAATTTTTTGAGTTTTAGAGGTGTTTTTCTCATGAAACCCTTACTTTGGATTTACTCAGAATTTATGTAGGCCGAGAGCTTAAGAGAACTATTGTTATGATGCTTCTTGACCAAAAAATGACACTTATAACACATTTGGGTTGGGTAATTTAACATATATTATTGGGTTATTATCCTCCCATCAGGCCCGATTGACAAACCCACCACCCATTTTGGTCTCAAGAATGCCCATCCCAATACAAAAAAATGCAATGTTTTAGCCCAAGTAAAAACACACATAAAATACAAATTTTAAGTCATTTAATGAGCCAAAAAATAAATCTCATACCTATTCAATCCCTCTAATCTCACCCCATAACACTTAGGTGGAATCTTTAAGATCAATCTATTGGACAAGTTGCAGTGGTGGGTCCAAAAATGCAATTTTTTGGTATTGAACAAACAACTTTTTGAGCTCCAACTACCATTTCTACTTTTGGGACCTCAACCTAAGAATATATAAATTATATCACATTAATATAGGAAAATTACATGTTATCACACTGTCATGAAACTCAAATCCACATGGAAGTGCATTTTTACTAACATTCAGGAGTGCAGAAATACTAACAACAAATATTGTCAAAGTTTAAGGTATGGTTCTAGAATTATTGTTCTAATACTTATTGAATAAAAAATGACACTAAAAACACCTCAAAGGAATGGATTAAATATATTACCAGGTTCTTGGCCTCCCATTAGGCCTGATCGACAAACCCACCACCCATTCCAACCTCAAGAATACCCTTTTTAATACAATAAAAATGTAATTTTTTTGCCTAAGTTCAAACGCATGTAAAACAAAACTTATAAGTCATTTCCATGAACCATCAGATACCTCCCATACCTATTTAATCCCTCTAATTTTACCCCAAAGCATTTATATTTATCCTTCAATAAAAATTTGTTGGACAAGTTGTAGTGATGGGTCCAAAAATGCATTTTTTTGGCATTGAACAAGCAACTTCTTGAGCTTCAACTGCCATTTATGCCTCTGGGACCTCCACCTAAGAATTTATCACTTTATTCAAGTTTAAATAGGAAAATTAAATGTTATCACATTTCCATAAAATTCAAATCCACCTATAAATGCATTTTCACTATCATTCAGAAGCATGGAAACACATATAACAAATATTGTCAATATTTAAGTTATGGTTGTAGAATTATTGTTCTGATGTTTCCTAACCAAAAATTGACACTGTCAATACCTATGGGGGAGGATAACATGTAGGAATAGGTTATTTTACTCTCATAAGGCCTGATCAACAAACCCACCACCCATTTTAACCTTAAGAATGCCCTTCTCAATAGAAGAAAAATGTAATTTTTTATCTTAAGTTCAAACATGCATAAAATGAAACATGTAAGTCATTTATATGAACCATCAGATCCATACCCTAAATTTTAAGGCCTCTAATTTCACTCCAGAGCACTTATGTAGAAACTTTGAGAGCAATCCATTGGACAAGTTGTAGTGGTAGGTCCAAAATGTAACTTTTAATCATTAAATAAGCAACTTCTTGAGCTCCAACTGCCATTTCTACCTCCAAGACCTCCACCTAAGAATCTATCACTTCGATCACATCCAAACTGAGCTTCTCTTAGCTTTAAAAATATATAATTCTCTACTAACAGTACCAATCATGTGAAGGTTGAATCTTATCTGGCACCACTAACCTACAAAAAATAATTAGTAAGTAATTAAAAATGAAATTCATATGTACTACCTAGAAAATAAAAACATTTGATAAAATTGATTACATCTACATTTGAAAAGTTAACATACCTATGTATTTTAATCTAAAAAATCATTAATATCTTCTCTAACCTTGATAGCATCAAGAATAGCTTCATGGTTTAACTCCCGAACTTTCCATAGTTTCTTGTTTAATGGCCTCCCATGATATTTTTGTAGTTGAATATTCATTTTAAGAATCAAATTTGAATAGTAAAATATCTTCTTGTGCATTGCAAACTCTTCAAATAACTATTGATCTGAATATTTTATAGTATATCATCGAAACCAAGTTTCAGTGACTACAACTAGCCTAGTGGGATAGTCAATGTTTTCTCCATCTATAATTGGGGAAGTCAATTTTTTCATTCTCTCTACACAAAGACACAAGTAGTAATCAATGCCCTATTCATTATCCTCATCTAAAATAATTGAAAAAACATTCCCTGTATTACAAAAAACTATTTTTAGCAATAATATGAAGATATATAATGAGAATAAATTGTACATAATGAGAAGTATTCTCCCTGACTGCATTAAATCAGATACATGGTCAAATTCATCTGATGATGTCATATTTATAAGTTATAATGTTATTAGAACTTGATATGTGTTTATTGGAATCAGAGGTTTAGAACTCTAATCATCGACCTAATCTTATGAGTCACACTCATTCCAAATAGAGTCGATGCATGCAGAATAAAAACATGCCAGGTATCTCGTATGAATAGTCCAAGAACTTGTATTTGAGATATGAAATGAGTGGAGGTCACTTGAACCAATTAGAGTCATACAATCCTCATAATTTTCTAAGCGTTCTTCCTCCTTTAACTAGAAATGCCTACGAACAGTAGAATTTGGTTGAGCATCATGACACATGTTCTCATTACACCCTTCAAACATGGTTTTTGCATTTTTCAAATGAACACTCTCTTCAAATTTCAATTCCTCCCTTGCAATAGCTCTTTTTACACATGCTCTAGCACCGTCATTCTCCCCTTTTCCATGGAAAACTTTGGTGAAACTCTAAATGTGTTATATACTAGTGGTAATGTGCATCCTACTCAACCTATAAAATATTCATGCATTTTTAAATTGCAATGTATAATTATTTGACCAAATATAATGTTGATTGAAATTAATGTTCCTCTAACTCAAATATTCATAGAAATTCTAAAAATAACCTTGCACATACTCTAAATAATGTTATCGGTCATAACCGATATAGAAATGGTACTCTTAATATTTTTCATTGTTACTCTATACTATCATGTGCATACATGAATGCTATATGCATAAATATGGCAACTTGTGATGAGTTATAATATTGTGATTAAACTTCCATTTAGGATTTGAATGTGTAATTTTTATAAAAGTCAACTACTGAAACAATTGAACCAAGTGAAAATGTATCCTTTCTTATCTTGAAATGTTCATCCAACCATCGAGCCCTGTGTGTGTGCCTTGTATACTCAAACAAATTTTCTCTCTAAATTTGACCAAAAATTTGAAAACAGGTATCTTTTTGTAATAAGATCACACCGTTTAGATTATTTGTCATCTTTTACTTGATAAGTCATTGATTTATATTTTTTTAAACCAACTAATTCCTATCCAATTTCACTTGTAATCTCCTCATGGATACATTTTTTTTAATTTTGGCAATCCACCACAAATGCTACTATTTCCATTTAAACATGATTTGTTATAACATAATTATCCATCCAGTCTTTTATAAAATATAGTTGGAATAAATTTCCTAGATGATTTTGGTGGCAATTCAATGTCACACTCCTACAAAATTTTGTTGGTATGCAAAATACAAAGAATATGGCAAAAAAATCACAATGCATTGAAAATTTAACATGTTGCCTACAACAATAAGTGGTGCATATGTGATTTTTTTTTACATAAAAATGTTTAGCCATCTCAAAATATCTTTGACAAATAGAAATTTGTGGATGTTTTTTCAAAAATTTAGAGTACAATTGTGTTTGAGTCATATCCAATAAATATTTTAGATGCAGTTCACGGTTACGAGAACCAACTCTTCATTTTAATACATCTATTGCATTGGGTGAAACTCTTGTATTGTCTTTGAGAGCATCAACTATAGCCTTCTCCTTTCATGGAAATTTATCAAAGAATGCCCAGATCTCATTGGTATTAAGTTCATTAAGTTTTTCATGTCTTTCAATTTCTTTTATTAATATTTTTATATTTATATTAAGTGTTCAGATTGTTTTTGAAACCATTCATTTTTTCCCTATTTGGTCACTTACTGCACAAGTTGTAAGTATACATCGAGAAGCATTACAATCTTGGGTGCATGATTTTGGGCCTACAATATGATATGCATCATGTAGATTTTTAACAATGTCATTGTTTTCATCATCCATGTTATATTTTTTTAGTCATAATGTGTACATTATAGGTCTCATCTTAATCAATTTTATTAATGACATAAATAATTGACATTTTTAACTATCATAATCTAAATTATGAAAAAAACTATCCTAAATTTTTTAAGCCAGTCTTCTTGAATAGTAATCAGACATTTTTTTATGCATTGGTTCTAAAATATTTTCATCAACTTCAATTAAGTACTTGTCTTTTCTACGCACAATTCTTGGAGGTGTTATTCATAGTGGAATTTGTTGAGAGGGTGTTTCAAAATTATTATTACTTTCACTGTTTAGAGGTAAGATGACATTTTCTTCATTGTTTATTTCTTCATTATATGTTTCCATAAAATTTTCTTGATTGTTAATTTCATAATTATTTGTTTCCATAAAATTTTATTCATTCATGGGAGTGAAGCATCACACATAGACTCATCATCAACAAAATAAAAAACTTGGAACTTTGAATGTAAACTTCCCACATTATTTAATCCATTATTGTCAATTTCATTATTATTCATTTAATTATGGTTAATTTCATCATTATTTAATTCATTATGGTCAATTTAATCATTTTCTACTTCATTATTATCAATTGGCTTATTATCTATTGCATTTGGTTCATCAAGATTAGGGTTTGTACCTTGTCCACTACAAATTTTTTGCATTCATATCTTGTTTTTCTCTCTCAAATCTTGTAATTCCTCTGGTGTTTTTTTCTTCAACATCTTCTTTTTCCTCAAACATGATCCGTCACCCATCAGGGAAAATTGACATCTTTTCAAAGTTGGGGTCAAAAGTTCATAGGTATCACAAGTCCCATAGAAGTACGTATAAAATGTTTGTGAAGACAAAATTCTTGATTTGGGTTAAAAATAGATGTTAAAATGTGAACTTAATAATAATAATAATAATAATAAGAATAATGTGATTGAGTTATATAATGCAATTGCATTATTCACTAATGTGATCACGTTATTCTTGATACTAGGTTCTGCTTCAACATACAAATTGAAAAGTAATTTTTGTGTATATCAAGAATAATGTGATCATATTATTTAATAAAGTAATCATGTTATTATTAATACTCGATTGGGTTTAAACATAGACATTGAGAATCGAGTTTTGTCTATATTAAGAATAATGCAATTGCATTATTTAATAATGTGATCACATTATACTTAATATAGATTAGGGATTAAGGTATTAGTTCATAGGGTTTAAGGATTATGGAATTTAGGGTTTAGGTTTAAGTGTGTATATAAGGTTTAATTTCTCTATGCCATGTGAACCTCATTTTTACTATAAAAGATGTTAATTGGGACTAAATCAATTGGTAAATAGGGAAAGTTTATGTTTTACAATTTAGGGTATAGTGTTTAATATATAGGGCTTAGTTTTATGGTACACAAGGTCCATCACAAAGATAATTAGTAGTCTAAATGATGTTAATTTGGGCTAAAATGTTTGGTTCAGGGTTTGAAGAGTTTATATTTATGGTTTAGGGTTTATGGATTAGGAACTTTAAGGATTAGGGCTTAGGGTATATAACATACAATTGTGAAGGTGATTAGGTAAAATTTGAGATCCTTAAACCTATATTTGTGAGTAAAGATTGTGATTTTGGGCTCAATTAGCCCAACCACATCATAGATTGAGCCAATTAAAGTCAGTTGTGGTTTAATGAGTGATGTGATTTTGACCAAGTTCATCCCTATGAACCTAATTCTTAAAATATATAAAGGATGTTAATTGGGGTTAAATTTATTGTTTTAGGGTTTAGGATCTATAATTTGAAGGGTTTGGGGTTTAGGGCTTATGGTTTAGGGTTTAATGTAAATGGTATAGGGTTTAGGGTTTAAGATATCAAATATAGGGTCCAATCACTAAGGTAATTAAAGAACATTTGAGATGCTTATTCACCTATTTATGATAATCACCTTCATGTTTGCATTTTTCATAAAAGTAGGGTTAGTTAAGCCATACATGTTGCATAGATGTTATACCATTGATTGAGCCATAAACTTGGTATAGGGGCTCAATTTTGCCCAACGCATACCCTTAATTACACAAATTGATTAATTGGATTAATTCATGATAGAATTGAACTTTTAATTTTCCCCTAAATCATATCTTGCTCTTGAAGGGGTTCAAATTGGCCTCAAATGCCTCCTCGATTAAATGAATCAAATATTTGGTTAATTATATATGACATGGAATTAGTGTTAATTTCAATCCAAATCACATCATATATAATTTAAAATAGGTTTATGTGGCTCATTTTGACCCTAATTACCTCCATAATTTAGCTAATCGACATTTGCATTCATTAGCTGATGACTTCAACTTTATTGAGCTCAAAACCACATTATATACATGTAGAAATTGCATATAAGTAAATAATGTTTATTTACTTTAATATAGATAATTAAATTGGAGTTGATCAACCTAAAATCACATTTTATAGTCATGTAATTAGGTTGAAGGGGCTCAAAATAGCCCCAATTTGCTTCAGATGCATAGCTAGATTGGTACTCCAAAGGCTAAGTTTTGGCCATTGGTTTAAAAAAATCATTTTATGACATCTCATGATAAAATCAGTTATATCATAAGGCATGTATGTTTGTGACATGTAGTGGGCATTAGGGTACTTGGCTTACAATTTATGTTTTAGGCATTATGGATTAGGGCATAGGGTTTAGGTTTGAGGGTGTTTATAATTGTCTAATCGCTTTATGCCATGTGAACTTGATTCTTACTACAAAGGATGCTAATTATGACTAAATTGATTGGTAAATAAGGAAATTTTATGGTTTACAATTAGGGTATAATGTATAGTGTTTAGGGTCATAGGATCAATCATAGAGATAATTAAAGATAATTTGAATCACTTCAACCCATTTGTGACTATAGAATGTGTTTTGGGGTTATCATTATACACCATGTCATCATGTAGATTGAGTGAATTAGTCAAATGGAGTAATTAGTTGTGTGATTTAGGCCAAACTGAGCCCTGTTGACTTAATCTTAGTCTAAATGATGTTAATTTGGGCTAAAATGATTGGTTTAAGGTTTAAAGAGTTTATATTTATGGTTTAGAGTTTAGGGATTAGGGATTAAGATATAGGTTTTAGGGTTTATAAGGTAAAATTATGATGGTGATTGGGGTAAATTTGAGCTCCTTGAACCTAGATATATGAGTAAAGAATGTAATTTTGGGCTTAATTAGACCCAACATCATCACAGATTGAGCCAATTAAGTGAATTATGGTAATGAGTGATGCAATTTTGACCAAGTTCATCTATGTGAACCTAATTATTACTATATAAAAATGATGTTAATTGGGGCAAAATTTATTGGTTTAAGGTCTAAAATTTAAAGGGTTTGGGGTTTAGGGATTATGTCTTAGGTTTTAAGGTAAATGGTATAGGGTTTAGGGTTTAAGTTAAATGGTATAGGTTTTAGGGTTTAATATATCAGTTATAGGGTCCAATCACTAAGGTAATAGAATATAATTTGAGCTACTTATTCACGTACTTGGGATAATTACCTTCATGTTTGAATTTCTAATAAAATTAGGGTCAATTAAGCCATACATGTTATACAATTGATTGAGACATAAATTTAGTTTAGGGGCTTAATTCCCAAATCACACCCATAATTACACAATTTGACTAATTTGATCAATTCATGATATGAATTGAACATAATTTTGCTCCAAATCATATCTTGCTCTTGGAGGGGTTCAAATTGGCCTCAAATTCCTTATGGATTAAATGAATCAACTCTTTGGTTAATTATATAGGACATGACATTAGGGTTAATTTCACTCCAAAACACATTGAATATACAATTTTAAATACGGTCATGTGATTTATTTTGACCCTAATTACCTCTACAATTGAATTAATTGGCATTTGCATTCATTAACTAATGACTTCAAGTTTATTGAGCTCAAAACCACATTCTATACATGTAGAACTTGCATATAAATAAATAATGTTTCTTTGCTTCAATTGAGTTAATGAAATTGGAGCTGATAAACCCCAAAATCACATTTTATATTCATGCAATTAGGTTGAAGGGACTCAAAATAGCCCCAATTTACTTCAGAAGCACCGCTAGATTGGTACTCCAAAGGCCAAGTTTTGGCCATAGGTTTAAAAATGCATTTTATGACATCTTGTGATAAAATAAGTTATTTCATAAAATGTATAATGAGTTACACCTTAAACCAAATAATTATAAGTAGTCAAGTCAACATATTAAAATGCCCATAATTTTTTTGAAGTCTTATGAGATACCATGACACCTTAATTCACTATCCAAGGTTAGAACCTTTACTGTATCACATGAAATAACATCACTATTAGGGAGCTCAAGAACATATAATATCATATATAAAATTTGAGGTAAAGAACAAATTTGGGTTTTTGGGTGTTATGAATATATGACGTGATCATGTTATTAACATGATCATGTTATTAACTAACGTGATCATATTACTAACATGGCTAATAACATGATTACATTAATATCATGATTGTGTTATTAATGCGATTGTGCTATTTTAATTTTAATTTAAAAACTACACCTTTTGGCTCGAGAATGGTTTTGATTCCCGAGCTAAAGGCTTGGGCCTGTCAATCTATAGTTGAGTCCAAGAATTATAATAAAAAATAATAAAATTCAACTTCGATCACCAAATACACTATGAATTTCAATGGTAAAATTTAAAAACTTAGTACCATCACAATGAGCACACTCTCCTTTTTTCAAAAATATAATTTTATAATTTTTTATCTAATTTATGATTTCAAACTATGTTGATTTCTAACTATACCTTTTTTATGCCACTACATGCCATAACTATTCATGCCTATACATGTTCATGTAATTTGTTTTTCATTGATCTAAGTGCAAAAAATGTTATATGGTCACAAACTAGGCCTAATTCTACACACATTAAAAAATAATTGATTTTCATTTTTTTTGAGGTAGTTAGGTATGCCATACAGATGACTATCCATGTTTTTTATCAATTTTTTAGATCTATTTACTTGCAAAATTCATAAAAAAAAGTATTCATTGAAAAATATAAAAAAATATAGATCACAAACTAAAATATCTTATCTAAATTTTTCTCAAAGGGTTTCAATGAATATTAAATGTTGCTCAAAAAATGATGTGTTACATGGTCATCTATCTACTCTATTTTATTAAAAAAATAAGTGTTTCTCTTCAAATTTTAGATGTTAGACCTAGTTATACTTAACTATTTTTTTTAAAAATGATGTTTTAAAAACTAGACTTGAAATGTTACCTTTTATGTTCTTACACCATCTTCAAATTTGGAGTGTAGTTATCTCAAATTATCTATAGAAGTTAAGATTTATAAAATTTTAGAAAAATCATGTCCATGGATAGGCCACTTTTGATCCCCTAACTTTGTGCATTTACCTAAAGATAAGATGTATTTTACACATCTAGGTACACATTCATTTCTTTTAAACTAGTAATTGCATTACTAGATTAAAGTGGGGTAAATTTAGATGATATTTATGGATTATATAACAACTCAATCTTATACACTTGGCAAACCCAGACCTTGGTTTTTTCTCTCAATTCTGGACTTCTCTACTTATGCAAGCCTTGTATTTGTTGTATCTTATGTATTTTCACCTATCTCTTAATCCGACCAGTCTTATGTTGATAACCCAAGCCTTCTATCATGCCCAAAATACTTAAAATATATTTATCTTCCATCTTTGTAAGTTCTAAACGTGTACCAACTTTCTTGCTCCTTGGATATTGATGTCTAGGACAAACACTAGCATTGATGTTAGTGTCTAGACCTGATGCAAGTATATAGTGCCCTAAAGTCATCCAATTTATAAATAAAACATATCCTAATGGTTATCCTAAGTGTTTTAATACATGTTATTTCTCCAAAAAGATTGATATAAATACAAGATCAACCCTCATTCATTTCTCACCTATCAACATGGGAACAATACCTAGTATTTTTACCAAAGCGCATTCAAAGAGCACTCAATTGAACATAACTTCTCTATTTCCACACTAGTCATAGGAACAACAGATCTACAGATCTGAAGTATTAAAAGAGCAACCCAAAACCCTAATTTACCAAGTTACAATTTAGGTCATTGTTGTACTTGCTTTGCACATATCATATGATTCACGCACAAGCCAATACATAAGGGAGAACTACATCACTCTGAGGCCCTCTTCGAAGTATTGGTTATATAGACAATGCTCATTGATAGAAGGATCTTTGGGGTCAGTTCGACACCATGTGCCCACTAATCCATTTTTCTCTAAGGGCACTATGAAAATGAAGAACTAGAATTTTATAAATTCATAAGGAGCCACAGTGCATGGCCTAGATCTGAATGCACCAAAGTGAGCGAAGAAAAACCTAGAAGCATTCAGATGGTCGCATCTTTTTACAAGTATTTTGTACAAGACACTTGTATCAAACCCAGACAATAATGTATCAAACCCAGACAATAATGTATCAAACCCAGACAATAACATCGATGCAATCATCCCCGGCTGATGTTAGTGTCCCGAGCACCAAAAATGTCAAATCCAAAATTTGACAACTGATTCAAAATCTTCTACCCTGATTTCTACTTGTCCCAGATCCAATGCTGTGTTAGCATTAGAACCAACTAATATATTACTTCTTTGTCATTTTCATGCATAACTTAGTTGTACTTTCTATATGTAACCTATTCTCAGCGTATAAAATTTAGTGTATATTTATATCTGAATTTAACATCCAATTAACCTATTGTAGATCTAATTATTACCCTCATACATTATCATTTCTATATTTCTAACCCTATACACTTTAAAATAAAAATTCTTGAATTCTAAAGTTCATTTCAAGGTTCAAATATATATATATATATATATCAAATTGATTTTCACAAAGATTTAAATTTTTTGTCGGATTCATATTTTGGTCCCACCTTGAGGTAATATTGGAGGAAACAATCTAAACAGGAACTCCTATATTCAGAAATTTAGAACATATAAAATAAAGGTTTTAGCAAAACCATGTTACCCCAATGAGAAAGTACGTATAAAGGTTTAATATTAGAGGAAACAATATAAACAGGAACTCCTATATGCCGGAATGCCCAAGACACTGAAAATCACGGCAAGATCAACAGCAAATTCAGCAGACACGCCAACCACTTAAGCCGCAATTTTTACCTCCTTACTCCTGATTCACGATGTTGGCATCTCGGAAGCAGCCAGTCGTACAAACAACGAGATACTGTGAAATTGTATATCGTAGTCGGTGTTATCTCAGGAATTATGCTAAAACTATTGCCTACCTAAATGCCGGATTTCCAGTGTTTTATGGAGTGCCATATGGATTTCCAATATAATGCACCAGATTCAATCGTAATCCCCTTCCCGAAATTGGGACGGTGAGAAGCAACGAAATCTAAATTTTGACTAGTTCAACTATTTGGGTAAACTGTTTATCTTCAATGCCCAGATAGAAAATGAAAAACAACAGGCGGCCCATGCGGAAGTCGATGGAATGGTCAATAAACAAAACGATCGACCTGGACTTCGGCAAAGTGGTCTATAAAGAAAACATAAATCGCAGGCAAGAAGGTGATGGTGGCGAGATCGAGTCCAAGTGGAAGGTGAGCGCCTATCGATCGTACCTTCATGATATGGTATGTCTCCCGAGTTTACTTGGTCACCTTGTTTGGTGATTATACTAACATAAGATTTTAGTAGAAAAAGGAAATAAAACATGAACTATAAAAGTTGAGGAGTTGAGATATTTTTTCATAATTTGTACGTGTTGAATAGATTAATGGATTCGTTTGTGGTTTTAAAATTGAAGTTCAAAAAGGGAATTCGAAGTTGGATCATGAAACAAAGAGTTGTGCCGATGATTTTTAAAAGAGTCATCTCTAAGTTGGATCATCTATTTAATGATGGCTCATCTTTTTAATGAACATAACTACACATCTTTGATTATCATAGAAAGTTATAAATACTTGGTAGAATGTCTTATTGTAGATATCGTAGTATTGAGACTTGGACTCGAATGACACACAACAAATACATTTTAAGCTTGAAATCATATTTGCTTAAAAAAAGAAAAAAACTCGAAAAAATATGATGAAATAAAAAATCTTAATTTAAATTATATTTTATACAAAAATAATATATAAATAATAACAAAAAAATTATTATTAATATAATTTAACATATAAATTAATTCGACCTAAATATTAAATCATAAAATCTAAATATAAAGGTATATTTTTTTAAATAATTTTTAATACCTAAAAATAATTAAATATATTAATATTTAGATAATAATATTTTATAAAATGATATATTAATAATATTATAATAATATTAACATCGTTAAAAATAAAATCTATCAAATTAATTGAGTTGAGGTTGTATACACTTATTTTTGCTTATTTTATCTATGCAATAAATCCACATTTAACTCCATCTAAGTATGTTTCTTTATCTTTTAGCATTACCCCCACTTCGTCTAATAATTCACTATTCACATATTATAATTCCTCTCCTAACTATTAATTTAACCCCTCTTCATATTCCCTTTACCATCCTAACTTTTACATCGCTCATCCATCACCAATTTTATTACATCTCTCTTATATTCTTATTAATTCACTAACCATCCCATAACCCTTTAAAATTTTTAATTTTAAAAACACTAATTAACCCCAACCAACATCTCTACAAATCTCTCTCAAAACATATGTTAGCCTAATTTAATTAATCTTAAGTAGAGTCCGGAACCTCCTAAGGTATCTAGAGCAGGGTATTTTTTGGGGGTGAATTTGCATCAAATGACAAATTTTGAGAGACCAAAACTTGGGTTGGGCAAATAGTTAACATAGAAGGTGTTTTTCAAATTTTGCCTAAATTATAACATACAGTGTAAAAAATTATAATATATCATTAAAAAATAGATACTTTCATGCACTCAAATTCACCGTAATTTCATATCATTCGTAAAGTCCATCAATATTTTTTGCCACAAATTATTGTTATAACATTTTTTCTTGTCAATATTTTTACCTCTGAATATAAAAAATGCTTGTACGGACAATATAAATATAAAATAAATATTTAAGTATAAGTTGACATTTAAACATGAGCATATAATTTTTTATACTTTTACTTATATTTTATATTTATAGTTTCAAGATGTTTGAGAGTGGTTTTAGACCTTTAGGAAATATAATACAAATTCTAGATTCTGGAAGGTCCTAAATGAGTTTGGAATAATACTAAAAATGATAATTGTTTGTCATATCACAAATAATATTCACCTCAAAATATTACATTTTTTATTTTAAGTAATTTCTTAAAAATCAAATATATGCTAAAGTCATATACTTTCTATTAAAAATTAATAATTATTCACTTATATTATACTTAATAATGGTTTAAAGATTCACCTACCTTTTACATTTTATATATTTTTCCAATCCTTAAAAATACTGTGATATAGAACTCCACACCCCTTCTCTAATCTTTTCAAATGATTTTTTTTAATGCATTTGCTCATTTAATGACACCCTCCTAAGAAATGTTTAATTGCTTGAAAAATCACCAACCGTTAATCTTGATATCACTAAGTTTAATTTCAGCCTTTTATCTCTCCCTCACTCCTCTATTTAAGCTAATCCATCCCTTTGCCCAAGCCAAGGAACAAGTAAATGAATCATTGTGCAATCTTGAATCCATTGCTATCATCTTGATGTCATAGTCTTGAAGTTGTCATTCTCTGCAATCCAACATTTCAAGGCAATCAAATCTCGTCAACTGGGGCATGTCTTAGTCTAATTTGGGGGTGAATGCGTGCATAATTGAGATATAATCAGTTTGTATTTCAGTTGTTACTGCTCGCATTTCACTTTCTTTTTGCCCAATCTTGAGGTTTTGAATTGGTTATTAAATGTTTGAATCCATTGTCCAAATTCTCGCTAATACATTATTAGCGACCACAGTTGGAGCCTTCTTTTGATCTGACATCCTTGAGCTTTGAGTGTGATTAACTTAGCCTACAGAACAGATTCGAGGAGAATGGGTGGCCCCAAAATTCAAATTTTGCTGTGAATGATCACCTACATGTGATGAGCGACTTTGTGACCGGTATAAGCAACTGTGTAAATGTGACTCTGTCCCAGGGATTGCGACTTTGTCCGAACTGTTATTTAGACCGCTAACCATTTTTCAGACTACTTACTATTTTACTTAATTTTTACAAAAGTCGCTACTGTATTTTTTCACAATATGCAATTTTGTCGTTCAAATAACGATTTTTTTTACTTATAATTATAATTTTATAACTTTTACAAAGTTGCAACTGAGGGTAAAATCACAGTCGGGATTTTGTAAAGCTGTCATAAAAATGGATCTTAACATGGTTGATATCGGTCTTTGACTTATTTATAGCTAATGTAACGTTGTTTTTATCTCTCTGTGAGCCCTAGTCTCTGCGCAATACCATGTGAGATCGTCAAATACGTCATTGATTTTGGAATTTATGGATTTTGTAGCAACTCTGTTGATTGTATTAACTTCTCAATAACTTTGAAAGGCATTTTTATTTTTATTTTTAGAAAACAAGAAAAACATACAAATAAAAGCGAAATTCTTCTTAACTTGAAGGTACACAGGGACCCGAAAACTAACGATCGAAAATAGTTTTTGCAGGTCACTGTACTAACATCATTTTCTTTGTAGGTTCTTTAATGAAAGCCCTACTACTAACGCCATTTTCTCTATAGGTTCACTTCTCGAAGCACAGAATCAAAGAGACTAACTCTATTTTTATAGGATCGTCTATGAAAAGAGCCATCTAAAACTACTAACTTATCTTGTTTGCAGGATGATTATCGAAGACTTGGTATTTTTAAAATTTTGACTTTTTTGATAAAAAAATGCCAAAGTTTCAGTTTTGGTGGCAGCTTTCTAACACTTGTTTTTAGGTTTCCCCCGAGGTTCGCCAAATCTAAACTAATAACTCTCTATTTTGCAGCTCGATCAGTTGAATAATTGGCATTTTAAAACTATTTTTTATTGTTTTTCATTTGCTCGTCACGTGTTTGCATTTTTTGCAAAAACATTAAATTAATCTGATTAGAAATCTTTTTGGCTTACTTATTTGTTACCCAAGGCTACGACGATGTATGCTCTCCCTTGTACCCATAGGGTGATTCTTGGGGATCAAAAACTATTAATAAACCTTCAAATTTTCCTTTTATAAAAGGGAACATGATGTGGAATTGACACCCACACACTTGTCATAGTCATTAGGTCGATGACGTGGCTTTAATCACCACATATTAAACTACACTATGTGTTCTAATAGAATATTAAATATCAAGGACAATTATCGTTAGGCTAAGTGACATACACCATTTAAGATTTCATGAAGTGAGGTAAAACTTTGATTCCAAACATTAAACACCACTCTACATAGACTCAAGCCCCATTGTACCTCGCATATATCAGAAAATCCCTTAGAGAACCTGTATAACCTAGCTTAGGACCTTCGGTTGTAAGAGGCATATGTTGCCAAGGAAAAAACATCTCTTAAAATTACCCACTACGTACAGATGGTGAGAGACAGTAGGAGACCACCTTCATTTAATTTAATTAATTAATTAACTGTTAAACTTTCCCTCTCATCATAGTCATAATGTGGATTTGATGTCGAGTTGCACTTCCATGTCAGTCACTAGACATAGGTTTGTGACTTGCATGATTCTTTGAGTGATGTCAAGGTCCGTACTATTTGTGATCCCTTTGGCCTTTTTACCCAAGAACACTTACTTGGCCCTTAGGTTTTAATAAGCATTGTCCAATCACATTCACTTCATCCTAATTCATCATACATCATACCTATTTTCATCCATAAACACCATCTTGTCATCCTATTATTTGTTTTAAGCTTACCTTACCATATTTTCTATCGTAACCTTTATCCATATACATACATAGAAGATAACCATTTACACTTAATCAAATCACCTTAAGACCTCTAACCATCTTATCTTGAGCATATATTTGTCTAAAACTTTAGCTAGTCATAATTAGGGATACCTCCCTTTAGTTATACTACCACCCTAGTTCTATTAGTCACTCATCATTCTGTCCATCTAGACACCCATTCCCCCTTTTTAACCTATCATTTTGTCTATATGTTGTCACCATGTCCTTTATAACCAGATGACATCTTGATAGTAACTTATTTGCTCTGCTTATTCAAAACCTAGGATTCATCGTCTTTAATCCCATCATTATGTCAGTTTATAACTAGCCCCTATCATAGTTTTGTCATCACCCTGCTAGTTTAAAATTAGGTACTTGTCGATACCTTATCCTTTTTCTAGTTTAGACCCTATCATTATCAATACTTTGTTAGCCTTCATCATACTGTCTATCTAAAATCTGACACTCGTCTATATTATATCCAAACCCTAAGTCCACTATAGGATAGCATAACCCCTTTGTGCTCAATTATAGAAACATTCTTTTTCTCAAAGCTTCCTAATATTATTACATATCACAACAACCTTATTTATAAGACAAGCTTAAATCATTTTCATTACTCATCACTTTAATTTATCACCCCTCTATGTCATCCATCCATATGGCACCCCAAACCTATTCTCAAAGACATAAAGTTGAACAAGGATCAAACCAACCCAAAGATATTCTTAAGATGCTGAGTGAGCAACACACTAATAATGAAGGAAACATAAGAAATGTGCATACCCTCAAAGGTGATGATGACACTCATCATGACTTATTGAATAATGATGAGATCAGAACCCACTTTGACCAATACATATATGAAAATCTAGACCAATTATTGGCCCATCTTATTAGGATTGGACCAAGATTACCACCCACTTTTAGTCCTGATCTCTTAAATAATTTTATTCAAACACCATCCCATCATAATACTCCCC